>PVIA01000644.1:0-390948 GCA_004024845.1 Tonatia bakeri
TTAAACATCAGAAAGGCCTCTCTTCATTATCTTACCTTATCTAAAGATGCTCTCCTCCCCACCCTTACTTTCTATCCCAGTGGCTCTTAAACCTTAGCCCAGTTGTGAATCCCCTGAAAGACTTGCTAAGATACAAGGCTGGGACCTGAGCCCAGAGTTTTGATTCGTAGGTCTGAGGAAGGGCGTGAGGACCCGTGTTTTCACAAGTTCTATGGTGATGCTGCTGCTGCTGGTTTGGGTGCCACTCTTGAAGAAACGATGCTTTGATTTTTTTTCTCAAAACGTAACATTATCTTTTCCCCCTTTTACTGGTTTGCTTTTTGTTCCCTATACAACTGAAAGAAAGTTCCAGCTGGGGAGGAACACTGACCCTCCCATTCTCTGCTTTACCCAGAGTACTAAGGACAATGTCTGGTTTACAAAAAACTCAATAAATATTTGTTGAATGAATAAACAAACACTTTCTCTCTTCTTGTTCTGTATTTTTAAAGAGGAGGGTTCACCAGACCCCTTGCTGGATTCAAATGCCGAGACTAAGCCAGAGGGTTGGTTTTCAGCACTGAGTTTGTGAAGGAAGGAATGGTCTTGATAAACCACCCTGATAAACAGTCTCATCAGTGACTGTTGGGGCCTGTGCTGTTCCATGACTGTGCCCTCCCTAGGGCCAGTGTCACTCACCTATAGTTGGTTAACGTTAGATAACAGCAGGACTTTGGCAGGCCCCAGATGACCTGGGTTCTGCTAGACTAGCAGGTGAGGGCGGAGGGGCTTGTGGGCTTGTGCTTTGTCCTCGGGTGTGTCTCCCAGGGTAAAGGAACAGAGAGAGTCTGGAGCAGGGGCCACCCTTCCTCCAGGCAAGGCTAGTGCTCTGAGTCTCCAGTCCTGGCATCTTCTTAATTGTCTCCTTAAGTGTTCTTTCCCTTCTGGTCCTAACTCCTGGGCCTCCTGAGGCCAACACTCTGCTCCAAAGGCCCCCGTCCAGGCTTAGGCACACCCTCAGCAGCCCTCCCTGTTCCGGCCCTTCCTCTTCTATTCCCTTCTGAACATTCCTCCAGGCTTTCGTTGCATCATAAACTGTGGCAAACTGCGGGAGCCCTGAGAGTGGGAGAGACAGCATGGCACAGTGATTGAAAGTACGCGCTTTGAAGTCAGTCCTACATTCTAATCTTATTCTTGCTAAATGCTGTGTGTCCTTAAGAAAGTTACCTAACCACTCTGTACTTCAGATTATGGGGATAGCAATAGCACTCCATCATAGGATTGTTGCTGGCATAAAAGATGATACTTGTAAGGAGTCTAGCCCCTGGGCCTTGTAGTTACCAAGAAAATGACCTAATACTACTTTACTGACACAGCTTTCCACTTTAACAAGGGACTTTGGTAGACACATGCTTTTACTACAAGGAAAGTTTTTGCAGGTCAGATATTTGGGAGTCTTCAGATGACAACATGTGGGCAGATGTCCATCCTGTTTGCGGGTGAGAGGACCCTCCGCAGATCTCTCTGGGGGACAGAGGTGACTTGGCTGTGGACTCTGGTCCTCGGAGAAGAAGCCCTGCTCAGACCCTGGCAACTGCGGATGAGACAATAGCAGCAGTGTTGTATTCAAGACCCTTGCTTTAAATAATCCTTCTCCTTAATAGCTTTGCCCCTGGCGTGTGATAGGTGTTTACATTATTAAGTAAAAGCCTTTAAACAGTGACCTCCTTGGCATAAGGGTGAAGGAGATTAAAATCCAAGCAGTGCTCCAGCCATTTAAATCAATGAGAGTTGTCAGATCTGTAACACATGAGCTACTTAGAGGGCGCAGCCACCTATTGTTTTTGAGCTTCAGCTAGTGTCTCAATAGGCTCCTTCCTTGAAAGTCTGGCTGGGCCCTGGGATGCTCATTAAAGGCTGGTCTGGCCGTGGCCTCTCTCCGCTTGGAAACAACATTATTTAATAGTGGACTACATGTGCATCAAACATTATGCTGGTAGGGCATATCCGAGCTTGGGTTGATTCCTGCTTAGGGAAATGACCTTTCAAGCAATCCCAGTGGTCAGGTCCCTTAGCTGATCAGAAGCAGGGGCTGTGAACACTGCCCTCTCCTGCTGGGGAGTGCCTGCCTGTGCTTGGCTTCCTCCACAGTCCCCCTTTCTTGAGTTGTGTTGTCCCAGACCTCAGCCTCCTGTCCACCAGCAGCATCGAGGAGCCAAGTTTCTGAGACTTAAATTTTTTTTTTTTGAGCTTCATGTGATCATCACACATTGGAAACTTCTCTCATCCTTTTTAATAATCAAACCTAGATCTTTCATATTTGGCAGCAGAGGGGAAATCTCCACATAAGAATTGCAGCTAGAACTTAAAGATCCAACTCTTGCTCCTTCCAGAGGGCTTTCTTCCCAGTATGGCCCCATACGTCAGGTTTATCTTCCCTTGGGTGGGGGGTTGTCTCCAGCTAATTTCAGCAGGCCCCACAAAGCTGGTTTCAGGGCATAGATTCATTGTTTCCCTCACCTGAAGACATTTCCATTTTCTCTTTTAGAGGGAGAGAGGAAGGGAGAGAAACCACCATGCGAGAGAAGCATCGACGGGCTGCCTTGTGTGTGCCCGTACTGGGGGTCTGTGCGGGACCAGAGATCATGTGCATGTGGACCGGGGGTCGCATGTGCTCGCGCTTGGACAAGGGAAGAACCCACAACCTAAGTACGTGCCCTGGCTGGGAATCGGACCTGCGAACTTTTGGTTACGGTATGAGGCTCCAACCACTGAGCCACATTGGTCAGGGCTGCACTGATTCGGTTTTAACACTCTGGTTCTGGAGGGGCATCTTGACCCTTATTTTAATGCCTTGGGTTCGCAGTTGAGTCGGCTGAACACAAAGGAGCTGCATGCAGGTAGGGTGACAAGGCAGAGGCTTTCCTTCCAGTATAGCCCCATATGTCAGCCTGTGGGAAAGAGGGGCAGGGTCCCTCAACCCCGAGGGACCGCTCAAGCCTCAGCTTTGGACATGCTGGTCTGCCAGACGGTGAGGCATTTCCTCTTTAGATGGTCAGAAGGTCCCTTTTCTAGGTGACTGCCTTGGGGAATGTTTTTCACTTAAGAGGAAAGCCTCCCTCCAACTCAGAGCAGTGAGGTGGGACCATGGCCTCTAGTGTCCATAGAACATTTTTGTCAAAACGTGACATCGAGGTCTCAGCCCTGAGGAAGACATACGTGTAAATCATACTTGGCCATTCACAGTGTTGGGGCCAGAAGCCGCACAGGCACCCCTTGGCTGATTCTTGATATTCAATATTTCTGGGGAGGAGAAATAAACGGCCAATAACACATTGTTTTTTCATTGTATTTTATTGTTTATTGCTATTACAGTTGTCACCCCTAGCCAATACCATGCTGTGTATTAGAAATATCATGTTGTGGTTCTGAAAGGTGGTATGCTCAGATGTGCACCCCTCACTGGGCTCTGCCTCTCCCCTGCTTGACCCTACCTACCCTCACGCCCCTTAGCTGGGTAGAGTGCCTGCGGACGGGAGGGGGATCATCACAGAGGATTTTCAGGAGCCACCAACCAGCTTGCAAAGGAAATGTATTTTGCAGCCTGATTCCTGGGGCTCAAATAGCATACTGCTTTCCACTGACAAATGGTTTCAGATGGGGAGATCTTGTGACATCAGGAATGCACACACATTTGAATTTTTTTATTCCGAAAGGTAACTGTTGAAAGTAGAAGTTAATAAAAGATCTCTCTCTCTCTCTTCTCTCTGGGAGGAGCTGAAAACGCTGAGAGGGTTTTCATTTGGTGGTGAACTGGGTGGCTTCCCATGATGGCCCATTTCCTTCCGAGTTGAGCTCCCATGTGCTGATTGCCATGCCTTTGATCTTCTATTCTCTGTGCTCAGGTTCCCCTTGGTGCCTACCTGAACCACGTGAAACAAATCATCTTAATTACTTCAGGCCTGGCTTCCTCCTCTGATTCTCATTTTCTGAAATTCCTGCCGTGCTTACCAAATAAGGCTGCACGGGGCTCCAGCCCTTGGAAACAGTGCAGAGGCACCTGCAGCAGCCGGAGGAATTTCAAAGTTAGTTAAAAGGCACAGGAGGAGTGAGGGAATTGGATGAGAACCCCCCTGGTTTTCAGCCTGGAGATGTAAGGAGGCTGACTTTACTCCAAGGCCATGTTCCTCGCAGGGCACAGCCTGTCACACCTTTGTTTGTGGAAGGGCAAGTAATTAATGCTGTGTCTTTTTGGCTTGGTACTCAGAGCCTTGCTTCCATTGGCTGTGTCCTGAATGCTGTAGGAATAGTGCCCCCACCTTCGTGAGAAAGCTCAGGTGGGCAGAGAGGGGGAAGCAGATGGCGGTGTGCTGTCACCTGCCAGGACTCCCAGTTTAGCCAGTAGCAGGCCCCAAGCAAAGCACAGAGTCCGAGGGAAAGGGGACCAACTCCAGGGACCTGTCACTGAGTTGGAGTCAGATTGTATGGGACTGCATTTGAAGTGAATTCTGAGTGAAGGATCTCTGGCAGAGAGGTGCCGAGGCAGGCCAGGCTGTGACCCTGTACTCGGGGGTGGTCCAAGGGGAGGTAATTAGGAATGAGCTGAAACTGTGGAAAAGAAAATGTAAGCGGAGCAGCATAAAAACTTCCTGACAGTGATGTCTATTAGCCGACAGCATCCTCTCCTAAGGGAAGTGTGAAAGACCCATTACTGGAGGCATTTGAGGGGGGCCTAGTAACGCTGATGGCAGTGGCCTGCTGGAAATTGCATTGCTCCTTCTATGGGCTGGGGCCCTACTAGAGTCCTCTTGAGGCTAATTGCTCAACTCTTACACCTTCATTGTTGTTGGAAGGGCCACTTAACACAAGTTGCTTCAGTGGGATCACTCTACCTTGGAGAGATTTCTGCCCCTGCAAAGGGAAGGTTCAGAGTAGGCACGTCTATAAATATACCCATCATGTCCTCCGGTCTCTCAGGTGGGGAGGGACTCTTCTGTTGGTAAGAGAAATTTTGAGAACAAAATTTTCACTGGTTGGGTGATAGTTTGTGAAATATTTGGGAGGACACTTGTTAAGCTGGATAGATTTACTCACCCAGCAGACTTAATTTTTGAAACAAAGTGAGGGTTTGGATCCAATCAAATAAAAGTGTCATTCTTCCATCCTCTCTCTCTGATGGCCCCAGAGTCCTGGGAAATTTGGGGGGTCACCAAGTGATAAGGAGGTAGCTTCTCCTGAGATAACCCTCATGGTTCTTTTTCTTTACTTCATTCTGTTCATGAAACATAGTAGCGTGTTAGGCACCCTAGGGAGACTAATTGAATTAAGACTTGGGCCCAGATCTCCAGAGCTTTGCATGCTTTTCTTACACCTTTCCATCCCCTCCTTCAGAGAAGCCTCTGGAAGCTCCTGGCCAGGCAGCTGTTTAGAATGAATGCAAAACTACACTAAGAAAATACTGTACTTTGCCCTGTACAATGTGCACTTTTTTGCCCAAATTTTTGAGGTAAAAATAAGGATGCGCATTATACATGGGTATAGTGATTACATACGGTATGGGCACAATAATGGGTGTAATAATCTCTGTATAATGAGCACAAAAATGTGGCACACATTATACATGGCAAAAGACGGTAGCCTGCTGTGAGCTCCAGCTTTGCCTCGATTCTCCTGCCTGTCAGACTTGTAGTGCCCGTAGCCCTGTTGATGCTTTTCTAAATATTGCTCGTGTTCACTGCCCCCATCTCGTTAGGTGATCAGTCTTGGATAGTTGCTATTTTGTGACTTGCCTGTTTTTAGACTTAGTCCTTGTAACCCATCCTTCTACCATCACCAGGTTCATCTTTGCTCCATTTTTTCATCGTAACACTCACTTTTGCAAAGCCTGTCAATGGTTCCGTGGCTTTCAGAGTAGACTGTGGTGCTGGAACGAATGTCTGTGTCCTCCCTATAAAAATAGTTGTTTCTGATAATATTTTGAAAGATTCAAACATTCATTTCAGGAGTCCACCAGGGTTGACATTAAGGACTTGTTATTTCCTCTTCATGATTTATGATTTCAAATTATATCTAAACATTGACATCGATAATCAAGTTACATTCTGAATTCATTACCCTTTTAAGCTCAGCCTGTTCTGTGAGATGAGGGAGTTGGAGTCAGACGGCGGTTCTCCGCTGCGTGTTGGAATCATTTGGGAATTGCAGCAGATTATGGATGCCTGAGTCGGGGTCTTTCAAGGTGGCATCTGGGTATTAGAATTTTTAAAGAGCTCCACAGGTAATTCAGATGTGCAGCAGTGGTAGGAGTTACTTTATTAAATTACCTCTAAGACCCCTATCATTTTTGATATATTTTTTTTGTTCCTTAATTCTTGAACTCTTCTATGTCAGCTGACTACTTCTTAGCTAGCATGAAGGAGGATCCTTTCAGGATCCTCCTGCTCACTTGGGTAACAGGCCTAAATACAGTATCCAATTCAGGGTCAAATTATAATCTTAGATCCAAAATGATCCTTTATTTTTTGTGGCCACTATAACCCCAAACAAAATTCTCTTTTCCTCTGATCCCCAAATCACTTTCCTTGTTCACCCACTCTACAAATGTTTCTTGAGTACCTCCCCACCGCAAGCCCCATTCTAGGCCCTGGGGGACGATACAACGGTGAGCAGACAGACAAGGGGCCTGTTCTCATAGAACTTACGTTCTCAAATCAGGTCCATTTCTATGTGACTCTCCTTTTTTATCTTATTTGAATCTCTTTCCTTACACACAGATTTTTTCATGTCCTGGAGTGATCTGCTCCAAATAGCTGATGTGTACTTTGACCTAGGACAATCATTTAATCTCCTCGTGACTCAATTTTCTTTTGTAAAACGGGGGCAACTTCTATGATCTACAACAGTCAAACAGAACAGAGCTTGGTGAATAGTAAACAGTCAATAAATACTACAGCCGTCCCTCAGTATTCATGGGAGGTTGGTTCCAGGACCCCCCTTGGTTACCAAAATCCATGGATGCTCAAGTCCCTTATATAAAATGGTGTAGCATTTGCATATAATGTGCACACATCCTCCTATATACTTTAAATCACCTCAAGATTACTTATAATGCCCAATGCAATGTAAACATTATGTAAATAGTTGCTATACTGTATTGTATAAGGAATAATGACAAGAAAAAAAAAGTCTATGTGTGTTTAGTACAGACATTACCATTCTAGGCCTGAATAGAAAAAAGAAAAGAATCTTTTTCTTAATCTTTCAACCATAGTCTTCTGGCTGCTCATCTCCGCTTCATCCCAGGGCAGCAATACAAAGTCTGCTTTTATCATTGGTTATCTTTCATCTGTAGAAAAGCACTCTATCAGATAAGAAATAAAAATTGGGAAATACAGTATCCAAAGGGTATTATGGTATCTCCAAAGCATGCGGCATTAATATCCTTGTATAACCAAAAAGGTTAAGGAGTGTAGCCATTTGGATGCCTGCGTGTTGCCGTATGTATTTAAAAATCAGTCTCACTTTATATCTGTAGTGGACATCTCTAGTTGCTGTCACCATTCATTTACTCATCTGTTAAATTTGGGAGGGGACACTTATTCTCCAGCCCTCCATTGTTGTATGTAGAGACTGCTTCAGAGTAACACTTCATTTCTCTGCTCCCTGTGCCCCGCTCTTCCCTTTGCCCCAAAGGGGAAGGAGTGACTTACCAGCGGGAGGAGCTGTGGTGCAGCGGCTGAGCGTGTTCAGCTCAGCTCTGTTCTGTCTTTCCCTTTTGTCACCTGTCCGTTTGCAGAGAGCTTCCCCATGCCATAACCTGTCAGCGACAGGCCTCCTGCAAGACTGACTGCCTGTGAGTGCGCAGGTCTGTCTGATTCAGGAATTAGCCAGCTCACTTGGGTAACAGGCCTAAAACCAATATATATATAATAGAGGTGAGATTTTGTGCCTTTCTACCTGGCTCTTAGTTTTTCTTTCAACCGGTTCCAAGGGTGTTAGCCTTCAACTAATTAGTTCTGAGAAGCCTTACTCTTCTCAGACCCCAGTGGTAACCATACCCTAATTGCTCTTTAGAGAACCACCTTCTTCAAGTCATAGTTAGTTTGTATTAAGCAAAACTGACCCCACAGGAGACCCACAGTTAAGTCCCCACACCTACAATGATTAGTTTAAGGATGACGTATGACCCAATCAGATCCAATGAGCCACAGTGATGTCTTCCTCATTGAGAAACTGCTGATCTTATTTGCTGGACCTAAAGAGGGTGGAGGGGTTAGAACAATGCCTGTCATTTCATTCCAACAGGAAGCTGAGAGGTGGAGAAAAAACTGTCCTGATAACATTGGGTTAGCTCAGGATTCAGCCGTGACTGAAGCTAAATGCACCTCTGGACTTTTCATCCTAAGTGAAACAGTAAGTTCAATCATTGCCTAAGTTTGGGTTAATGTTATGCTACTTGCAATGGGTAAATGAGCCTCTCTGTGTATTATCTTCACAATGTTAGTTTTATCTGATTTTAGAAGCGAACAGATCACCTCTATAATTCCCATTAGATCCCAGGACCTAGAGATGACTTCAGAAAATATTAATTCACCACAAGAAGGGTAGTTAGGTTATGATGTCACAATGCTAATTATTTTAGACATTTTTCATTATTTATTTCCCTTATTTATTTGCTGGTTTTGGAAACCGATAATTTGATGTGATACTTGAATTCAGTAAATCTTTAACACAAAAACTTTCAGAATGCAGTTTATATTTTCCTTTGATTATCTAGAGAAGAACGAATCTTGCCCTTTAAAGCTGTAATGCTTACAATATCCTCATGGAAAAAAAACAAACACTTCGGTGAAAGTTACTTGAGCTACTTACCAAGATAAAAGACTGGCAATTTTTTTTTATTGGAATTCCAGTGGAGTTGAAATATAACCAGAGGGGTGTTGAGGTTTGGACGGGCAACAAAAAGGGAGAAGAGCCTTCTGGTAACCAGAAAAGAAGTTAACAGAGGAAGAGGAAGAGGGAGACATAATTATGACTGCTGCGGTGGCGGTGTGCGCAGAAATGTGTGTGCCTTTCACTTTATAAAATTGTTATTGAAATGTGCCTTTCACTTTATAAAATTGTTATTGGGAAGTTGCTGCCCCTCCAGGGACTATATTTCCCAGCATGCCTTGAATCTAGATATGGTTTTGTGATTAGTTTTCACCAATGAAATGAGAAGCAATACGGCTAGTTGCTGAGAATGTGGGATGAGTGTTTTTAGGTCTAAATGTTTTTAAAGAGAACTGGGAATTTGTAATTTTCATGTCAAATCTTCTGGTTTGCACAGATGGGCTTAAAAAAAAAGTGAAAAAGACCAAAAAGCTTTGTTGGTCAAACATGCCCGAGTGTTGAGTTGGGCCCCTAGACTGCCCGTTTTACAGCCAGGGGACCAGTAAGGCTGGCTGTCTTGTCCTGGGCATTTGGGGTCAAAATAACTTTTACACAAATGATGAGCTTCAAAAGAAGGAGGAATAAGAGCTGTACAAAGTAGTTGCCAAGGTTACATCTTGCTGATAGGAAAGGGATGGCAGTTGGGTTTTATGTAGATACAGTGGGGAGTGAAACTACTCTCTCTGTTTTCTTTCTGTTTGAGATCAGTGAGGAAATGGATGTGGCTGCCAAAGATTCACAGGAAGCAACTCTTTTCCCATTCAGAGAGACCCCAGTGAGACTTGATCACCAACTAGCAACATACGGAAGTCACACCATTAAATCTTCCAGTTTGCTAGCAGCAAGCAAATCAATGAACTTAACAGCTGCTGCTTTAAGCTAGCGTCCAGGGAACTGCGGACAAACTGTTTGATACCTGAATTTTAGTGAAGAAAAGTTAAAGCTTTTTCTTAAAGCGGGTGGGCGGGGAGGGGGGGATGTTGTATTAAGCAATTAGAAAAGAGAGTTAAAATTTTGTGAATGAGAATTGTTGTTTTAAATTGTATCTTTACTTAAATGTATTGGAAAACTATTAGTAACTAGTATTTTGTTGTATATTTATACCAACAAATTCATATGAAAGTTTTTTATATTTTATTTTATTTAATTGAAGCTAACTTTATTTTTTATTGTGACAACAAGACATTGTTCTAGGGTTGGCCAAACTTAGGCAGTCTTTTTTATCCAGGCAAGATCATAATTTGGTGTGTTTTCAGTGCAATGGGATTGAAATTTTAGTACACCAACTGACAGATACTTGCCTGAGGAATTTTACTCTCCCTTTGATCCTTATCAAATTTCCAGACATTACCTGTACTACCTCAGCATGCTGCCCCAAGGTAAGCTTTTTTGATTGTATGAAGAGTTCTGGGCCCAAGACATGGCTTGATTAACTTTGCACTAGGGGTAAATAATAGGGTGTTGCTTATGACGCAGTCAAGCCTTTTTTTCTCTTCACTGAGTTTAGACATATTTTGGAGAGATCTACCTCATCCCTTTTACTAACTGCGTAGAGTACCTGGAAACATTTGGAGGTCTCTAAATATTGGTTGTCATGTATGGTATATTCTGATTTTTCTCTGATAATATTGTAATAACTATCCTAGCAATCCATTTTTGCTTATATGTGAGATAGCATTTTTGAAGGATAAATTATTTTCATCAATAGTTTATAAAATTGCTGATTTCCCCTCTGTCTTACTACGTATTATAAAATTTCTAATCTTGTCCAATTTGGTGTAAAAAATAGCATTTAGTTGTTCTCATTTCTTTTTCTTTTGTTATGAGAGTTTGAACACCCTTTCATGTTTTAAAGATGTTTACATTTCATTTTCAGTAAAATATCTCTTTATATTTATATATTAAACAATTTAGCCTTTTGTCACATAAGGTTTGGTTTAAAAAATAAATGTTCTAAGTATTCATAGCCTCAGCCAAAATCTGAGGAAAGTCTAGACAAAAGCTACAGACATCTACCTGCCCAGTGAAGTGACATAGGGGCTAACCTAGCTTCCTATGCTAGGTTAGCACCTGCACGTGAAAATCTATAAAGCAAGACAACATCTTAACCCCATCTGGCCACAGTTTCCTGAGTGCTTAGTGCAGTGCCACAGGCACAGGGGATGGCGGTTGGAGGTGGTGGGTGAGTGTGCACTGGGTGGGGCGGACAGGGCCAGGTCTGAGGTGGGATTGGTGGAGTTACATGCATGTGGGCGTCTCAGGGCTGGAACTCTCATCACAGGGCTTCTTCTTATTCTGGTTCAAGAACAGGCACTTTGTTACTGGAGGAAACAGGTCCCTCTGCGGTGTTGTGGAAAAGAATTTTGGGGACACACATGTGGGAGGATTTTAAGCAAGAGTGGCAAGATTTATTAGTGTGATAAGAGATAGTGTGTATGCCCTTGGAGAGGCAGAGAGCAGGCAGGCTACAGGCAGGCTGTGTGGACTCAAGAAAGGAACTTATGGAGGCTAAAGGGGAGTCCTCTGCATTGCTTGCTGCTCCCCTGCTTGCAAATCTCGTGGGGACCTTTAGAGTTTAGGAGAAAAAAGGCAAAAAGCACAAGCCTGTGAGAAGGGCATGTGTTGGGTTCGTGGTCTAGGTTCCATACACTTCCTTGGATTCAGGAAAAGAGCAGGCTTTCTTTCAACTATCGAATCTCTTTTCTAGCTTTTCCCAGGTCCTTGCTGGTGCCCTCCCTCTAGCCAATCACTTTCCTGGATCTTCCAGGGCCTGTGCCCTTCCCCTATCTGATCTTTTCCCCAGGTTTGTTCAGGCTAGTCCACTCCCTCTTTTATGGTTGCCATTTTGGCTTCTGCACATGCCTCATAGTTCTGCTCAGTCATTTGCTTCTATTGCACATGTGCTTATCCCTTGTGCCTTCTTGGCTTCTTCTGCTTGCATTCACTGAAATGAATTTCCCTTTGCCTTCCATTACTCAGGTGGAATGGCAGCAGTTGCTCCCTGGGGTGACTGAGAAGCACCTTTCCTGCCTGCTCGGATGCCTCGAGTGACTGTGAAACTGTCCTTTCCTAGTTAATTCAGCTTAATCAGATGTCTGGTTACGTTTGTACCCTTCCTATTCATTAATATCTAGCTGGATGCCTACTGTACCAATTTTACCTCACTGCTTCTTGCTTGTGCATGGAGAACACTTAGTTTCCTGTGGGTCCCCTTTGCTGCCAATGCCTTTCCAGGCTAGTGCTTTGCTTGCATTCAGAGAGATGCTTGTTTAGGCCAGCATGAGGCTCTCTTGGAGATAAAAGGTGGATTTTCTTTTGAGTACTCTGTGTGGTGCCCACATGATACTTTCCCTCGTTTTGAGCCTCATTCTGGCCTAAAGCTCTCCTTAAAAGCTAATGGTAAGACCACAATTAGAGTTAACCCAATTTTCCTCCTTTGGTATTAATAAAGCAACACTTAAAAAAACCTTAAAATTTGCTTAACTAACAACAAAAGCCTTTGCTCCATTAATTCCTTCCTGGAGATGGTTATTTCTTCTTAAATAGGCCCCTTTTCAGACTGGAAATTACCCCAAATCCTCAAATGGCCCAGTGTTTCTCATGTATGATTCCAGCAAATTGCTCTTTGCATGATACCTTAGTGAGGACTCACTTAAGAACTAGATTTGTTACTTTATTTACTGACATTTTAACATAATGTTTTCTGTTGCCTGAATGATTGTAATATGTACCAGAAAAAAAGCAATCAAAATAATGAAAGGTACCTGCAATTATTCATATCTCAACATTACAAGCCTTAATTTCCTGCCTGAAGCATGATGAATGACTCATTTTTAAAGTTGTCTGTAGCTCCTGGGAGTCCATGGTGATGTATATAGATGGTTTAAAGATTGGGAGAATCAATGAATATCACAGGTTATTAAGATAGGAGGTGTGATTATAAAATAATGAGATAAGCTAAAAACATCGGATCTCACATATCCAAATTGTAAGAAGAAAATGAAGGCTAGAGAGGGTGAAGTGTCTGCTCAAAGTCTCATGGGTACCAAAGATCTGCTCTCACCCACATGAAGTTCTTTTTGCCCTTATCTCAGGCTCAGGAAGGCCAGGCAGTGACTTTGTAGGAATAAAGGACTGGGCTTTGGAGGATGGGCTCTCTGGTTTTACTCTGGGTATGCCCACTCTGGAAGAGGCCTATGACAGCTATGGTCATTTTCAGTGGCTCAGCATCTAGGTTAGCCAACCTGTAGACAGGGCAGGAAGCCCTCGTAATTTGGATGAACAGAAAAGTGCTTTCTTGATTAAAGGATGCTTATTTCTCCTGATAAAAACTGCTATCATTAGAATCCCTCCTTAAGGGATTTTATCAGTGTAAAGATGCATTTTAATGGGCTAAGTATTCTTCTAATTGGGAAGGATAATGTATTAATTAGGAAAATAAACACGTGTTATAGCCTCCCTTCCCCTATGTCTGGTCTCATAAACCCACATTCATTTTCATGCCTCTTAGTCTTTGCTCATATTATTTTCTTGACCGGGAAAGATCTTCTCACTCTAGAGAAATGTCAATTTTCCAAAACTCAGATTAAATATCACTTCTTTCTATGATTTTCTTGATCCTTCCTCCCAAGTAGAAATTGCACCATATATACACTTGCATAATTCATTTGTAAACCTCCTTGTTCTACAGAGTGTTTGAAACATCTTGCTAACATACCTATGAAAGGAAGAAGAGAGGTTGGGGGTTGAGGGGTAACAAGGGCAGCAAAATAAATGCCCACCCCCCACTCTCAGAAAGTTGCTAAAAGACAACTGCAAATTTGGTCCCAAGCTTCTGGCAGCTGAAGTGAAAATGGGAACAATGAATTATAGTATTTTGTAGTATCTATAAGACAGAAGCAAATGAGCTATTCTGAGAAAGTTCTTCCTGAATCTGAGATCTGAGAGGAACTTCTCCATGGGGTCTTTAGAAAACGATCACAATGTAATGTAGGGGAGGACACTCCTGGTGTTCCTACTTTGGGTATGTATTTAATTTCTTTTTCTTTTAAAAAATATTTTATTTATTTATTTTTAGAGAGGGGCAGGGAGAAAGAAAGAGAGGGAGAAAAATATCAATGTGTGGTTGCCTGCCTCTTGCATGCCTACCGGGCATGTAGGTCCTACTGGGGACCTGGCCTGCAACCCTGGCATGTGCTCTGACTGGGAACTGAACTGGTGACCCTTTGGTTCACAGTCTGGCGCTCAATCCACTGAGCCACACCAGCCAGGGCAGGTACATATTTAATTTCATTCAGCAATTTAAAAAATGTTGCTCAGTCTAGGCTGATGATGAGAAAGCAAAGTTCAACTGAGTAAAGCAGTTCCACTGAGGTGTGGAAACAAGACTGTGGATCATGTTATTTTAGTTCTTCATAGCTTTTTTTTTTAACTGAATTATGCTTCTGTGTACATGGATAGTAAATTTGAGGATATCTAAAGTAATAAATGGGCTATTTTTCTTTTAGGTAAACCTCCATAAATTATTTATTGTAAGTATATTTGATAAGGAATATATAACTGAGAGTTCAGGGTTACATTTTTTTCCCAGTAAGAACCAAGAATGCAGATAACCCACAGGTAATTGAGGAGATCTGTATGATTTGTCAATCAATCTGTCAGAATGTACCCATAATGTAACACTTATCACTTTATTTTATAGACAGCTGTGTCCCTGGCATAACTGCATACTCTTCAAGGGCAGGAGGTATTTCCTTTTTGTCTTTGCATCTTTAGTCCCTAGTATAATGCCTGAAACATAGCATCTCCATAATAGACTCTGTTGAATCAAATCAATTTAAAAGCTTCCTATTATCATCCAGTGCTACTTGACAAACATAAGAGCCTTGAGGAGACAAGGGCAGGAAACACAGGATAGTTCAGCTCTGAAGGAAATGAAAAGGCAAACAGGCAGGAACGGACAGGAACATGGAGTGCCGTCTGAGTAAGCAAGTCTAGGCGGGGTGTCCCAGGGGATGGGAGTGAGTGGGCCTTTACACGATGAGCAGACAACATTAGGGTGTCAGGAGATTAAAATGAGGGGCCTGAAATGTTATCTAAAAGAGCAGGTGGGGTAGGGAAGTATGGAAATGACTAGAAACAACCTTTATCCATTGTACCAGCTGTTGTCTGTTGCTAGTCCTATTCCCTTCTTTATTTCTTCCGTTCTGAATTATAGGCTGCTGGAAACTGTCCCAGACTCCCTTGATAGCTGGACTCTAGTTAGAATTTGTCAATGGACTCACTCATCAGAGATTGGAAAGTGGTCGGAAGGGGAGGCCATTCATTTGATTGTGACAGTGGTAGCTTTGCGTGGTGCCATGGGTGACTGGGACTCCAATAGCATTGGTGGTAGTTTCAGCACCATCAGTGGGAGCTTGTGTGCTTGGTTTTCTGTTAAGTAGCTGTGATCCATAGCCTCCAAGATGGTCTTCAATAATCCTTGCCTCTTGGTATTCATAGCCTTGTATAATCCTCTGCCCTTGAGTAACTTACTGCTAAGAAGTAGAATAACACAATGTTGAGGGGTGCCACTTCTGTGATTGGTTACAAAAGATTTTGACAACTGTCTTGCTAGAAGACTCTTTCTACTGCCTTCTTGCTGTACCTGCTTCGATGAAGTAACCTGGCTTGTTCATGAGACCCATGTGGCAAGGAACTGAGGGTGGACTCTGGCCAAGAGCTAGCAAGGAACTGCGGTCCAACCCTCCAAGGCACTGAATCCTGCCAACACCTACATGAGCCTGAAAGTGTATTCTCCTCCCTTTGAACCTTCAGATGAGTATAGCCTAACTGACTCCTTGATTGCATCCTGTCAGACACCTTGCAGCAGAGAAAGGACTCGGCCAAACCATGCCTAGATTCCTGACTTACAGAAACTGTGAGACAGTAAATGTGTGTTGTTTCAAGCCACTATGTTATGTTTTTAAAAAAGATTTTATTTATTTATTTTTGAGAGAGGGGAAGGGAGGCAGGAAGAGAAGGAAACATGAGTGTGTGGTTGCCTCTCATGCACTCCCTGCTGGGGACCTGGGCTGCAACCCACGCATGTGCCCTGACTAGGAATTGAACCAGAGACTCTTTGGTTATCATGCTGGCACTCAATCCACTGAACCACACCAGCCAGGGCTCAATCTATTGTGTTTTAAAATAATTTGTTGCACAATTGGAATTGATAACTAATACAATGGCAGTCTGATCAGCTCCAACATCAGCAGCAAGTGTGTGCTGGTGGACTCTGGGGAGCACCACATGCACCCCCTTCCCCCTCCCACTATAGGAGCAATCACAACTGCAGTTGCTGATCTCTAGGTAAAGCCACCTTCCTCTTACCCAAGTTTTCAATACCTGTGTCACTCTTTTGCTGCATTAAATCCCCTCTGTCTGAAATATCTGAATGGTGCCTGATACAGCTGCATAACTATTTTTCCTGGGAAGGAGATAAAGGAAAACATCACATTATTCAAAATGCAGTCATGTCCTTTTAGATGTTAAAAAATGTGATGCAATTTTAGTTTTTATATTTAAAATGAACAGAGGTTGTCTTCTCTGCAGGCCTTGGTTTCTGGGGGAAGGTCAGCTTTAGAAGGTAGAGTCGTCTGTGCCTTCTTCCCAGGTGTAGTCAGAGTACATCCCTGCCCGCCTGCGGGCAGCAAAGGCAATGCACAAGGGATTCTGAAGGACACACATGGCTTCCTCTCCATTTGCCTGTGTAAGCCCATAAAAGGACAATCACTGCGTGCTTCCTGTAACTAGGATAAAATAATGTGGTGGACCTGTGAGGGCAAACTCTTAACTCAGCAGGCAAATAACCATATCAACCCCATTTCCCCTGGGGACCATGAAACTAGAAAGAAACCTACATATCAGGCCAGAGAGGCCCTTGATAAGACTCAAAAGAGAGGTGGCAAACTCAGAACTACACAGCAGAATGCCAAGTCAGAGGGAGCAAAAGCTGTACCTTGAGAACAAAGGGAGAGAAAAGACTAGTCAAAGAGGCCATATCTACCCACACATGGAATGCCTAGTGAAGAAAATGGTCTATACTTTTCCCACTGGAAGGCTTGCAGGGAGGAGACATTCAGGAAAACCACAGGGACAGAAAATTAGATAGTTTATCTGAAACCAGGAAAATGAACTAATGCCTGCTTTTGATGTATGGCTCAAAGTGAGAACAAAGGCATAACACCAGCCTATACTTGACATTGGAAGAATGCCTTTTTATCCAAAGATCTCAAAGCAGCTTGAGTCTCTTAATTGACTTGTGAGACAGTTAAATTATTACTTTTTCACTTCTATGCTGCATTTTATTCTAAAATTTGCTAAGCATGTTACATCCCAAGTACATTGGTTATTCCCCAAATAATCTGATCACATTGTGGCCATTTTTGTTATCATATGGACTATGTATGGAAACTCACCCTCGGAGAATTTGAGTGACATATCGAGGATCAGGGAGGACAGAAGATCAGAAACAAATGTGTGAACACTGAATAAGGAATGGGGAACTCTGTGGACACGACCCAGTCTTTCATCTGGCTAGTTCTTTGTGGCATCTGCGGTGGGCAGAAAAACGGCCCTCCAAAGATGTCCATGTTCTAGTGCCTGGAACCTGTGAATATGTTACTTAACACGGCGAAGGAGACTTGGCAGGTGTGATTAAGTTAAGGGTGCTGAGATGGGGAGAGTCTCCTGCATTATCTGGGAGGGCCCGGTGTCATCACCAAGGCCTCTGTAAGGGAAAGAGGAAGGCAGGAGAGTTGAAGGAGATGTGGTGATGGAAGCAGAAATTGGAGTGATGTGAGGCCATGAACCAGGAATGTGGGCAGCTCCTAGAAGCTGGAAAGGAAATGAATGTTCTCCCCTGGAGCCTCATGACAACCCAGTTTAGTCTTTGATCTCCAGAACTGGAAGATAATAACTTTGGGTTGTTGGAAGCCATTAAGTTCGTGGTCATTTGCTACAGCAGCAACAGGAGAAAAATGCCACTTCTTTGATAAGCAGAGATCTGCATGATTCCCTGACATTAAAATCTGAAATTTCATTTTCTGAGTTACTTGAGTAATACAATTGAAGAGGATTTTTTGGGGGGAGGGGGCAAGAATTACTTGACAATAATAGATTTAATGGTTTGTGAAAATAATGCCTATAACCATGGTAATGGTAATGGGTAATAATTATTGAGGTTTACTGTGTCCCAAGTGCTGCATCAGGTTCTTGATGTGCCTCCTCTCTGGTTTCTCATAACAGCTCTCTGAGAGAATAATGATCCTCATTTTACAGAGGAGGAAACTGGATGTGAGAGAGCCATGCATTTAGTGAGGGAGCTGGCATTTGCACATCAGCATATCTGACTCTGAACCACTACATCAAAAGGCTTTTCTAGAGACTTTTTAATTCACTGAAGGAGAAGAATGAGCCCTTTGTGAAGGCAGATTGTGACAGAAAGCTGAGGACAAGCTTCCCGCGGGCATTGAGGACGTGTGATGGCTCTACCTCAGTCAAGAAGGAGGTGAGGGCTCACTTCCTTCCTTCTTTTCTTGCTGCTGCTCTAGCTGACCACTTCATAAAGGGCCTACCATCAGAGGGGGACACCTTTCCCCCACTCTTTTGCAGGGAGTGACAGCTCTGTTGCAAGCAAGCAGGCAATTTTACATTGCATGACGAGTGTCTTCCCACTGGAACCACTTCCTACTAGGTTGCAGAGTGTTAGTTTGACTCTTTGGAAGCTGCCTAGGTGAAATTTGAAACTGGCTCCCCATACCTGGAGGGCAAGGAGAGAACGGAGATAGGTAGACAAGTCCAGATTGGAAGGGGGCAGGTTTAATTTGCGAGGGAACTTACATACAGGGCTTTTCTTGAGTGACCACAAGATGAGTAGATTTCCACACCCACCTGCCGGAATCTGAAAAGTTTACATAGAGCTTCTGACTGGGTTGAGTCACGTGTACTGCCCAGATGGTTTCAACAGCACATTGCTCTTTCCATGCTGTGTCCTTGAAAGTGTCTCCAGCTGCAGGAACAATGGGTGGAACGTATATTCCAAGGGCAAAGAAAGGGGTGAGCAGCCCTGGATTGCCTGGGTCCAGCTCTGGGTCCAACCAGTGGTCATATCCTCTCGGTGATCGACTGCAACACAGAGGCACTGCGGCTTCAGCTTACGGGAGTGGGGAGAGACCTCCAACGAGTGGGATAGAGGGTGTGAGACATGAGCACCACAGCCTTCACGAGACACTGCTGAAACTAGCAAACCGAATTTTATTTCAGTCAGAACTGAAATAATTCAAATTGTTATAAGCACTGTTGTAAAACGGACATTTATCATAATCCCTACTTCATGGGGTAGTTGTATGAATTGAATTAATAAATGTAAAGTGCTTTGAATAGTGTTATAAAAGCATAGCTCTAACGTCACTGCGCCCACCGCTGCAACTCCTGCTGCTACCAATGATGCTCTGATTACCGCCACTGCTGCGGTTACCGCCGCGCCACCACCAGGGCTGCTGCTGCCGTTACCGCCATGCCACGGCTACGATCATTCCTCTGTGACTACCACAGTTGCTCCATCACTACTCCTGTCACTGCTATGATTACTACCATCATTGCAGTTTCTTTTATCACTATTACCATGGACTGTCCTTGCTACCATCACTATTGTTTCTACTGCTACCATTACTGCCACTATCACTACTGCTGTTACTACAAGAATTACTACAATCACTACCATTACCACTGTTGTCAATATGCAGGCACAGCAAATGCCTCCATTATCGCAAATATGCAACACAGACTTCTGTACTTTCAAAAAGATGTGGCTAGGGCAAACCCTCAGGTCATCCTGGGTTTGTCTGGCAATACTTCCTCATCTGGTTCTTTGCTTTGGGCCATTGCCCTCCTCTTGCTACTGCTCAGGCTCAGACAAAGTAGCTCTCATGGCTCTGAGCTCTGAGGTAGCCATTCTGCTGGCCTCGCTAGTTCTTGTCAGTGACAAATGCTCCTCCAACCCACTCCCAATGGCCCTCTGAAGTGGACAGACAACTCCACAGCCATGAAATATCATGTTTTAAATAGTTGGCACTGTGTCAAATGTCATCAGCAGCTCAGCCATGAGGCTGCTGCTCTCTGACTGATTCAGACAATTAGGGGATAATAAGAAGAACTAACATTTATTGAGTGCTTATCAGGTCTTATGAAGTGCTTTTTGGAGTTCTAAACACAGGCTGGCTTATTTCACCCTCCACAAAACCATATGAGGTGGTTTATCTTATTAACCATATTTTACACATGAGAACACTAAGGCACAGAGAAGTTAAGACTCCTGTTCAAGATAACACAATAAGTGGAAGAGCTGGAATCGGCACAAGCAGCCTAGCTCCATGAAAGATGCTGGTGGCCACCACAAACCAACGTGCTGGCTTCCCTGTTCTCAGCATTCTGGTCAGAGGAGATTAAGGCTTAGCCAAGACAGTGGCCCATTGCAGGTGTTCAGGAAATGCTGGACCAGTGAACGAATGCGTGAGTAAAGACTGGAAAAATGAGAGCAACCTAACATGCCATTTGTGTGAGTGGAGAAAGGAGATGGCATGATGAGAGTTCTAAACCAAAGGGGCAGCTCAGTTATTGGTGGGAGCAGATCGCAAAGGGAGTTGCAGGGACCAGAGAAACTGGTGAGGAGGTACGTGTAGAAACCTACTTTGCTGGAGAACAAGGGAATTTGTTACTAGGTGTTTGGATGCTACAGGTTTTCCTGGGCTTCCTGGGCCTCCTGGTGGTTGGAGAAGCAGAAGACATTTCAGTGGTGGAGGCAGGAGGACTTTTAGACACCCAGCCTGTCCTTGGACCTGTCCGGTAGGGCACGTGTTGGGGTTCCATGTTCCACAACATGTTGGCGTCTTTCTCTGGTGTGGAGAGTGATTTGTTTGCTTGTCTTAGGTATTAAAATTTGTGTGTCATAGAATTTTTGTGCTGGAAAACTCCTTAAAGGTCAAGGTTTCCCAATTTATTGATTAGGAAACTGAGTCTCAAAGGGGTCAAGTGACTTGTTGAGGCCATGAAACTAGAAAGGACTGAGTTCCCCTGATACTCCAGGCATAAACCACACCTTTAATTAAGGTATATTCATTGGTTTTCCCTGATCTGGTGACAGTCCCTTGTGCTGACTTAACTGCCTTGGTGTTTCAGATAAAAAGGCTGGCTTGAGCCAGGGCTGCAGACATCTTTGCCTTTAATATAACAAAGATCTAATTAGCTAATTAATCTGCACTGCATTCCCTCGATACAAGGTCATCCAACTTTCATCGTTAAGATGGACAAACTAAGGTAGTTTGCATTTTCCTTCATTTAATATTTAAAACTTCTTTATAAGAGGAAGCTACCCCAAAGAATTCTATTTGCACTTATATGGATATCACTTAATTAAAAACATTTTTTAGCATTATAACAAATAGAACAACTACCTTAGCTCTAATATATATTCTTCTAGCAGCAAAATTTTGTCTCTTTACATAGTTAACAAATGTGAGCATCATAAGATCATAATGAATTATTTAGAGGGTACTTGCTTTTGATTATTATTTTCTTAATAATTTCTAAAATGCAATTCCAAAGCAACTAAGGTGACTTAGTTACATGGAAATGTTTCACACTGGACTCATTGTGGCTTTACGGAAGTGACTGTATTACTTTATTAAAAATTTCTTTTGCCTTTAATAATGGAGAAAGGGAGAGGCTGCGGTGTCGTTTAATCACTCATGCTGTTCTACCTGGCATCGTACCTTCTCCGTAATTGTACTATCTTACAGCTTCTCCTCCTGAAAAGAATATATCAAATCTCTTCTCTAAATCTTTGCTCCAATTATTATTTCTATGTGACATAAAACAGTGATTACCATAACTCATATCCAGAACCAATCTGAGAATAAGTCTCCTGTCTAGTTCCGGTGGGTGACACAGACATGCAGATAGGCGTGGACCGTTAGTGGTTTTCCCCACTTCGATGACTCAGCACTATTTGGGCTTTCTCTCATTCAAAAGGGAATCGCGCCATTTTTATTCCTATTCTTACCAAACATATTTACTTCTAAGTGACCATTGAGGAGAAGTCCATAGGTGCTGCAGTATTTTAAGCCAGGAGAGTAATGTAGTTCTGACACCTTTCCACGGTGCACAGGCACACACGTTTTTGCTGGTCCATGGCTTACAATTCCACTGGATCCCCAGCTTCTCTGTATTTCCCATCCCTCTTATACTTCTCTCTTTTACTATTCCTTTATTTTGTTCTCATGTGATCGATATCAATTAGCACAAAAATGGAAGTCAAGTGTCCTGTTTGAAGCCCCCTCCTTCCCTTGCAGGGCTCACAGCAGAGACAAGTGTGGCTTCGAGGATCTCTTCATCTATAATCTCACCAAGGAGCCAATTGTTTTTCTACTTTAGAGATGGAGATATTAAGACAGAACCAGCTCGGCACTTGCTCCAGGTTATACTGAATCAAGATAGTTGTCAAGAGGAACAAAACAGGAATAAGAGTAGGTTGAATATATAAACTCATTGACCCAAACGCAGCATTAGTTGAAAATGCTAGTATAAAACTCAAGGAGGGTTTAGGTAAAGTTGTGGATGATAAAACTGCAATAAGAGCTTATGGACATTTAGGAAGTTGCTTCTAAGCTTGTGAGGCCAGGCTTGTGGAGGAAGTTGCAACTCTTCTACAAAATGTCTCTTGGTGATACTGTCAGACAGTTGGTCTAAGCTAGTATGGCAGTTCTTATTTTGTTATGTTTCTCAAAGCCCCTTTTGGTGTTTTATCTACTGGAGCGTTCATTTGAGACAAACAGCTTATGTACTCTTTCCAGCCAAGCAGAAACCAGAATGAATGAGAAAATCGCCTAAGAAAATCTGTCCTCCCTGATTTCCCCCATGAAACTGGCGGGAGAGTCACTGTTCCCCAGACAGAGCCTTGTGCAGGCTCCACCAATCCTTGTCAACTGCTTGGCTTGTTGTGGGGCGGGTGGCAGCTGCTGCTTCCGCTTCCTCAAAACAAAAAATGCAAATAAGTACATTTAAAAAGTGTGTCCATCCTAGTTCATCTTCCCAGCTGTTTTCCCGGTGGAATCAGAGTAGCTGTGTAAGTGAAATATTTTCTGAACCTCATTGAAATCCAGATTTGCCTAGTCAGTGGCTTCATTTATTTGTTTTTATTTACCTATATTATTTATATACTTTTCTTATTTTTATGAACATTTTTGATACACCAGGCAGTGTGTAAAGAGTTTATATGCTCTCCGGGTCAGTTGGGGCCACTATACCAAGATAACAGCTCTGGAAGCGGGGAGGCCCAAGATCAGGGTGCCGGCAGATACGGCATTGGGTGAGGCCCTTTTCCTGTCTTGCAGACTTCCGTCTTCCCATTCTGTCCTTACACGGTGGAGAGAGTGAGCCCTCATCTCTTTCTCTGCTTATAAGGACACTAATTTCATCGTGGAGGATCCACTCTGATGACCTCATCTAAATCTAATTACCCTCAAAGGCTCTACCTCCTAATAGCATCCCATTGGGGTAGGGTTTCAATGTATGAATTTTGGGGGGACACAAAAGTGTAGTCCACAATATGTACAATATCTCATTTAATCTCAAAACAGCCCTACAAAGTGGATGTTATTACCCATAGATGGCAATACCTAGCTTAAGTGATGGGCCAATGTCACCCAGCTGAGCGCATGGTCAGGTCTGGCTGACCCCAGGTCCCATGTTTCTAATCAGGATGCTCCATGTCCCTGAATGCGAACTTTAACAGTCTATGGTCTTGCAGAGCTGAACCTTTTCAGTGTTCTTGTAGATGCACCACCCTGAAGATGGGTTCTTAAAGGGGCCGCTGGCACTTAAAGTTTCTGTAACTTCCTAGGGAATGGTGGTAATGACTCAGGCTTTCTGTGAGCTCGATTTTTATGTGCCCAGTATAGCTTTGGGGAGTGCTGATCTGGCCCTGGACCTCCTGGTTTGTGTGTGCAGGTGTGTGTGTGTATGTATGTGTGTGTGAGTGCATGTGTTCTGTAGCTTGGAAAGTCAGCAAATACTGATGATCAGAGTTCCCTCATATCCTCTTAGGGAGACTTCTTAGTGTCCCCTTATTTGAAGGTCAAGTTGAGTACAATATTTCTCCCAGAGATTCTTTCCTCTTAATTCTGTAAGAACAAGTAGAATATTTAAGAAAATAGAGGAGAAAACAATCAGCACCAATCCCCAAACACCTATATGCGTGCACCCCAAAAGTATATGTAACATAGATGGAGATGCATTTCAGAGCACAGTTGATTACCTGGGGCAAGGTAGAATAATAGTTTCTTGTTGGCCTTGCTGAGACTTGCTTTTGAGCCTTTAATGCTGCATATGAGCCTATGTCCATCCCCTTTGCCCCTGGGTAGACTCTTTGTCCTCCATATAGTCCCTTTGCTTCCCAGGCAAGTCTTACCTAAAGCAGAAGGCTTTTCTCTCTGTAGTTTCATAATCCCTTTCTGGAATACAGGTCATGACACAAGGCTCTGATCTTGCCTTCCTCTTTTTTTCTTATACATCTTCCATGGGCAGCTTTCAGTGACACTCAGCTTCTCTACCCTCTTAGAGTGTGGCTGGGCTTGCTTTTTCTTAAGGTTCTGGAGCCTCTGCAGTTGAAGAATCCATCCTGGGAGCTTCTTCACCCAAGTTCAGCTTCCTGCCAATATAGGCAGAGCCCTCTTTTCTTCTGGTTTCATGACTTTGCATCTCCTGTTGGATTTCTTGCTGTGTTTCTACTTCAGTTTTAAGGGATATTTCTTGTGCTCGTTTTCAGAGCTGGAATTCTCAAAAGAACCCTACCATGTTATCAATCATTCCACTTCCTCAGTTACCCTTGGGGATTCACCCAACCAGAGGAGTATTTAACAGCAGAAAAATATCTCACACATAGAGTGGAAAAATAAACATATGAGAGAAAGAGTTTTCATTTTCTGTACGTCTTCCTCATATAAGATGTAAAATCAAGACCTGGAAAAATAATGAGCTTGTTGGAAAGCGTGCTTTTCCTCCTTAGGATGTCCCCACATTCTGTGCCTCAGTCTCACTTCCGTGGGACCCTAGAGTGAGGCATATTGGTTATGATGTTTTGGGTTGCAAGTAACAGAGATCAAGTCTGACGCTTAACACAAAGAAAGGACATGTGGACAGCACAGTGGAGGTCAGGAGATCATTTTTGGAAACAAACGTGAACCAGAGTCAAGGAGCAGGAGAATCTGGCCATGCCATTGTTGTGGTCATGCTGCTGCCACGGGTACACTTAACCAGCCCTTGATCATTGCTTGGCCTGCTCGGAATTCAGGTGTGTGTGAGCATCTGCCAGGCTGATCTATGACTGTGAGCCAGCATTGCCTACCAGGGTGTGCGGAGAGGATTGAGTCTCTGCAGCTTCCTCTGTGGGAGCTTGTGGGAACCCTCTAATATATGCTCAAGGAATTCTTCAAAACCAGGAAGGAGGTGGATTGGATGCTAGACTGTCATCCAAAAAAAAAAAAAGAAAGAAAGAAAAGAAAAAGAAAGACAAGTCAAAGGACTTTGATGGGAGAAAAAATATGGCTAGTCCAACATATTTCTTCAGGATTGTTATTTCTTAATCTCAATTAGTATTCTTAACACTGTTCTCAATTTCTATAACCTTCCCTTTTGTTCTCTTTCTTAAACACACACTTTTTAGGTTAGCAGTTGCCTTAATACTGCCAACATTTTACACTGAGACCATACAGTGGCTGCTAAAGTGGAGAGTCAGAATTGGATTCAGAAGATCGATGTCCTCCTCAGGCTGCAGACCATCTGATCACTGGGTCTCCTCTGGGCAATGAAGCTGCCTCTTGTTTCTCCTCCCCCGACCGTCGAGCTTGCACCACAGTAATAATATTTAATAAGAGCCGCAGTAAAACTATGTCAATGCTTCTCTGATGGTCAGAGTGGAGCGTAGCTGCAAATAAAACAGGAGTGATTGTCACACAGATAATGCAGTTGTGTTAGTTCTTTCACCTTGAGAAAGGATAAGGTAGCCTGAATGTTGATTGATGCTTGTCTCTCATAGCCAACTGGAATAATACATTAGGTGTTTGGGTGAAATTGTGAGGTACAGTTGGTCATGTATTAAACATTTGCTAGCTACTTGCTGCTGTACATTCTGACAGGATCTTATAAAACAGTCCTGTTAGTTCAGGGTAAAGGAAACAAAGCCTTTGTGGTTTTGCCTGCTTTGTTTGAATCAGATGGCTCTGTCCCTGAGGTTATCCAAGCACTTTGCCGCATTCATCTGCTTTTTTCTCAAACCATCCCAGAATGGGGGAAGATATGAAATACAGGGGAACCTCATTGAAAAGAAACATCTACATACAGAAATCTGAATTTCCAAAACAGAAAATTATGGGGAGATTATTAAAATTTTTTTTCTTTTTGGTTTTACAAAAGGATTCACATTAGGATTTCTTTAAATAGCAAAATCCCTTACTGGGTTAAAGATGTGACTGAAACTCTCTCTCAGAAATACATCCACTGTAAAAAACAAGTCATGTTTTATGTCATCCAATTTTATAACTGAAGAACTGGGAACAATTCGGAAAAAGTCATAGAAACTTTGTGTAGCTCTAGTAAGAGGATGTAGGGTAGCTTATTTTCACTCTCTTACTCTCCTAGGATAAGAGAATAGCTTCCATGAAAATAAAGAACTGGTACCTTTCTTTCCAGAAACCTGGAAGATTTCTACGTTAAGTCATGATATAATTGTAAAGTTATTGTACTCCTCATGGTGACATTTTCAAACTGTGCTGTGGATAAGATGCCTTTTTTTCTGCTTTGGAACAAAGAATTTTAACAAGTTTGACTTCTAAAAATAAAATACATTCTGAGACAATACTGTCTTCAGATTCCCTAGTTTGCAATTGAGGGGAAGACATTTCACGGTAAACTTTCTGGGCCTTAGCTTCCTAACCTGCACACTAAAGGGTTTTTATTTATTTTTGTTTGCTTGTTTTAAGATGCTTAAGGTCTTTTAATTTTTATTTTTGACTTCAGAGGGAGGAGAAGGGCGGGAGAAAGGGAGGGAGAGAAAGATGGAGGTGAGAGACACATCGATCGGCCGCGTCTCGTGGGCACCCCGACCTGGGACAGACCGCAGCCCAGGGTCTCGGCCCGACCAGGAATGAAACCAGCCGCCTTCAGTTTGTGGGACGGTTCACAACTAACAGAGCCACACCGGCTGGGGCCCAAACTGAAGTTTTTTTTAAAAATTGAAATAATTGACATGTAACATTATATTGTATTAGTTTCAGGTGTGCAGCATAATGATTCAATATTTGTATATATTGTGAAATGATCACCGTAAGTCTAGTTCATTTATCTGAAATGAAGGTTTTGAACTAGATAATTTCTGAGGCCTTTCATAGCTCCCAAATATGATACCTAGTTTTTTATGGAGTAACATAAACCCTATGACTCTGAGATTCTATCCCCTTTCCTTTGCTTAATTCAAATCCTACATTAAATCACTAGTTAATATATTCTATGCTTTATCGTCTCATCTTATAAATATACTTATTTAGGGTTTACAAAGCCTGTGTCCGGACATATAGCCAGAGAGAGGTCTGAAGCCTAGTGCAAGAGAATGTTAGGTGTACCTAGATACTGTTTTTCTTTTTCTATTGTAACGAGGAACAAAATCTTAGATCATTACCCAGTGGAGGTGCAAAAGGAATAAAAGTGTAAGGGAGGAAAACAGAGAGCCAACGAGCGGAGACTCCCCTCTGGCGAAGCTCTCGAAGCAGCTGTGGTGGCTCATCATTACCCTGAATGAGCCCCGTGCCTTGTGGGTTCAAGTAACCCCTCTGGTGAGGAGGCACAGTGAAACGTGGACTTGGAAGCAACACACCTTAGAGAATTGCTGCTTGTGAGAGCCGTGTTGTGGTCAGTTCCGATTCCCGAAAATCCCTTTTAGCCAAGTGGAGCAGAGTATACAACTTTCCATAGAGCCTTGAGCAATGAGTTCCCATGCTAACTACCCAGGCTTAGGCCAAACCTCGCAGTTTTTGGGCACAGCCTTCCACAGGACGGCTTTACTTTGGACTCCAGCCACAAGCTCAGGGCTTCCCAGGCTGCACCCATTGGCTACAAATTAGGGGGTTTCTATTAATGCGGGATAATTTGCTAAAATGACTCACAGAACTCAGGAAAGCACTATAGCACTTGCGATTACCATTTTATTATAGCAAAAAATGGAGAAAAATCAGAACCAGCCAAAAGAAGACATGCAAATTCTGAGGTGTCTTCTCCCTGTGGAGTCAAAATGCATCCCTCTTCCAGCTCACTGATGTGTAACGATATACATAGAGTATTGCCAACAGTGAAGGTCACCTGGGCTTCTGTGCTTGGGATTTTACTGGGGCTTCATCACATAGGCGTGGTTGGTTGAATTATTGGCTAAAAGGTTGAATTCAATCTCCAGCCCCCTTCCCCATAAGTGGGACTCATATCAGGTGGTGCAAAGCTGGAGGCCTCTACTCAGGTTTTTCTTTCTAGTGTGGCCAGCTCCCATCCTGAATGATGTCATTAGCTTAATTTACATAGGGCCCGCCTGGAGTGGTCCCGATAGCATAAACTATCAGGGCCCACTGAGAGTCACAAAGACAGCTCCTTATTACTCTGGGAATTGCAATGGTTTAGAGGCTTCCTTCCAGGAACTCAGGACAAAGACCATCCAAATTCTTTATTATATGTCCCCTTGCTTTTGCTTTTCTCTGTTCTGTAGTCTTTGTAAAGAGTACAAGTTGCTAGTTCTATCTGTTTTTCTCTGACAGAGACTTCAGGACTGGATTGAGGCCATCGATTGGATTAGAGACCAAACAGCAGAATGGTTAACAGCAGGGACAGGTTTGGATTGCTAGGTTCTTGGACCTTGGCCTAAAGGGGATTGGCAGCAGGAGAACCCCATCTGCATGATAGCCAGGGCCTCTGCAGGCCTGTAGACTTGTGGCCACACCTGTGAGATTCACTTTGCTAACTGCATTTCCCGAGGTCTCGCCCTTGCACCTCTGTTGCACAGGAGCGCAATCCCCCACACCCAACCTAGTGCTAGGGGTGGGAGGTTGCAGCTCTGTGACTCTGGGGGCGGCGTGTGTGGGGAGGTGCCTGTGAGTACTGGGCTTTCCTTGAAAGGTGGCATGAGCCAGAACCCATACTGATATTGCAATAAAGCAACTAAGTGCCTCTGGCAACGGGGTGTTTCTTATCATAGGAGTCTCCACCCACCTAACAGAACTCGTGAGATCCTGGGACATCCGTGATAATATGGGAGAGTAGGATAATCGGTAGCAGCGTCTTGGCCATGCTTCCGTAACCTCGCAGCAGATCCTGATTCAGTGTGTCTGAGCTCATCCTGTTCCTGCCCCCAAATCTGGACTCAGCCTTATTTCCCCTTCCTATCCATAGGTACAAAGTTCACCCTGAAAGCTCCAGCTGTGCTCTCTTTCCTTCCTGGGAAACCCCGCATTTCACTCGGACCAGGCCCACGTGCCTCCTCAGTGGTGCTTAAGAGAGAACGTGCACTGACTGAGGGCCTCTGAGGGCCTCGGGTGAAGTAGCCGGCTGCCCCACTGCAGGGTGCTAGCTCTTGGGCCAGGTCAGAATGAGAGCAATACCCTGAGGCTATTCTTCGGTGGAAAGAGAGGACTTCTGGGCCCCTCCCAGCTACCCGCCCTGCTGGGAGGAATAGTTGGCCCCTGGACGATGGAACTATGCATTCTTGGTTCCTGCAGCCTTGGACTTCTGCAGAAGTTGCTTTATGCTCCAGGAGCCTGCACCAGTGGCCCTGAAGCCAAATGGAGGTTAGGCTGCTTGGCTTCATCCTGGTTCCACTACTCCAGCTTGATGATCCTTGGGCAAGTTACTTACTTTTTCTGAACTTCGATTTTCTCATTAGTAAAATGGTGGCTTATCATAACAAAATAAGTTAATGCCTGTATTGTGCTTAGCATAGGGCTGGGATCATAGGAGAAACTCTAGGTTTGCTATTAATGGTCGCTTTTGGATTTTTGCATAGCCGTTGGAGATTACTAACTGTTTACTTTTTTAAGGTGGTTTTTATCAGATTTCTGGAAGTCAATCCTTTTGTTAAAAGAAAATCTTTCACAAAATCCTAATTTGTAAAGCGGATAAAAATTTGTGCAAAGTGGAGCTTCTGTAGTTGAAGAGGGTCTGGCTCCTGTGGCCACCCTCTTTGCTCCAGGGCATTGGCTGAGACCGGTAGGAGGAAGTCCATTTGAAAACTGTTCTAGACTCCGGCCAATCCGGCTCCCTTCCAGACTGTGCACCCCGACCCCCGCCAGCTCCCGCACCAGGGTTAACAGGAGCACTTCCGGGCAGTGTAAAGTCAGGCTATAATTTTCTTATTTCAGTTTCTCCATGAGCGAAATGAAGAAGATAATACCAGTTTTGTTATGACAGTGAATTAGATAATGTCTGTATTTTGAGCCTTTAGAGATCAGCTTTGGAGACAAAGGCCTTTGCCGTCTTTAATTTCTAGCTTGTGTGTTCAAACACTAATGAATTGATCAGACCATTATTCTGTGTAATTTTAGGGCAGTATGCAAGCAGTGACTTCATTAAAGAAAAAATATGCTCTGATTAATTGAGAAGACAGATTTTTGAATAAGAGTTATTCAGAAAGTTTGTTGGGAGACCAGGAGAGAGAGGGCTGTGTGGCAGCATCTATAGAGAGGTGGTTATGAAGCTGGGTTATAACTTGGTCATTCTGGTTTTTCTGTAATTAAATGCCCTTTGCTGAAGCCTGAGACCAACCCTCACTACAGATTCCCTGTTCCAATACGACTAGTTTCACAGCTGGGCCTAATGTAGTCACTCTGCTCTGTGCTAATAGGGGGTGAAAGGCATGGCTGTTAATAGTACTGGCTCTGTTGTTAGACTTGAGTGGGTACAGTTTCTATTGCATTACCAGAGGAAAGTCTGTAACTTATGAGCATGGGAAGAATGGAAATAAATAACATTCTATTTCAAAGGTTTGCTGCAAAGATTACATGAGAAAATACATGGAAAACACAAATGCCTGTTACATAGTAAATGATAATTGGGTAGTAACTATTTAAACATTATCATCATTATTATTTTAATTCTTTTTCTATTGTGGCATAATTGACATAACATCTTAATTTTTGGTGTACAGTGTAATGATTCGATATTTGTATATTTTGTGAAATAATCACCAAGGTAAATCCAGTTACCATCTGTCACCATACATGGTTACATTTTTTTCTCCTTATGAACTTGCAAGATTTACCTACTTTCAAATATGCAGTACATTATTATTAACTATAGTCACCACACTGTGCATTATATCCTCATGTCATTCTATAACTGGAAATTTGTACCTTTTGATCCCCTTCACCCATTTCACCCACCCTTGACCCTCCACTTCCGGCAACTACCAATCTGTTCTCTACATCCGGGAGCTTTGTTTTGTTCTTTAGATTCCACATATAAGTGAGAGCATGTGGGGTTTGTCTTTCTCTAACTATTCATTCTAGTGTAACGCCCTCAAGGTCCATCCATGTTGTCACAAATGGCAAGATTTTATTCTTCTTTATGGTGTAAGAATATTCGTATATTATGCCATATTTCTTTATCCAGTCATCTGTCCTTGGACACTTGGGCTGCTTCCATGTGGTGGCTATAGTAAATAATGTAGCGATGAACATGGGGTTACATATACCTTTTTGAATTAGAGTTTTTGTTTTCTTTGGATAAATACCCAGTGGTGGGATTGCTGGGTCACGTGGTAGTTTTTTGAAAAAAATTTCTATTCAGATCTTCTGCTCATGTTTAATTGGATTGTTTGTTTATTGCTATTGAGTTATATGAGTTCTTTATACTATTTTGGATACTAACCTCTCATCAGGTATATGACTTGCAAATATTTTCTCCCATTTAGTGGGTTGCCTTTTCATTTTGTTGGTTGTTTCCTTTGTTGTGCAGAAGCCTTTTAGTTTGATGTAGCCTCACTTGTTTATTTTTCTTTTTGCTTTTGTTTCCTTTGCTTATAGTGTCAATTCCAAAAAAATATCACCAAGACTGATGTCAAGACACTTACTGCCTATGGTTTTCTTCTAATTTCTTGGTTTCAAGTCTTACACTCAGTTCTTTAATCCATTTTGAGTTAATTTTTGTGTGTGATATAAGATAGTGGTCCAGCTTCATTCTTTTTTATGTTGATGTTGAGCTTTCCCAACACCACTTATTAAAAGATTGTCCTCCTCTTACTGCATATTCTTGACTTCTTTGTCATAAATTAATTGACCATATATATTTGGGTTTATTTCTGGGTTCTCTATTTTGTTTCATTGACCTATGTATCTGCTTTTATGTTAATACCATATTGTTTTGGTTACTATAGTTTTGTACTATAGTTTTGTACTATAGTTTGAAACCAAGGAAATGCGATACCTATTATTATTAATTGTGAATTTATTTCATGGATGTTAAATATCTGCCTATCTATATCTATGACCTTGGCCTAAATTTTAAGTTTTAAAATTGTCAAGAACTTAGAAGTTGAGAAGTAATGACCTTCCACAGTTGGAAAACCTGAAGCTAGAATAGGTTCTGATGTGCTCAAAGGTGTTCTGGGAGTTCTTATCGAAGTCTTTATTACCTGGGAACAGAGCTTGTTATGCCACCACTGCACCTCCCCCCCCCCCCCCCCCCCCCCCCCCCCCCCCCCCCCCCCCCCCCGCCACAATGAAGTGACCACTTCACAATATTAATTCCCATTTAAATGTCCCTGAGTAATAGTAGCTTCTATCCCTTTTTGTCTTCACATCTTTCAAAACTGGTCTCTTGTTGATTGCTCCAAGTCGTTAACGTCAGGCAATACAATAAAAAGAAAAGGAAAACTGGTTGCAAAGTACAATTGCAAATCTTGTAGAGGATGCAGAATTTTATGAAGGTGACTAAAGTGGTATTGGAGAACTGTTGAATTAGTCATTAATTCAACAAATATTTATTGGGCATCTTCTATGTCGTAGGTATCAGGTATTGGAAACTAGCTTCGAATAAGATGGATGAAAATCCCGGCCCTCATGGGCCTGACATGCCAAATACACTCAGGACCAGCGACAAACGGGTCTGGCAAAGTCGAATCAGTCAACGATCAGAAGAGAAAAATTAATAAAGAAGTTGACATAATAGACATTTTTGGTAATTTTAAAGCATGTCCCCAAAAGGTAGAGCCTAATTCTCCTCCCTTTAAAAATGGGTTGGCTTTAAAGCTTTGCATCTAAACCTTGGCTGATGTAGCTCAGTTGGTTGGAACATCATTCTGTATACCAAAAGGTTTCAGGTTCGATACCTGGTCAGGGCATATACCTATGTTGTAGATTCTATCACTGGTCAGGGTGCATATGGTAGGCAACTGATTGATGTTTCTCTTTTACTTTGATCTCTCTCAAATCAATAAACATTCTCTCTCTCTGAAAATCAAAAAACATATTTTAAAAAAGATGAAGGTTTGCATCTAGAGAATAGAATGGGGCAGAAGTGATGCTGTGTGACTTCCCAGGCTAGTCAGATCATAAAAAGTGATATTCTGTCTTCTCTGTTAGGGACCCTGAAGTGTCATGGAAATATATCCAGCCACATGAAGGCACTGCTGGAAAGACCATGCATTGGGGTGGGTGGGGTGGGGTGGGGTGGGGTGGGTGGGGAGGGAGGCAGAGAGAGAATGAAAGAATGACAATAGCTATTGGACTGAGGAGGCCTTGCTGCTGGTACCCAGCTTTGTCTTCCCAGCCCAGGTGCCAGACCTGAGAATGAGCAGGCTGGCAGGTGGTCCCAGCCCAGGCTTTGACTGCCCCAGCTGATGACAAGTGCAACAGTGATAAGCTGTCCCCACTGTTCCCGGCTCAAATTGCCCATTTGTGAGCAAGATAGGTGTTGTTATTTTAAGCCACTAAGTTACACATCTGTAATAAGCAGAACAATGCTTCAAAAGACAATGATATGAACATCAAAGAACAATAGAGACCCATGAGAAAACGGAAGAAACCTTTGAATATTTTTGCAAAAACAACATTCTTTGTGATCTTTCTGTGAAAGTTAAATAGGAAATGATGGATCTTAAACTGTGTTGTCATTCGGTTCTTTGTGGGAAAATAAGTAAAAATACCGTCCACATTAACTTACTGTTTAAAGATGTTTAGAACTTACATTCTGTTATATAGGAGATCATACACAGTTTTTAAAAATCTTCATCCAAGGACATGTTTACTGATTTTAGAGAGAGGTTGGAAGGGAGAGAGAGAAACATCAGTGTGAGAGGGAGACATCGGTGGGTTCCCTCCTGTACGCTCCCCAACTGGGGACTGAACACGCAGCCTAGGTATGTGTCCTGACTGGGGTCGAACCCACAACCTTTGGGTGTGCAGGTCGATGCTTCAACCAACCTGACGCACACGGCCAGGGCCACATGCTCTCCTAATACATACTTTCACCTTCCTACATACCGTCCCAATCTGACCCTTCCTGCCTACCGTGATTTACTCCTAGAATTTGTTCTCCATTCTAAGTGGAGTCATGCTATAAGCAGCGTTTCTCACTTACCAATTTTCTCTGGACATCTTGTAGTGGTGACAGGCAGAGAAGGGGACTGATGTGGAGTTTGGTTTATTATGATTGTTACGAAGTGGCTTTCCTCTGGCGAGCTCTGGAGAAAGTATGGCCTACCTTCTTATAATCAACCCAGAGCATGAGCGATGCATCAGTTAAGAAGAAGAGTACATGTAGGGTCATCGCTGTATTTAGGTGTTGTAGGGAGGTGATGGTCTTACCAGAGGGTGCTATACACCTAATCAGTTCTCCAGAGATTCCTGAAACACAGGCCCTCCGAGTGGTTAAAAAGGCTTTGCCTGTATCACTCTATAACAACCCAGTCCACGGTTCATTAGAATAAGCTTTCACTCTGAAAACCAAGGTACATGAGTGTCTCTGAGAGGGCTCCTCGCAAAGATCAAGGGGTCAGCCATTTAAGTTCCGGAACTGAGGTGCTTAGAGTTTTTGTTCTACAATTAGGATCCCTTAGGATGAACCTGGAGCTTTTTAAAATCGATTGCCTTTTCTGCACTAATGTGGTTAGGAAGAAGAGAGAATTTTTGAAGAACGCGGCGTTGAGCAGAGGGAGAATATATTAGACTGGCTCGTTTCCTTGCCTCCAGGCATGGTTTGTTTCTTGAAGGTTAGAGCCAAGGGGATTCTTTATCTTCCAACATTTTCATTTAGGGCAATCAACACCACAATTTGCAGTCTTCAGCTTTAGGGAATCTCAGACTTCAATAAAGAGGATGGTATTTTATTATCTCCTCAGGTTGTTTTCGTAACTTTGAAAAAAATCACATAAATACTTCCACTGACTGGATGACTATAACGGTGCAGAACAAACCACTTGAGTCTAGTTTCACTTAGGAAAGCAATTTTCATTGTTCAAGACACTGTAGTAAGGATACTACTACAAGTGAGGTTTTAGATTTCTTAGAAACCTCTTTAAGCAGCTAGCACTTCCATTTTACTGCGTGCAAGGAGGGGGAAGTTGCAAGTAAAGGGATTGTTTGTGGTAGACAAATAGGACTCCAGAACTTTGTTTTGCAAGTTCTTATCAGTCAGCACAAACCTGATCTACCCACTATGAAAATTTTTTTCCCTTCAAAAATATATCTGCCTCTGAAATCTTGTAAGGGTAAATGTAGGGAGATCTGCTGATTTGCCTGAATGTGGACTGAGTTTCAGTCCCAGCCAGGGCTCTGACTCCTACATGCTGTGCCACCGAACCTGCTGAGCCCCAGTTTCCACATCTCCAAATTGGGGGTAAATAAGAGCTTCCTTGCAGCTAGGATCACAGGCTGGCATGAGGTGGCTTGTGTAGTAGCCTTAGATGGTGACTAGCATGGAGTAGATGCTCCGTGGGTGTTAATTAACAACCTTACATATTCCTCTCAGCCTTACCTTTCGTATCCTTATCATCACATCAGGAGGCCGTGAGGATCAGATGTGTGTGATGGGGAAACTGTGATGTGAGAGACAAACATAAGGCATGTGACTGTTCACTTCTAGGTAGGGAATAAGAAGAGGGTGCCCTAAATGAGTGTCTTTGATGCAACCCGTTTAACAGCGAGGAGCCGGGTGGCCAGAAGAGTTGGTCATTAGGCTATTAGGACCTGGGCTTGAGGACTAATGTTCCTATTACAAACGTGGACCCTATTTTTAGTAGGGTCCACAGCAGAAGGGGACATTACTATTGTTTCTCAGAAGTGGGTATATTATTCTTGGGCCTGTGACAGGTTGGTAGTCCTCACTTCACCTGAACACTGGCTGGAGTGTTTGGGCTCCTGTGCCTGATTCACATGGAGTTGTCCAGCATCAGCCAATTCAATGAGCCCGGAGATAGCCAATGCTCTTCTTTACCCAGGGGCTGGTAAGATGCTCAGTGGTGAACTCTTCTGTTGACGCTTCTGGGAAAATGCTGAGTCACAAGCCAGGTGCTAGGGGCAGGTGGTACTGTGCAACCAAAGCAGCTTCCTCACTTGACAGTATGATTCTTCTGAACAGAACCTCCTCCACCCCGTACACATGTAAGTGAGCAGTTGGTGTGGGTTGAGACTGTGGTACAGTAGACGGAGGTCAAAGGAAAAGCTAAAGAGAAGGAAGTCAAAGGTCAATCAGTGGGGGAAGAAAGGATTTAAGTTAGTAAAATTAGGCTGTTAAAGTTATTCAATTAAAATTAGGTTATTCAAGTTGTTAAATTACATTGTTATTAAAATTTCCCCAAATTGGAGGCAACCTCCTTGTTGCATCTAATAGGATAGAGGTGGAGTAGAGGTGGTGTAGAGGTGAGACTGTTCTTAGTGTTGGGTTCTCTCTCTGACTTTGTGTCTGCCCTTAGCCCTCCGTCTCCTTGCGTCTGCTTCGCTCTCAGTCGGTGTTCCCCTCCCCTTGTCTCTGCCTGGGCCTCCTCTCTCTGCTGCCTTGCTCCTTCTCTCAGCCCTTCTTTGTCTTTGCCTCGGTGCCTTTCTTTTCCTCAGAGGAAGGAGGTTTTCTTACTCACTCCTTTTTATTAGCTACACCGAGAGTAAGTGAATAAGAGCAATCCACTGCCATCGCCTAAATAAGAGGTGCTTGGTCCTGATGCCCCCTACTCACATCGGCAGAGTATGCCATGGTGTTCAGAATGCTCTCATCTTCCATGGCCTTAAGCAATCTTCATGGGAAAATGCAGGGCAGAAATTGTCCTTCTGTTTTAAGTAGGTAAGTCTTGGGAGTGGGGGAGGTTGGAAACTTGCCCAAGGTCAGCCAGGCAGTGGGCTGGAGGCAGAGTCAAGGCCAGAGCATATGTTTCCACTGAGGGGCCCTTCCGTCCACCGCAGAGATGGAGTCTGATCATGACCACAGTGTTCCAACCTAGGCCCATCTGGTGCAATCTGAAATATAAGCCTTGGGTCCAGGTACTGACTTGGGTCAGTACTAAGGGTGCTGTGTGCTCTACCTTCCGGCCATTTTTATCTAGGTCACGTTAGTGTAAAGAGACTCCAAGGGGAGAAGAGGGCCGGGGTGAGGGGAAAAGGACGAAATCACAAAGTGGAACTTGTAACTCAAGGGGATGTGTGGAAGGGAAGGGTGTGTTTAATTTTATGAGAACTGGAATCAAATTTCCTACTTCCGAATACTAGGTCAGACCACTAACTGTGACCTTGGGCAAGTTGCTTAACCCCTCTGAGCCTCTCGTCATCTGTAAAATAAGGATAATTATATTGCTTACATAATAGGGTTGCTTGTGAGTATGAATGAGACAATTCATATCAAAATGTCAGGTACAGTGAAGTGCTCAGTGAAGGATAAAACCAAGCCCCAGAGTTTGTTTTGTTTTGCTCTGTTTTGTTTTTCACGTTAGCTGGGACTGGTGCTACCCCTACAGTGTGCCTCCTGACTCACTGTATTTACTGAGTGTTTATATCAGCTAGGCACCATGCCAAGTTTTGTAGAAACAAAAGGAAACTAAATCTATTTTCTGATCACAGAGATATTACTGCCTACTACCTACTGGGTGAGACGTGCCATTGTATTTATTGCTGGGCAGTTTCATTTCGGTGTGATTGTTGTGTTGTTGAGATAAGATAAATGGAGGTGTACAGATACCCAGAATGAGACCTCCAATCAACACTCCCCAAATCTGGACCCTGGTGCGACCCCTTTGACTTTCAGAGGCAGGCACACTGCACAGGCCTCCCTCTCACCAGGGTTAGCAGGAAGACCTTTTTGAAGACCATTGAGAAATGGATGGTCTCCAAAGTGTGGGTCGTCCCACAGGTCAGAAGCCTTGCCTTGTGGGACAGACACCACCACTAGAGCCCAAAGGCCTTCTTTGAGTTTGAAACATGAATACAATGGAAACTAATCCTTCCCAGCCATTTTCTTAGATCTTCTGTGACTGCTGCTCTGTGCACACACACGCAGACGGGGAAGTTTGAGCAGCGGGAGAGCAGGCAGCGCTCACGGCTCAGAAGGGCCTTACCGTGGCACAGTTAGTTGTGGCAGGTGAAGGCACGTTTCATGGAGACTACAGAAGTCATTTCAACAGACCCACTCTCCCAGCTTTATCTCCCCAGGAGTCTCTCCTTACAATAGTGTTTGCAGAAAAGAAACTGCAGGGTATAGACAACATAAAATAAAGTCATGGCCTGCTGTCTCCAGAGGCAGAGAGGACGCTGGAGTGGAACCTCAGTTCCAGTTTTCACGGGCAGCAGCGACTGTGCCGGCTGCTCCCCACCCGGGAGGCTGCCAGGGGCTTTGCTGCTCCAGACAGAAATGACAGGTGTTCGGGGTACAGCCTGTCCTCATCTTTGTGTCTAGTCAGGGTCTGCAATACAGTGCGGTGCTTGTGTTCATGCTTTCTCTTTCTTGGGAACAAGAACATTTTCTCCCAGATTAGACTGTGGTTTTAAAAAGAATTTTTGGCATTGGCACATAATGATTGTGTGACTACCCTTATGCGGTAGGATGAGGCTTTGGAGGAAAATTCACTGCTGTTACTGATTTTTTTTTTGTTTTTTTTGACCATCACATCGTCCAACATGGATTCAAAACATCTTTCTTGGGCAGGAGAGCAGGCAGGTTAAAAACAGACTCCAAATGCCCTGGCTCCATGACTGATCGTGTGACTCTGGGCCAGGCCCTTTACCTCCCTGCTTCAGCCTCTGCATCTGTAAAATGGGCATAATGTTCTCCTTGCCCCAGAGGGCTGTGGTAAGGATAAGTTAATTGTTGAAAACAGTTACTGCCTCACAGTGAGTTCTGTATCGGGTTCTCTATTATTTTTGCTATGAATACGTAACCGAACTTTACATGCTAGATAGTCTTTGTGGTATATATAGATGTACTTTATGTAGTGACCAGCGTGGTAGTTCTGGCTCTGGGGTCAGTTGAATGACTCTGAACCCTGGTTTAGTACTTATCAGATGTGTGACCTTGGCCAAATTATTCATCCCTCTGTGCTTCAGTTTTCCTATCTGTTAAATGGGGACAAAGAATAATAACTCCCCCTAATCACTGCAGTGAGGATTAAATGAGATAGCACATGAAGTCACTTAACCCTTCTGTGCCTCAGTTTCCTCAAATGCCAAATGGGGATAATCATGGGGCCGACCTTGTGGGGAGTTCTGCGAGGATTAAGTGAGCATTAGACAGGTAAGCACAGGGCAGTGAGCACAGTGAGAACATGAGCCACTCCAGCTATGATTTTTCTAATGACTACCATGCCTGTGATGTCGTTACAATATTTCTACAACCATTTATTCAATGCATATCATATTTAAGATTGTGATATAGCGACCTACATATTCCAACTTGTCTCATTCTGTGTTTTCTCAGGCACTGGCAATTTTGAATCTCCCCTCTCCCCAGCACCCCATATCGGCCTGTTTATCCACTCTGATTTTTTATTAACTCAATTACTGCCTCCCTGAGTACCATCTCCACACACCAAGTTAATGGCATGCCATTTGCTGATGGAGGCTTTTTCCCGTCTTGCTTCAGTCTGTGAGTGGTCTCTTGAGCTCCCTCCTGAAATAAAGAGCTCAGGTGTAATGTTATTAAAGCTCCCAGTGGATTCTCGGTGTATCTTGAATTTGTGACTATCACTGCTTTTAAGCAATTTCAGAATGTTATCAGCCTGAGGCCTTTGCTCAGTCAGGAAAGGTTAGCATTAATTAATTAATGCTCCCAATCTAGGCTATTTGGAATCTTTGTATGTTTTACCTTCCATGGTGATTGTCAGAACATATAAACTCTGACTCATATAATTAATTCCTCAATGTCCTCAAATCCTTTCTGGAAGCAGAATAAAAAGCTATTAATAATAGCTTAAATCTTCCTGGCATTATTCATTTATTCATTCACTATTTGAAGCATTTATTGAGCGCCTATTACATGCCAGGCACACCGGAAGGAAGCGGAGGTGACGATGAGGAGGCTTAGGGGAAGAGAAAGATGTCACACGAGTGCCCAGACTCACCTCTGCAGTGCAAAAAAGAATGAAAAAATGAATGAGGGTAGTAATTAACCTTTATCGAGTTCTTAGTATTGACTATGCATGTTTTACTGTCTTCAATCATTGTGAACAACTACCATTATACCCATTTTCCAGAGGTAAAAGCTGAGACTTAGGGAAATCGAGCAACTTGCCCAAGATCATGCCGCCAGAAAGTGGCAGAACCACGATCAGAATCTGGGCTTCTTTAGTTCAGAGCCCACGATCTTGAACACCACGCTCTGCAGCCTCTCAGTCATGCAGCTGAGGCCTCAAAGTCCGTGATCTCTGTCCTCATCCCTAAGGGAAGAGGAGATCTAAGAAGTCATGCTGGTCCCCACAGTGAGAGGACAGCGCCATCAGATGCGGAAGAACTAGTGTCTGCTGCCTTTTCATTCACCTACTTGCCAAGTGGGGCTTGTGAGTAAAAGAGCCTCATTGGATGCCTTTGCTGCTTGGGACTGATACTTTGTGGTCCAGCCACGCTATTCAAATATAATGTTGATAAGAATACTAACAGCCAATAATTTTTCAGCACTCACTATGTTCTATTTGAAACACTAATTTATTTAATCATCACAGCAACAAATGCCAGTCTTGGGGTCCTTAGACTCCTACACCAAGACTAGGATTTCAGTATAAGTAGCTTGTTTGGGAGGTGAGAAAACCCCTGCAGGGAAATGGGGAAGCGAGATGGGAAAGGGAAGACCGCCAGTAAAGGGAGGGCAACTGGAGACTGATGCAGCTGGGGCCTCTGGGAACTGCAGAGAATGTGTCCTAGGAAGGAGGTCAAGGGGGCAAGGGCACCAACACGGCACCTTGTGCAGGGGACTGGCCGAGGGCCTCTCCTGGGGAGGACTGGCCTGCTGGGGCAGAGCCAGGATGACTAGCTGATGGAGACCACCCTGGGTGGTTGGTTGGAGGTTGGGAAGCTGCCCCACAACGGCAAGCCCCAAGGGCGTGTGAGGACAGCACCAACAAGGCTACAGTCCTTGCACCTGTCCTGAGGAACCCATGGTGCTGAGGCTAAGTGACCTTCCCGGGGGTATAAGGGATTGAATTGTGTCCCACCCCATTCATATACTGAAGAACTAACACCTGGTGCATCAGAGTGCGACCTACTTTGAAAGTTGGATTGTTACAGATGTAATTAGTTAAGATAAGGTCATTGGAGGTGGGCCCTAATCGAATTTGACTGTTGTTCTTAAGAAAAGGGGACGTTTGGACACACACATATGGGGACAATGCCAAGTAAAGATGAAGGCAGAGATCAGGATGGGGCTTCTACTAGCCAAGGCACACCAAAGATTGCCAGCAAACCGCAGAAGCCAGGGGAGAGGGATGGAACCGATTCTCCCTTACCGCCCTCAGAAGGAGCCAACCTTGCTCTCAGATCTGCAGCTTCCAGAACTGCGAGACAGTAAATTTCTGTTGTTTAAGCCATCCAGTTAGTGGTACTTTGACAAGGCAGCCCTTGCAAACGAATGCATGTGTCAGTTGTCACTTGCTGGTTATGATTTCCAGCTCTAGTCTGTGGGTACAATGAATGTGATGTCAGGAGAGTAGGAGGAAGACGGCTGTTAGCTGGCACTGTCAGACTGTCATGGTCCTTCTCGCCCCCTTTTTGCATGTCTCTTTCTACGTTTTCTCTGCCTCCTCACCATCAAAAGTTTATTGAGCGTGCTGAACCCTACATGCGTTACTCAATTTAAGCTCCATAGAGACCCAGAAGGTAATACTGGTATCTGTTTTACAGCTGAGGCAACTGTGGATTCAGAGAGGTTAAGTGACTTGTTCAAGGACACAGAGTGAGGCTGGATGCAAAGCCAGGCTGTCTGACTCTTGTCATACCACCTCCCCCATTGCAGCAGCCAGACTGACTCATGCCCATGAAACGCATCTATTTTAGAGCCATCTTAAGGACCAGTTGACAATGCTGCAGAGGGGACCTGACACATAGGGGTGGAAAGGGTTTCTCAAGAAGAAACACTGAGCACAGAATATTATGCATCATCAGAGCACAAAGCCCCAAACGGATTATTTGACTGTTACCTCCTATTTGGAGTATTTGAAGTCCCATTTTCTGTCTTTGTGAGGATACGCGGAGAGAAGGAGATATTTTGCTCCCATCCCGAAAGTGCCCTGCGAACACCCTCAGAGCGGGGCTACAGCAACTGTGAGCACGTGCCTCTGCGGGGCTGCACTTGTGTGCCGCCCCGCCCGGCCCCCACCCCTCGCCAGTTCTGCAAGGAATTTAGTTGACTGCTTTGTCAATTTTTTTTCAGCCAGAAAAATGGTCTGCCATGTAACTTTTGTTCTTTTCCAAGGAGGCTGCAAAGTTATAATTTAGTGGCATATAGAGAAAAGTGGAGTTTTTTTATTGCAATTCCATTTTCCTCCCTCCGTTGGGATTCTTGGGAAAACCTGATTAAAATGTCAGCCAGAAGAATGGCTGGTGATTCTTTAAACGGACTGATTAAACCAGGATGACCCACAGCACTACCAGAAGAAGAAAGCCCTGTGGGGATCTGAGCATGTAACTTTATAGTTATTTGAGTGTAGGAAAAAAAAAAAGTCAGAAAGAAAGAAATAAGTTTTGATAGAGCGGGAGGGTGATAATAAAATTATTAACAATGTTATTAATAAATACCTTCAGTATCTGTCCTAGACCCTGTACTAAACCCTCATCTATATTATTTCTATATCTGTAGCCTTGGAGGTTGGTGGGGTTGCCTTATTCTCTATATTGAGTGTGAGTGATGTGTCTATAGTCACACAGCCAGGGCCTGTCCTCTGGCCTGAAGGTAGTATTTAGGGTGAGTGTCAAGGCCTTTAATGTGACAAAGAAAGCCTCTCCTAGGACGGGGCAGCAGGAAGCTTGGAGAATTGATTTATTCTGCTTACAGAATGGATTTATGCACTAAATCCTTTTCTGCTTTTCTGTTACTCAGTTTGTTAAAAATTTAATTTAACTTTTTTTTAGAGAGAGAGAATAAAGAGATAGAGACACCAATTTGTTGTTCAATTTATTTATGTGTTCATTGGTTGATTCTTATATGCGTCCTGACCAGGGATCGGGATGGTGCTCTAATCAGCTGATCCTACCTGGCCGGAGCCTGGGGCCCAATCTTTTTGCCCTGATCTTGTACTTGCTTTCAGATTTTTTTCCCAATTGTTTTCTGTTTAAAATTCTCCCTTTGGGAAAAGCTGATTACAAATATATGCAGAGAGTCATCTGGTTCTCTGGAGAAAAGGAAGAATTTATTTTGTTGGAGCTTTTTGATTTCGTGTTTTCTGAGGATTAGATTCTATGTGTTGAACATCCCAAAGGGAGAGAGAGCAACAAAGTGGGACTGAAACGTGCAGCCTGTTTGATTCCCCCCTGAGGTTACCTGCGGCCTGCGCTGGGCCGTACGGTTACACCGTGGAGGGGAAGCCAGCAGGAAGGACGACGGGCTGAGGCACTTGGGCCAGGCTGGTCCCGAGGTTGACCCCGCTAGCTTCTCTGTTTCTTTCTGCTACCACGGAAGACCCAGTCCAAGTTAAACCACACGGAATCTTGTCCCCTCCAGTGCTAAATATGCTCAAAGCACCCTATTACGTTAGTCTTAAATTATTTTATTGTATAGTAATAGTATTACCTGCATAACGGGTTATGAGCTCCACGTGGGTATGAAAAGATCTCTCTTTACTGTGCCTGCCTTCCCTCATTGCCCCACCCACTAATCTACCTCTGCTAGTAACATAGAAGGCACTCAGAACCTGTTGTTGAATGACTATTACAGTTTTTTCTTTTAGAGTGTCAATTTCTGTCATAAAGCCCTTGCTCTGTAGAATGAAAAAAAGATTTGTTATCAAGGGTGGGGGGATTGGGTATGAAGATCATGAAAAAGAAAATGCCAGGCAGAGAAACGGTGACCTTATAGACAACTGCTCAGCCCATTGTTGGGGAACTCCCTTTTCAAGTCCCCGAGATGCCTCTGGACCAGCAGGGAGTGGGACGCACAAAGGCCACCTGTTCTTTGTTGTGCTGCGTCTGTGGGCTTCTTTCCAGAGATCGACTTCGTACTGGCAACAAGGAAAAGAACATCTATTACCTGAAAGTCTCCAAGTCAAAACCCCTTCTTTGTGTAGAAAGGATGGATTTCTATGAAAGTAGTGGGGTGAGCCTACCCCTTCCCATGTTGGATGAAATCCAATGTTGTAATCGGATATCCCCGTGGGTCCCGTCTCTGTGCTGAGGAACATGGTAAACAGGGAGGGAACACTGAGGAATTTCCAGTCTGGCTTCAGAATGTCACTTCAAAGAGCAGAGAACTACTCTCGCTGCTGTCACCCAGTTACCTGTTGGACCCCTGGACTGTTCACACAACTGAAGAGTCCCCGTCTTCCAGCAAAGAGAGTGAAGGAAACGTCTGATCTTATGTTAGCCCCGATTTAATAAAGTCTAAAGCATGGGTCTCTATGTCTTGGGTCCTACAATTTTCTCCTCACTATAAAAGTTATAATTAAAATATTCTTCCTTGGATGGCAGCAACATCACTAATTTGTGCATTCCTATTCTCTTCTTTTTGGTGTTTCCATACATATGGTCAACCTTCTTATCGTACACACATGAGAAGACTCTGTGGCTGAAATCTCCCCTATCAGCTAGTCCCTTCTTCTTTTCAATTCTCCCGTGGTTATGGTTGTAAAATCCACCCCAGAAGGAAGAATCAAACCAATCTTAGGCAGACTTTATAATTCAAAAATATATACAAGGGAGCAAAGGGCAAGAATTTAAATTATGTGAGATGATGATTTTTTTTCAGATAATATAGTTATTTGATAACAGAAGCTTTTCCTAAAATTTCTCATTTACAATTAGATGTATGTTCCTCTTTTTGTGCTCAAGAGAAAAAGTTACCAAATAGACTCCTGAGGTTTAAAAGATTTACATTAAAAATAAAACAGAAAACCCAGTTTGGAAAATTTACATTAAAAATGAAACCGCATGGAAAATCCAAAGTATTGGTGCTCAGTACACCAGGCGCAGGAGACTGGAAATATGACCCTGGTTTCTTCAGCGCTTGCTGACCTCCTTGGGTCCTGTTGTAGGAGTCTGAGCATCTTCTCTTAGCATCTTCGTGGTGGTTCACACAGCTACAATATCTCAGGGTTTGCAGAGCTTGGATTAATATCTAGTCCGATCCACTACCCAGTGCTTGAATTCTTTCTTTAATATCTCTACCAAATGTCACTTAGCCTCTGCTCAAATACCTCCAGGCACAGGAAGCTCATTATCTGTTAGGGATCTCATTTCATCATTGGACAGTTCTTTAGGAAGTTTTTTATGTGGGACAAAAATCAATTCAAATATATTTATTGAGTGCATACAATGTTCCAGATGCTATTAATGCTCTGAGGATACAGCAGTGAACAAAATAGATGGAAATCTCTGTGCTCTTAAAGCTTGCTCTCTGCAAGAAGGAGACAGTGAGTAAGGCAAGTAAAATGAAGAGCATGACCGGAGGGAGATAAGGAAGGATGATAGATAGTGCCAGGAGGGGGCACCTGCAATTTTAACTGAGGTGGTCAGGGAAGGCCTTCCTGACAGTGACTTTCAAGTGGAGTCCCGACTGAGCTGTGAGTGGGGGGAGAGCATTCCAGACAGTGGAAACAGTTAAGTGCAAAGGCCTGGAGGCAGCAGTGTGCTTTGTGTGTTCATGGAGGAGTAAGCAGGCTTGTGTGGTTGGAGTGGGGAATGCGTAGCAGAGGGTGGGGGGGATGTAAGATTAGAAAGGGAATGGGAACCAGATCATGTGGGGCCTGATAGAGCACTCTGAAGATACTGGGTTTTCTTCTGAATTGGAGGGTGTTGAGGTAGGGGCTGATATGATCTGACTAAGTTTTAAAAGATTTGCTTTGCAAATAGACTGTACAGAGATAAGAGTGGACTTAGGGAGAACAGTTATGAGGCTGGGGCCTGAGTTTGGACCAGAGATGGTGGTGTCTTGGATAAAAAGAGGTGTGAAAATTGTTTGGGTTCTGGATATAGTTTACATGGTACTCTTCAAGTTTCACCCGCTGATCCTAGCAGTACCCCCCAGGTTTATTTAACACATGTAGTCCCTTTTTATATATTTGGACTAAAGTAAAAATAGGACAAATCTTCCCTTTGACATACCTTGCTCACTCCTCATAGGCAGCCACCCTAATATGTGTGATGTGTTTGTATCCTTCTGTTTGTCTCAGTTCTTGTAAAATAGGCATTGTGCTTTTGTCATAGATTTTTAATTTAGATAGATGGCATTGTGCCATATAGAACACATTTTGTTTCTTCTGTACTGAAAGTCTGCTGTTTCTGACTGAAGCAACTTCTTCAGATGAGACCACTGAACTGTGAAAAGACTGCGTTAGCACATGTTTCCCCTGAGTTTTCTCCTCTTCAGTCCAGACCTGTCCACTTCTTCCACCTGTCAACAGGTAACATGGCCTTGAGGCTACTCTAGGCCTGGCCCCTCCCCTCCGAGCCTCCCAGGGTCTGTCCCTGCTCACAGACTTAGACTTCTGAGAGCAGCTTCTCTGTCTGGAAACCCCCTGCCATTTGTCAGAAGAACTGGAAACAAGGTTTAGTAGCTACGAAATGGGGGTGGGGACTCTGGGGCAAAGAAAATTGAAGCCACAGGACAAAGAGAGTCCCCAGATTACAGTGTGCCCGGGGCAGACCTCTGCTTGGTTTTCATGGGCACAGTAGGGTAGTGGAAAGAACCTGAGTTCTTGGATCACATCCAGGTGGCTGTGCCTTCCGTTTGTCTTTCCTGCCAGTTGTGTGACTTTGGATTAACTGCTTAGCCTTTCTGAGCTGCGTTTTCCCTTCTATAAGATGGTAATAGTTATAGTACTAGTTTCATAAGGCTGTTGTTGGTATTGGATGCCACATTGTACATAAACCTTTTGACACAGAGCCTGACACAGAGTGGATCCTTAGTGAATATTGACTGTAATTTTTAAATATAACTTCATTTAAACTGAGATTTTTGCAAAAATCAAATGTGCGGTGTTCATTTGCATCACAAAAGATATTAAGATTGTCTTTAATAGCAGTTTCTCTAGTACACTGATGTATACATTAACTGGCCAAAGTTGGGTTACCGACTGCTTTTCGGCTCTAGACTGGGTACAGGTTGGTTTACCTGTGTGATGACAATGATAGGGCACCGCCCGACAGGAAGAACCACGTTGCTCTGCCCACTCGCAGACATAATGGAGTGACTGTGGGTCTTCTCTCAGTTAACCTCTCCCTGCCTCCCACTCTCTCTCTCTCTCTCTCTCTCTCTCTCTCTGTCTCTCCCCCACCCCCACCCCATTGTTCTCAGACTCTGCGTGATTGTAGTCCCAGCAGTGGGTTATATTTTTTCAAAAATCTTGAGGATAACACTATACTTTCGGAAGTAAGGGACCCTGTTTTTCCAATGAAAAAATATAATAAAAATATAGATGAAAAGGACTTGAAGAGACTGGAAGAGTTTATTGTAACTAAAGTTACAAGATTGGAAACCATCTGAGAAATCAGCAAGTTCTTCCTTATCTTTCTACAGTTGAAGACACTGAAGGTTGTAGAAGTGGGGTGACTTGGCCAAGGTCACTCACCTTATAAATGGCACAATAGGGACTCAGGTTTCCTGGCCAGTGTTCTATATTCTACTCATGATTCCTAATAAGGGTTGAATTTTAGTCACTTTTGGGTTTATTTATTTTGTCTTAAAAACTCAAAGGGAATTTGTACCTTTTCATGGTAATCTATCCCAGTAAGAAAATTTTTCCTTAAACACTGCTCAACTGCCTTTTGGAGTCATTTAAATATGCAAAGTTAGGCCTGCCATAGAACTATTGTGGTTCCACAAATTTCTAGATATGGTCAAGAGAAAGAAAACACAGGGTAGTCTAGGCACATTTAATCTGCGTTTTTCTCCTTTTGCCCCAATTCCAACTTCTTTTTATTTTATTTATTTTTAGAGAGAGGAAAGAGAAGGAGAAAGAGAGGGAGAGAAACAGCAATGTGTGGTTGCCTCTCATGTGTCTCCTACTAGGAACCTGGTCCGCAACCCAGGCATATGCCCTGACTGGGAATCAAACCCACAACCCTTTGGTTTAAAGGTGGGTGCTCAATCCACTGAGCTATACCAGTCAGGGCCCAACTCCAACTTCTTAAGTCCTCCTTCTTCCTTCCTCCCCTCCTTTATTTAATATCTTTCCCTCCAGAATATGAGCACTTACAACTTGGTCTAAAGTTTAAGCTTGACTTAAATTGTGTGCATGTATTTTTTTTCTTCTACATCTTGGCAAATGCATGCTTTAGGAGACAGGCAACACATTTTCTTGAGCATCAGTATGGTGCATTCGAAAGTTCAAAGAAACAAATAAAGAAGAGTTCAAATCCATGGTCCTTTACTTACTAGCTGACTGACCTTGGGCAAATTTCTTAACTTTTCTGTTCTCTCATGAATAAGAACTAGAATGACCAAAACTACCCTGTACATTTCATTATAAGGATTAAATGTAGCAACATTTCTAAAAGCAAAGTTTCCAGGCACACAGATGCTTTTTTGCATAAGTAGATTGAGTGAGATAATTCCTAGCATTATCTCATTTACTCTTTTTAACAACTCTGTGAGGTAGGAGCTATTATAAGCTCAGTTTGTAGATGAGGAAACAGAGGCTTAACTACAAACTATAAGGAAGTTAAACAAGTTGTCTAAAGTTGGAACTGGAGCCATGATGACTCACAGATGAAAACAACTGCCCCGGAGCATCACCCACACCTTTTCCAAAGGTGTCTTTGTCGTTCGTGTTCGGTACTGATGACTCGGCTGTGTGGGCAGTGACTTTAGGAAGACATAGGAACTAAGTCGTTAAGCCTCCACTTTATTGTTTTCACTTTACAGACTATGAAACTACTTGGGTGAGAAAATTCTAGCAAAAACTTTACTATGGTGAAAAAGAAAAGAAAAAGAGGTGATAGCCCTCTAAATAGCTTTGCAAAGGTCCATAGGATTAAAATGCCCTTTGTACATGGTTATTTTAGTTTAAATGAGGAAACGGCATGGGGGACACTTCACAGACTACTTGTGTAATAGAAATGTGATGTGCTTGCCCTTTTTCTCTTCTCTTGTGGTGAAGATGTTGATTATGCGAAGCAAGTTGATATAATAAATGGTTACACCAAAAAGTTGTGTTCTGGAAATGCATTGATTGTCTGTCAATGTTATTTTAGATTCTCAGATTCACCAAAATCACTAACCGAAGGTATCTTGAAAAGAATGAGTGGGTAACGTGCAACTAAAATTGATGGACTGGAAGCCTGGGGAAATGTCTGCTCTTGGGGACATTTGCCATTGTCTCTTAAGTTCTGTATAAGTTAAACAAACTACCTCTAACTCACTTTATAGGTCAAACAATGTTTAACCTCTTGTGAAATGAAAATTAACCTTGAGACAAATTCATAGAATTTTCCAAGTTAGAAAGTAGAGTCCCAGCAGACATTAATATATGCTCTCAGGAAAAAAACAATGGTCATGTACTCAGAAAGTTTTGAAGCCACTGGGTTAGCAGAGTTTTATAGATTCCTTCAGTGCAGGACTTCTCAGAGCCTCTAAGTACCATTGTGGACTGTGAGCCTCCTAGAGGGCTGCAGTCAGCATAGGTTTGTTTGACTGTGCCACCCTGCTATGTTCTTTTCCTGAACATTTTTAACATCTTGTGGGGTTGGTGTCTTCTGGAAAATATTTAGGGAAGTATTGAAAGTCTCTGACCCTCCTCATTTTATAGTTCAGGAAATTGCTTTTCACAGAGTTATGTACCTTCTATTAAAATATCTTATTTTTTGCCTGCTTATGAGATGTCAACTGTAAAGTATTATGATTATAATTTTATAACCATAGAAATGTTGCTTGGAGGTGAGTGGTATCTTTCAAAATGGAACCTTTGAGTGTGTTTGTGTTCAGTGTCTTGATGATGGTGTTTTCATCAGTTTCAGGTTTTTGCCTTTGGGTTTTGTCACACTCGGGGTACCAGATCTGCCGACAAGACCATCTGCTCAGGACTGCAGAGCAACCACTGAACCACTGCCTGGTGCTCTCCTGGTAGAGGAGTGCTGGATTAGAGCATCAAGGACACTTTGGTTCTTTTAATCTCTCGTTGACCATCAACAAGGTAAATGGCTTTCTCTCTTAAAGTCTCTGAGCCCCAGTTTCTTCTTCTGTAAGTCTGGTCATTAGAATATCTACCTCATGTGGCTAAATGAGACAATGCATGTGGACTGAGCATCTTTTATAGGAGAGATATTAATTGTGTTGGCTCTGGAAGCTGACTGCTTGAGTTAGATTTTCAGCTCTGCTGTATATTAGCTTTTTGACCTTGGGAAAATTATTTTACTGTTTCCTTACTTTTATAATGGGAATGTAAAAATTTCTACATTATAGGTTTGTGTGGATTAAGAAAAAATACATGTAAAGTGTTTAGCACAATGCTTGAAGCATAGTGAATGTCCTGTAAATGCTGAGTGTTATTAATCTAACCTGTAAAGTATCAGATAGATTCAAAAGCAGTTCCCTTTCAAGGGAATTCTTGATTTTGTTAGGGGTAAATACGTGGTAAAGCAAGGTAAGGAAGAGATAATTAAGAAGAAAAGATGGAAGAAAGATATCTTGGGTAAAAAAGTTGTCTATTGATTAGTTCTGACTCAGAATGACTAAAGTTTATGTGTTAGTATCTCCTGCTGTGAAGTAATATTACCACAAGCTTAGTGGCATAAAGAAACACACACAGTTTTTGAGTCGGGAGTATGGTCATGGCTTGGTTGAATCCTCTACAATGTTGCAAAGGATTAGCAAGGGCTGGTGTTGAATCTGACGCTTGGCTGGGTGGGGCTTTACTTCCAAGTTCACATGGTTGTTGGCAGCCTTCAGTTCCTTTCAGGCTGTTGACTCAGGGCACCAATTTCTTGGTGTCTGTCAGTTCTAGGCCACCCTCAGTTCCTTGCTGTGTGGACTTTCCTAACATGACCATCTTCTTCCTCAAAGTAGCAAGGGCGACTCTGCTAGCAAGGTGGGTCACTGTCTTAGCTAGTATAATCATGTGCATGTAATTTCGTATATCACTACATCTCTGCCATGTTCCATGGTCTAGGAGCAAGTCACAGACCTCACCCACACTTGAGGGGAAGGGATCCCACGAGGGCATGGACCCGAGGAGGCAGAGTCCTGGGGGCACCCGAGAGTCTGTCTGCTGCAGGTTGTTTCCTAAAATGAAGCCCAACTTGACAGAATGTGTCCCTGAAACCAAATTAAAAGATGACATTTTTGGAACCAAAGCAGCATGGTTGCAATATGTTTAGTCTCCCAAAATGATCTTTTTGAAAGAACAATACGTGTTTCAACCAAAATTTACATCATATCAAGCTGTTCAAAGCCAGTCATATTATTTCATGGTCAAATTTTTATCAGTTCCAACACTAAAAGAATTTTCCTCATAAGCCACATTCATTTGTATACTTTATATAACCCTTTGATGTTCTATCGTGCATGGACTTTAGGTGACTGAAGCTGCTTTTATTATGCAGCAAATCTTAGCTGTGACCTCTCATTACCTACAGAGATCTGAAAAGATAAATTTTCCTTTATGGAAATTTCCTGAATTTTGTGTGTTCAGGGCTCTGAATTTACCACAAGTATTTGCTTCTCTGTGGCTGTATAGGCCCATGGGAGTTTGTGTTCAATAGCTCCTGAGGCCTTCACTGTAATTAGGTGCAATCGCCAGGAGTTTGGTATTGAATCTCATGGTGTGGGAGAAGTGCTGCATGGAACTTTGTCATGCTCATCTACGTGATCATCATCTTAAGGAGAATGACACTCAGGCCTCATAAAGAAACAACCTTCATAAGTAGCTTTTCAAAAACAGCCTTGGGGCATAAGGCCATCTAAACTTTGGGGTATGAAGAAGCTATAAAGTCAGCAATTCCTGGGGTCTAAAAAAATTTGTTAATTTAGCCTGATGAAGACAGATTGTAGGTTGTGCTTGAACAAGGGAATGTGAGGTTACAGCCAACCACATGAAAAATGGAAGTAAGCCGGAAGGGTCTTGCTTAGTTTCTGCTCCATAGAAATCACAGCCAATAATAAATGCATTTGGATGCTGTGATTGCTCCCTGGAAGAAAATCTTCTGTGAAGATTTTTCAGAACTCTGATCCACTCTCCAGAATTCGCTAGTCATGTTATTGATTCATTATTCTCACTTCATTTAAAGCATTATTCATCTATGACTTTGGTCTGTGGTTGAGTTCTGAGAGTAAAATCAGCAAAACATCCCTACTTGAACTTCGTTTTTCTTTGGCTGTTCTTAATAGAACTAACAGAACCTGGAGCATTTTTTGTCACAAGCAAGTACATGCTTGTAGCTACCCAGTTCTGATACAGTCATCATTGCAACTTGGGGTCGGGGTAGAGCATGCTGGCTGTGTAAGTAAATTTATAAGTAAATCCAAGGTTTCTTATAAATATTTTGGTATTGGGAAATGCCAAATTAGTATTCTTTGGCTTATATCTTAAAAATATTACATTCCTGGTATGAATCAGCTCAAGACCCCAAAAGTGAAAAACTCTAACCCCATCTATGACAACGGCAGTGAACAACAAAAGATCTCATCCTCACATGAAGTTTTAGTCCCAGGTCTGCCCTGTATGCAACATTGAGCCTTTCCCATAACCCCAGACTTGGGTATTATCTAAAGAGCATTTGAGATCTAGAGTCCCAGAACTCCTGGGGAGATGGAGGGGCAGCAACCTTTTATGAATGAAGTGTCAAATTTCTAACCTCTGATCTTCTGGTATTTTCAAGGCATAACTGAGGTCACTGTGCTGACTCCTGTGAGCAGGGGTGAGGGAGGAACTGCAGGGATGACAAAGGGATGAATAGCGAGACCCAAACCGCCAACAGACAAGTGTTATTGATAAATTCAACCCATTTAAGGGCAGGGAAGAGTGCCAGGTATTGCAGAATGTACAGAAAGAATTAAGATCTAGTCACTGCCTTAAAAATGCTTGTAAGACAGGAAAAATAAAAGTTGATCAATAAAATAAGCTAAGCCAGGGCAGGTTATAATTATGATCACAGGAAAGATTCAGAGCAGATGTTGTCACAGTCTACATGGAGTGGTCATATCTAGTTGAAAGAGGGTGGACCGAGAAAAGCTTTCACTGAAAGATGACATTTGAAATGAACCCTAAAGGATGGAGAGGAGTTTGCCCAATGAAAATGGAGGGAAGGGAAAGCTGGGAGAAGAAGATGCATGAGCTATGGCCTGGAGATGGGAAAACGTGGGCTTTGGGGATAAATTGGATGGTCCCCTTTGTTGGACAGTGAGCAATTGTGTTGAAAGAGTAGGCAATGAGCTCATGACTTTATCAACAACAAAATTATGACAGTCCAGATAGGTTACATGATTGGGCATTAGGCTTCTGGAGAGTGCTCATCTTTTGAGACAAACTCATTTTCATCTTTATGGCAGTAGAACACATTTTAGGGATATAACTGTCATTCCAACAATATCTTGTCTTTTTCACCGACTCATTGTAGTCACAGAACTTTTATCTGTGTAATGCCGTGCTTTCTAGCCGCATTAGAGAAATAGCTAACATCTTCATTATTCAACAGCATCAAGTGTCAGCAATGTTAAAAAAAGCTCTTCAAAGCTTCTATGTGGAGGAAACTGCTTTGTGTTTATAATATTCTCTTGAACATGAAAATGGTCTGATTCTCAAAGGGACCAACTCCAAACCTAGTTAAAAAATATAGTACCTCTTATTTTTATCACCTGGTGGCTATCACCTTCACATTGCTTTGGCCTTAACTGTCCTTTAAATATTTGTCGTGCCTTCTTTGCAGAACTTAGAAAAAAACTTTTTTTAGCATTACTGAATTCCATGCCAGCTGCCTGTGTTATAAAAGCCCATGGAAAGGCATACAAGGAATAAGCTGCTCTCATGCAGCATGCCTTCTCCTTGTCAGTTGCAGGCACAACTCTCACGAATTACTGCATATTTAAACTCCTGCTCTTCTGGAGTGAGCCTAGTGGTGCTTCATAAAGAAGACTCTTGAAACTTCCCTTAAGGAATCCTACTCTCAGTGGTAGTGAGGGAGGCGAAGTGCCAGCAGCAGTGGTAGGACTGAAGTACACGTTGGGCCAAGTACTGGACTGAGATGTGGGCAAATTTCTGTAACTTACGTCTGTTGGTATCTCACTTCAAAGCCCTTTTTGTGCAGAGAAAGGGCTGGTCAACGAGGCAGCAAAGCAAAAGTATAACAACAACTTTAGCAACAAGAAACATTTGCCAGCTGCATAGGTGCTAGAACTATATTCTGCAAATCCCATGTTATGATTATTATTTTCATTTTTCAGATAAGGGAACCAAAACACTGAGAGATTAATTTACTGATTCAAGGTCATGTAGTAAGTGGTGGAGCTGAAACAGGCAATAGTATTTTCTAAGTGCAGAGGATTCATCTTTGGCAGTAGAGCTGGAATACTGAGCATGGAGTGAATTTCTGAAGGGGCACTTGTGTTTCCTGATGTGGCAAATGCTGGAGAACCCTGCCTAGATCTCTTTTGTGGGACTAAAGTGCTCATTCCCCAGCTTCTGGGAGTGTTGGCAGCTGATGACTCTTGGTAAGTCTTTCTCTGTCATTGCCCTCAGCAGAAGAGAGCCACTTCACCTAAGCTCATACCCTTTCCCTGGGGCAGCCAGACCCTAAAGACCGGTCTATGGGGAGAATGGGCTATGAAGGCCTAGGCCCCTTGCCTTAAGGTCAGACACTTTCTCAAGGCCAGGTCAACTCCAGAACCCTACACAAAATTTTGGGGTCAGCTTTCCAATCATAACTTTCTTCTCTCCCACACAGGTATTGAGGTGAGGGCTCCCTCCAAAAATCTTCCGCATACATACCTGCAGCTCAGAATCTATTCCTGATCTAAGGCATCAGTGTGGCAGACAGAGTATGGGCTTTGGAGCCTGGAGACTTGGATTTTCTTCCTGGCTCCACTGCTTGCTCTGTAGCCATAAGATCTTGGGTTCATTCTATTACTTTCCTGAGCCTCACTTTTACCATCTGTTCAATGGAAATGATATTCCAGAGTGATTTCTAGGACTAAGTAAGGTAGATGTATAAAATGTATTGTCCATGGCTGGCCCCCAGTTAACACTGTTCAGGGACTAATAAACTAATTGTTTGGCTTTTCAATCTCAGCAGGAGGTGCCTAGGAAAGAGCGAAGCCAGGGGGTTTGTTCTCTAGTGAAGGTTCGTCAGGTAGATGCCAGAGGGCTGTGGCCTAAGCAGTGCTGTACACCCTTCATAGTGTGAGAACCAGTCATGACTGCCAGTCCCAACAGCTTTGCTTCATGGTCGGGCTTCGTGGGGTTTTTTGAGCTTGGTTTGTGCTAACATTCCTATCAATTTATAATATATACACACATACATGTATGCATATTATATATATATTTTTAAAATAGATAAATTTTCTATTTTCATTTTCCAATATAAATTCATAATGGTTTGCAGTAGGGAGAAAGGGAAGGGGAGAGAGACAGATCTAGGATTGTGACTTTCAAACCCTTTGAATTTGTCCTTCATTGGGAAGTACATTTTACTTCACTATCTGATATATACATGTGCACACACACAATAAAAATTAAGTTTCTGAAACTAATGTATACTTTTCCATGTACAGTACACTGTGATCTGTTCTTTGCTATCTATTCCATGCCATGCCATTCCAGCTTCATACCATTCCCATTTTGTTCCATTCCCTTCCATTTCTCCTCTATCTCCATTTCATTCCACTCTTATTCTCCATTCCATTCCATTCCATTCCATTCCATTCCATTCCATTCCATTCCATTCCTATTCTTCATTCCATTCCGTTCCATTCCATTCCATTCCATTCCATTCCATTCCATTCCATTCCATTCCATTCCATTCCATTCCTATTCTCCATTCCATTCTGTCCCATTCCATTCCTATTCTCCATCCCATTCCATCCCATCCCATTCCATTCCATTCCATTCCATTCCATTCCTATTCTCCATTCCATTCCGTCCCATTCCATTCCTATTCTCCATCCCATTTCATCCCATCCCATCCCATCCCATCCCATCCCATCCCATTCCATTCCATTCCATTCCATTCCATTCCATTCCATTCCATTCCATTCCATTCCATTCCATTCCATTCCATTCCTATTCTTCATCCCATCCCATCCCATCCCATCCCATCCCATCCCATCCCATCCCATCCCATCCCATCCCATCCCATCCCATTCCATTCCATTCCATATCCAAGAAGAGACTAATCTGAATGTCTACAGAGGCTCATTTTCTTTCCTCTTAGCTTAGTAGAGAGCTGGTGGCTCAGCAGGTATCAGTAAAAAAAACAGGGCTGAGTTCTGGAGTGTCCCAGTCACTTCCTGAAGCAGGAAGCCCCTGCTGTTACACATTGCCTCGATATAAGTATGTGGGACCCTTTCTTCTGATTCACTTGATGCAAGTATCCAGTCCAGTCAACTCAGGAGGATGACGAGAGTTTGGTGATCTTAGGTACACTGCTCTTTCTGTACTTATCAGTCTTCTCCTTATCAATCCTATTTCGTCTTTACTTTGCATGGTGCCAGAGATGTATGTTGGCGCGCATACATCCCCTACCCACTGAAACTGAGACATATCAGAACTGGTGAGAGGGGGTGTTTTGAAAAAGCTCAGCTGGTGTCTTTATCTCATGCTTCTCTGCACCCTGAGGAGAAGACTGTTGTCCAACCACAATAAAACCTCCTCAGTATCTGAAATGGGAGGGGGCCTCTTGCACTCTGCGGCTGGGTGGTTCTGGCCTGAGAATGTAGCTATGATGCAGAATGTGGAAAACCATGGGGCTTTGATAGGGGCAGGTAGGGAAATGTTCATAAGCAACACTGGGGTTTTGAAAAAAAGTCACCCTTTTCTGCCACCTTAAGTGCTTTGGGGAGATTCCTGGAAAATATGTGTCTCAGTCTTAGCACTCCTGACACTGTGGGCCACATAATTCTTTGTTGTGGGGACCTATCCTGTTCATTGTAAATGCTCAACAACATTTTTGGCCTCTATTCACCAGATGCCAGTAGCACCCACCTTGCAGGTGTGACAATCAAAACTGTCTCCAGACGTTGCAAAATGTCCCCTGGGGGCCCCCAAACACCCTCAATTGAAAACTCCCCCTTAGATGGAACCTAGATGTCATTCATTGTTTTCGGCATCCACGTTATGTTACGTTATGTTGTTGTTATGTTATGTTATGTTATGTTATGTTATGTTATGTTATTTATTAATTTTGGTGAAAGCATCATAACACTTGCACTTTGAACACATAATAATGCCAAACAATGATATTTCTACTATTTCTACTTGTTATCAATTATGTGCAAATTACATTTCCACATAGAGATGTTTGACATATTTTTAGAGTGTCCACTAAAAAATGCTATAGACCACTACAAAGCTTGTAATGAATGAGTCATAACTATTTTCCCCCTTTTCTTTGATCAATAGGGTTACCAGGGAGAATATTGTTAGAAAGTCTTACAAAGTAATGAAAAATGGAGGTTCTACTGGATATTGATTAAAGTGCAACACTTTGACAGCAGGTCTCATGATTAACTCTACCCCTTATTAATAAATAAGCATCAAAAATAACATGTTAATAAATCTTAGGTATTTCTGAGGTAGTGTTAATAATAGAGTCCACAGTGAGCCCTCTGTATGAAATACAGAGAAGTCCATTTAGTATTATTCACTGTACACTGTCAGTTTAGTGTCAGTTTGCCCTGTAGCTGGCTAGCTTTCTCTTTCTTCCTCCCAAACAATGTGTACCAGGAAAAGGGAATGCAAAATACTTGAACCTAAACAAAACATAAGGGGGGAAAGGAAAGCAACTGGGAAAATAACAATCATAGCACACGTTGTAAGGCTTTTTGAATAATCCCTGCTATGGTGCCTCTCCTGTAGAGGAGCTATTGCGAGCTGGCCGGGGAGGGCGCTTGCTGGCCTTCAGAGAAGCAGAGAATCACTCAGAGAGAGTGGGACATCTTTTGTATCCTAGAAACAAATAGTAGTTAGCTTCTCAGCATTTAATGGTCACAATGATGTGAAGGTTCCCAGAGAAAGCTGAGAAAATACTGTAGTGAAACCTCAATTATCGAGGCTGTGTGGCTTACAGGAAAAGGAACTAATTGTTTTGGAGCAGTGCTATTTTCTTTCTTTCATTGTTCCTTGCTCAGTGTCTTTTATTTGTACTTTCTTTTGTCCCTTTGCTGTACTAAACAGGTGTGTGCACATGTGTACACACACGCATTAAGCACATATGGTGACATTTCTGCGGGACCTGCGTTTCCTTTCCTGAAAGCTATGGAAATGTGAAGAGTGCTCAGCCTTCAGACACGTTCTCTCTGCTTGGGTGAGCTCTGTCTTGTCAAATCTCTCTGTCTCCACTTTGCTCATTTTTGATCTCTGTTCCAAGAGAGTGCAAGAATTTGAAAATAAATTTCAAAAAAAATTTTTAAATAGGTTTTTTGAATAGGGTTTCTTTTTTCCATTTTGAGGGTATTACATATGTGTCATAAAACATTTTGAATTTAAACTAAGAGAGTGGAAGGGCGAAAGGGGAAAATGGAAAAGGGTGGGGAGGAGAAGAGGGAGAGAGAGCAAGAACAGGAGAGAGCTCTCTATGTTCCTGCCACCCAAAGGTGGCCATCAATAGGCTTCCGATCAGCAGTCAGGACTCAGTACAATGTTTTGCAACTGAGAGCCTGTAAGCTCCATAAACAAAAGAGAAAGCTAACCTGCATTTTTCTTTGTTGCATTTGTATTCCTAGCAGAGCCTAGCACAAAGTAAAGCCTCTGTCAATATTTACTGTACGCTACTTATTTTTACATTAATCTTGCATTACTCAAACTATGCTGGTGAATGAAGAGAACAGGCTAGCAAATGAAATGAAAACATGTGGGGTCATAGATGCTACCTACAGTCATTCTGGCTACACCCCTCATTTTGCAGTTGAGGGGCCTTGAGCTCAGGACCCAAGGTCTGACAGTGGCAGAGCCAAGACACCCCGGTCCTATACTTCTATGACCCATCATTTATAATCTAAAATCCTTTTGATTGAGGCTTCCAAGGAAAGTCCACTAATATTTGTTTATTTTAACTCTTTTCAGTTTAACCTCAGGCGTGTTTGAACATTTATCTTTGAAAATCGCTTTGTTGTTGGTTTCAGCTCTAACAGTGAGTTCTCTTCATTGTGAGACTTAAAAAACTTATATATGCCTAAGTCTCTACTCAGATTTACTGATGCAGAATGTCGAGGACTTGGGAATTGCTTTTTAAATGGATTTTCACGGTGATCCTGACATTCAGCGAACACTGATCACAGGTGATGCTGTGGCATTCAGTGATGGCAGGAACAGTTGCTCTGGATAATATACTTTTTATTCCTTGACAGTATTTCTAGAGTCCATTTCCTGTGGATGTGAATTTGAGTCTCTTATTTTTGTGAAAGTGTTACACCATCATAAACTTTCCTATGTTTTTCTACTTGACTGGTAAGTTACTAGTATTAGGAGTTGCAACTTATAAATGGGAATGTATAGTGTCTTTTTTGAAGTCAACAGTTATTGACTTCCAGTATTTATCCCCTCTTTTTCATCATAATAGAAGTTTCTGTTGTTGCACAAGGCTGCTCAGCAAAAGACCACAATTCCAAAGACCAGGCTTCTTTGCAGTAAGGTTTGGCCATGTGACTTGGTTTTGGCCAATGAGTTCTGGCCAATATAAATTTGGATCATGCCTTTAAAAGGAAATAAATTTGTCTTCTTTCTTTTTTCTCTTTCTGCTGGAGAGCCACCATGCCAACTCTGATCCAGACTATTACAAGACAGAGAAATAAATTTTACATTGTTTAAGACCTTGTATTTTTGTCCTTTATTATAGCACTTCAACAATTATGCTAGGCTGATCACATCTAAATTATAACACTGGATTCCCTGGATCTCATTTCTTTTATTATGCATGGCACAACACAAGTCTTTCCACAATTGAGATCAAGTCTCATGCATTTTTTCTAATTCTGAAAGTCTGTCAATGAGATCCACACCTATTTACTCAATAGCTCTGTGTTGATCAGTGTGAGTCTTCCTATACTCAGAATAGAAAAAAAGGGATAGACTTTCTTTCCGAGACAACTGCATTAGCAAAGTGATACAATCCTGTGACCGAGACTGACACTTGTTCATGAAAATCCATGTTCTCTTTTTCTGGAACACACAATTGGATTACATCTGCCCTTTTGCAGGAGTTAGGCATGGTTACATGACTAATTCTCGATTCACTCTGTTAGATCATTTTATAACATCTTTAAATCTCATTCCTGCCTTCACAGTTTGTCACTCCAACTTCCATTCCTGTTTTCTCCTGCCCTACTCAGGCTCCCTTCCCCTGGAGCCTACCCAACTCTGTGTCCTCTACTGCATGCTTCCTGTGCATTGGAAAGCCTTCTTTTTCTCCTGCCTTCTCTCACCCTATCACAATACCCCAAACATGTCCAACATTCATCTTGCAGGTTGCATTTAGAATGAAACTGTTGATTCAGAAAAGTAGGGTCACACTAATGTGGTTGCTTTCTGTTTCAAATTAATGTTTTTCTTGTTCCTTCCTGCAGTATTGTTTTTACATACTTCTTATTTCCAATTTTCCTTGGGCTACGTGCCATATTTCTGGCCTTAGGAAAAGTGTGCCTGAAAGAGCACAGAAGTAGCTTTTATAACATTCCTACTTCTTTGACAGCATAATGCCAGCTGCAGTCTTTGTTTCTTTGTTTGTTCTTCAATTGTCCTTAGAGGAAGAGCACTTGTGTATCACTAATTCGGGTGTCCTCTGCTATTGTCAGATTCTGAGTGTAGCATGTGTTGGTGGAATTGAACTAAAACATGTAGCAAATCAGTGAGTGCTCAATAATAGAATGGCAAGTGCAGAATCTGAAGGATGGGTATCATTTCTAAAGGCTTACTTCTTTGAAAAATAAAAGAGTGACAGTGTAAAGAGGTATTCATGTTAAAGCCCAAAGTACAGTTTTAGATGTCAAACATTCATAAAAGTGGTCTTCAAAAACAATTTACTTGCATGCAGTTTAATTTAGTCAGAGTATGGATTTACTTTGACTTGCTGTTACCAGAAGAAACCTCAAATCGTTAATTTTGCCACTGTTTAGGTTTCCAGTTTACTACCACTGTATTCACTGCATGCTTCTCTGTCCACCTTTGCCTGATTACACCACCTGTATTAATTGGGGTACACAAGGTCATTTAAATGTATAGACCCAAAATGTACAGTGAGTTTGAACACAATAGAAGTTTATATATTTCTCACTTTCTGAACCAAGTGAGTGCTCCCGGTGTACAGGAGGGCTCTCCTCCTGAAGGCATCATGGAGTGGGACTGATGAAGGCTGTGCCCTCTTTGTCACTCGTCTTCCCGAGTTGCCCAGGTTGTCTGTATTCCAGCTGACGGAGAGGGAGAGGGTGGAGAAGCTCAGGTGAGAGGTTTCTGTGGGCCAGGCCTGTCAATCATCACATCTGTTTATATTCGGTTAGCTGAGTTTTTCATCACGTGCCCACTCTGAACTACATAAGAGTTTTGGGAATATAATCTGGCCAAGTCTGGGAGGAAGAAGAAATGGATACTTTTGCACAGCTGGTAGTCTCTGCCACATGCCCTTCTATGACTCCATCCTTCTGTTCTTTACCTTATTAAAAATCTTACTTCTTGAGATCCAGCTAAAAACAACTTCATTGTCCCAGGCCCCTAGTTACAATGATGTGTTCCTTCCTCTGCCTTCCATTTCTGAATCTCTGTTATAGCCTTTATGCAATTCTACCCTGTGTTCTGAATTTTTTAAGACTTTTTTTTAGGAGCAGTTTTGGTTTTATAACAAAATTGAGAGGAGGTACAGAAATTTTCCGTATATCCCCTGCCCCACAGATGCACAGCCTTCTTCCTCATCAACATCGCTCCCTGGAAAGGTGTACTATTTACCAGCGGTGAACCTATGTTGACACATCACAACTACCCCAAAGTCCATAGTTTACATTAGGGTTCACCCTGGGTGGTGTACATTCTATATGTTTGGATGAATTTATAATGACATTCTATCATTATTATATCATACAGAGTATTTCATTGCTCTAAAAAATCCTTTGTGCTCTTCCTATTCATCTCTTTCCCCCATTCTACCTACGGAAACCGCAATTTTTTTTATTGTCACTGTGTTTGCCTTCTTCAAAATGTCCTAAATTTGCAATCATATAGTAAAGGGTGGTGCAAAGGTAGGCTTACAGTTGTTCATATGGCAAATAATGTAATAATTAATAAATAATAAAACCAGAATAAATTCTCAGGTTTGCATACTCACAGTAAGTCTGTATCCAGATTCATTTTCCTTGCATGTGGATTTCTGGTGTTCTAGTACTGTTTGTGGAAGAGGCTGTCTTTGCTCCATTGTCTTGCCTTTGCTTCTTTGTCAAAGATCAGCTGACTGTACTTGTAGGGGTCTGTTGCTGGGCTCTATGTTTTCTTCACTTGATTTTTTTGTCTATTCTTTTGCCAGTACAACACTGTCTTGATTACTGTAGCTTTATGGCGAGTCTTGCAGTTGGGTAGTTGTCAGTCCTCCATCTAACTTTGCCCTTTACCTTCAGTCTTGTGTTGGCCTGGGTCTTCTGCCTCTCCACATAGACTCTCAGTTTGTGAATGTCTGTTAGCTAACACGGTGGGATTTGATTGTGGTTGGTTCCTTTACCTATTGGCCTCACTCACTTAACTGTAAACTCCTCTAGCAAACTACCATCTTGTGGCAGAAGAGCACAGTGGCCTGGTTTTAAATCAGCTTTGCTACTTTTTAGTTGTGAGATCTTGACCAAGTCACTTTCCTCACTTGTCTTCAGTTCCTCATCTTAAAAACAGTGGAAATACTGAATAATGTTTTAGTAAGGATAACTGAGGTAGCATATTTGAAATTTTCTGTCATGATCTGTATATAATAGATGCTCAATAAATGTTAATGTTGTTGCCTTTTCTCTTTCACGGTGATATTCCTTTAGTTGGTTCTTGAAAACATATGACTGAATTGAACAGCAAATCTTAACAGCATTGCATTAGTTCAATTAAGAGTGTGTGTGAACCCCTATACACAGCACAGACCAGGACAGAAGGAAACCCTTGGGATAACTTCAATACGTTTACTCTGCAGGCGTTCCCTCTGCTCTAGAGTACTCTTTGTCTATTTAACAAGTTATGTTAACTCCAGCCAAGCTTGCAACTGCCTGAGATGACCTCTGAGAATTGTGTCACAGCAAGCAATAGCTGCTTTATCACAGGCAAGGCCAGAAGCAGCAGGCAGGGCTCAGGCCAGAGCTGCCCCAGCCTGATCCACTTCAGTCTCCCCCAAAGGCTGCTGGATGTTGGAGTGAGAAGAGAGGGTTTAGGGGAAATCCAATATCAAGAGAATGGCCTAAAGTATGTTATAGATAACACCAGTCAGTATAGATTTATTCTGATGCCTACAGCTTCTCAGGCACTTTGGGAAGTAAGATGGTCATTTTAGCCATGGTCATTTGCCAGGGCAAGATGGAGAAAAGCAGACCAAGGGATGTAGACATTTCACTTGATTATTGTCCTTGTGTCTTCAGTTTTCCCCCAGTGGCATATTATCACTGTCATACCAGAGGGGGGAATACAGCCTGGGATGAGGGATCGTGTGGATTAGTGATTAAGATCAGGGCTTTAGCCCTGTATGGTGTGGCTCAGTCAGTTGGAGCACCATCCTGTGAACCGCATGACTGTGGGTTCGATCCCTGGTCAAGGTGCATACCTAGGTTGAGGGTTAGATCCCCAGTTGGGGTGCATATGGAGTCATCCAATTGATATTTCTCTCTCTTTCTCCCTCTCCCGTCCTCTCTCTCTAAGAGCAGTGAAAAAATGTCCTCGGGTTAGGATAAAAAAAAGATCAGGGCCTTAGAGCCAGAGCATCCTCAAAGCTTAAACTTGTTTGCAACCTCCAGTCACCAAATCTCTAGGTTCCTTGGTTTCCTTATGTGTATGGTGGGCCTAATTACCTCATAGGGATGTTTTTGGATTGCATGACATACATACATACATATATATATATATATATATATATATATATATATATATATATATGCATGCCTTAGAACTGTGCCAATGATAATTGTTATGTAAATGATTGTTAGATATGCATATATGTGTAGAACTCAAAAACTATTTTCCTCCCTTTCTCACCATACTTCATAGCAGTATTTATTATTTTTAGTGAAAAGAAGGAGCCTGCAAACCCTTCAGCACTGACTATAGTTGGATTCAGATCCTTTGGTAGGTTAAATGTATTTCTGTGTGTGTGAACTAAAGCCACATTTCAGGAAGGGACTGTGGGGATGGACATAGAAAGTTGAGAGAGAATTTAGCACAAAAAAAGCCCAAGTCTGGCTTAACTAGGAAGATGGATTTCTGAGGTTTGGAGAGGAGTAGATTCCAGGCAGAGGATGGTGGCTGGTTATCAAACCTATCCCATCTGCTTGTTGTGAGAGTGTCTTCTTACCTTGGGAAGAAAGCAAATTGTGTTTGTGAACTTAAAGACACGTCACCCTCTGATGGGCACAGCACAGAGGAAGGGAGGGCACTGAGGACTGAGAGACTGGTTTCCAGGGTGACAAGCAGAGTGGGTCTGAGCAGGGGTGGAAGAAGATCTTGCTGAGCATTTGTGGTTCTCCGTGCTAAGTCAGCTGCTACTGGGGGCCAGGATGAATTCATACCACAGGTTATGTTCTCTGAAAGCAGGCACTGAAGTGGAGTTTGATTTGCAGGGTATTTAGTAGGAATTAGTACCAGTGGAGAGAAGGGGAAAGAAGCAAGATTGGGAAGACAGAGAAGTTCAACTGTGACGCAGAACAGACAGAGCCTTGGCCAACCCCATCGGGAGCTCAGGGTTGCATGTGGCCTGTCAGAATTGTCCAAATGGGCTGAGGTGGTTGGGCCTTTGCATCCCTCTTCTGTCAGCCACTGGGTATGGGCCACCCTGGGAGGGCTGTGCCCTGGGTGATGTGGCTTTTTGCAGCTGATGGCTGGGATAAGTCTGCGCCTGAGGGGATCTGGGAGCCTCGTCTCCATGTCCACAGGAGTTCATATAGCCTGATAAGGGGATTCTCAGAGACCCTGAAGAAGGGGTAGGAGCTCTGCCAAGAACTGGCATTCCTATGTGAGCAAGTAGAGAGAGCATTGGAACTAAGGAAATGTGTGCAGTTAATATTACTATGACCTTGTTCATACCAATGACCTGGTGAGGTCTAAGACATTCAAGTTACAAATGCTAATTGCACATGCTTAAATAAAAATAACAGAAAAAATGAAAAAAAAAAAAGACCTAAAATTCTACCTGTTTTCTTCTGACATGTCTATAGAGCCCAGTTTTATCTTGTTTTTATGCAAATTCAAGGTCTTAGATATGAAAGTCTAAATACTATGTGGGCAAAGTGGTCTGGACGTACAGTGGCTAGGATGGGAGAGGTGTGACATTATGTCACTGCTCAGCCCAGGCACTAAGTGAAGAATAGGCTGGAGGGAATAAATATTCTTAGAGCTCTGATTATGAGCTCCACCCGCCCTTTCAGAGGAATTAGTCTTTATGATTAAGTGGTAGTGTTGCTGTCCAGAGCAAGGTCCTTAATATCTTATATTAGCCTCTTTCTTCTGAGTCATCAGTACAGTTTCCCTGAGCTTGTTAGATTTTGCATGTTGCCCTCATAACAGACGGCTACATTTTGAGTTGAATATTTGCATTTTAAAAAATAGACTGCTCATACTGCATTAAATTTTTATAGCTACTGTGTTCATTGATCAGATCACTCTGTTAGCAGTTCACTATTCCAGCTGTATATTTTAATTACACTTGAACAATCAGCCTTTCTTAGTCCTTGAGTAATTTGCTGGGTTTAATTTGTCCTTTTGTCTAATTCTGACTTAAATTATTTCATTAGTGTTGACAATCCTGTATTACACACCCTTCCTGATCTTTTTAAATCAATTTCTCAAGGTTTTAATTATGTAGAACAGTCAATAAAAGTTGGTGCCAACAAAAGAACTATTGAGGCAAATGATCACAAAAAATATATACCCACGAGATATATTTTATTAATGAACATCCTTAGCATTTATGCCAAACATTAACTAATTAATTCATAACACATTCCATAGGAATACTCTGCAATTTTATTTTTCATTTAGTTAATGACAAACTATGGCACAGAAAAACTATACAAATGAGGAAGCTGCTTAGCAAGCTAGAAGAAAAATGATCAGGTGTCTCTGGATTGTGGAAGCATTAAAATAAATTATTTTTGAAGATAATCATAATATATTAGACTATGGTCTAAACATTGACTGCTGATGACTGTTTATTTTATTTTCATACCCAAGACATTTTAGAAGGAAGAGACCCAAGCGTCTAGTTCAGAGGTTTTAACTTGCCTGACTGTGGGTTGCATTTGGCTCACAGACCTGCTTTCTGAGGTCTGCACAGTTTAGTTTTTTAAGATTTGGAATGCCTTTAAAAGGGACATGAGCTGTCCAGTTCCCTACCTCTGCCCTGTAGTCTTGTATTCATTCTGCTTTACATATATTTAAATTACCTCCCTGACTTTTTGAGGCACTTTAGTTTGCTACACCTGATTTTAGTTCAATGCCCTCACTTTCCACTAGAAAATGAAGACCTAGAGGGCTGAAGTTCGAAGGCACCTGTTAAATTACTAGTAGAGCTCAGCCTAGAACCGTAGTTTCACAGATCCACTTCAGTATTTTTCCATTACACCAAGCAGCCTCTATAAATTTCCCTCAGAGAATTAAAGCAAGGCAATTATTTCATTACATCTCATTGGAAATAAGGCCTTAAAGCTATAATACAGATCCATGGAGTAAATCATAAGTTTCCTAGCACTTAAGAAGTATGTTAGTTTGGTGTGGTATGGGGAATGTTAGCTGCGAGTCAGAAGCCACAGTTCCAGTCTCGGCTGTGTCATTAACTAGAGGCTACCTGATGCTACGGACTTCGGTTTCCTCAGGGTATTGTAGAAGATTAGCTCTAAGTTCCCTTCCAGCCCTAGGGTCCTATTCTTTCATGAACTCCAACATAAGAGTACACAGGGGGCAGAGAAAGATAAGCCATTAGGTTAAAATGCCACTGTTTTAGGCAATCAGTTGTCTTCTGGAAGCATTTTGAAACAGCTTCATCACCCTTACCTACCTCTTCAGTTGGAGGGGAAATTCTGAACCGTGTAACCTAAGAAGGTGGTTATTAGTAAATATGTACCCTAACACATAAGGGGTCTCTGGAAGAAATGAAATGGATAATTCAGAGGTCTTGAGACTATCTGATCTCTTTGAGGAGGGTATGGCTAAACCACTGGTCGTCATGTGAGCTGGACCATGAGCTCCTTGAGGACAAGGGCTCTCTCTCATTCATCCTGGCTTTCTGTGTGCTTAGTGCATTGTCTGGTACACAGTAGGAGCTCAGTAAATACTGACTGAATTTCAATCTTCCGAGAAAGATCATGGAATTCTAGTGTTGGAGGAATCTTAGAGGTCGTATCTAGCCTCTCTGCCAATGCAGAAATCTTCTCTACAGTATCCTAGGAGGCTGCTCAGCAGGCTTCACTAGTTGGAGCAGTTATTCATTCCATGAATATTTATTGAGTGTCTCCTAAGTACAGGAGTGATTCCAGGATGCAGTCGTGAATCATGGAGATACAGTTCCTGTACCAGGAAGCCCATTGTTTCAGCTGGAGCATCATCAGTTGCTGGGAAGTACTATGTGTGACAGCTGGTCCACTCTACCAACTCTCAGCTCTGGCAACCTTTTTCTGGGAAAGGAAACCCCCTCTCTGATGATACCAGCACCAGTTTCCCCTGACATGTTTTTTCACATGTCCTGCCGCATTGCTCTAGGATCTCCATTTAGGAGAGGCTACCTTCTGTCAGTCACCTGGTCCTCACCTTGAACTCAGTTTCTGCCACCATTTAACATCTGAAACTACCAGCATGTGGGAACTTACCTGTGCCCATGGCCACACTCACCTTCAGAGCAACTGGGCTTGTGGTTGGTCCTGGGAATGAGGGCAGGAGATGACACTTGTTCTTTTTTTCCTGGTTGGGCACAAAAAGCAGAAATGACCTGTCATGTTTGGAAACACTGCCTTGTGTTCCAGCCTCCTGGGGAGTTTTATTGTGATTAACAGAGGCAATTCCTTTCTCCAAAGCTTTGGCTCATACATGGTTTAAAACTTATTTTTCTGAAGGAGGAATTCAGGAAAGTCAGAGCAAATATGAATGGAGAGCAATACCGCTGAGGAGCAGGCTGAGCCCGAAGACTAAGTCCTGAAACATGCCGCATTTCAGGAACACGGTGTTCCTGAGGCTCCATCGGAGGAACATGGCGGTTCTCCATCTGCATCCTGCGCAATCGCTCGTTGACTCGAATCCGAACTGTCAGCACAGCATCCCTGGCTCTCCATGGTTTGCACTTACCCTGCCTTCTAACTTCATCTCCCATCAGTTGCCCTGATAGAGTCTTTGCTTTGGTTAAATGGCATTTTACCCTATTCACTCAGTTATCTCTGTATTTTCTTCCCCTGCTATTTGCTTAGGGTTTGTTTCCGTTTGAAATTCCTTTGCCTCTACCCAGAAGACCTTCTCCTCCCCTCTCTGCATGCCCAAAGGCTACGCATCTTTTAAGGCTCAACTACCATACTTCCTCCTCCACGAAGCCCTCTGCGATTCATGACGGCTCTGCTCCTGGGGATTCCTCCCCAGCCAGAAGGGTTCTTTCCCTGTTTTGATTTTCTACAGAACTTGATCTTTGCCTCTCTTTCAGCCAGTATCTGCTTGTAAATCAAACATAATTATCACAGCTATTATGTGGTAATTATACCAGGTTAAGCTCCTTGGAAACAGGGTCCTTGTCTGGTGTCTCTAAGTTTTCTACAGGCCAGGTGGAATGTTTTGCACTCAACAAATAAATTGAAAAGTTACTATCAGAAAATGTCAGACAGACATAAATATCTAAACAAAACTATATAAAATCAAGTTACCATGTCGGTTGGTTTCAACCCAGGCTTTAAAAAAAAAAAGTCTGGAGTTCCAAAAATCCTAGAAAAAGCAATTTTAATCTAAAAAAAGCAATCTCAAAAGCATAACAAAAATGAACAAGCAGCAAACACAAAACCAAACGAAAAGGATTTACCTGTACAATGTATAGTATAACTTTAAAAAATCCTTTTTCCTCCATGTTTCTCATTAGAAATGTCTCCAAGGGCCTGTGCCGCGCCTACCTAAGCAGCCCACTGTCCCGCTCAGCTTCGCAGGGCTCCTGCCTCCCTAGCTCCTCCTCTCCGCTGTCGCCAGTATAAATTCAGCTATCTCCTTGGGTTTGCCAGTTCCTCCCTCTCTGGGCCCCTGGAAGAGTCACAAAAACTCAAGGGCTGATGGGCTGGGCTTGCCACGATTCTGGTGGGTGGATGTGAGTTGGACAGTTTTGTTCTTCCCCTCCCCCCACTTTTAGAAGCTGTTTGGAGCATTTGAAGTCCCCGTTAAGAAGCCCTGAAAGCATGTGTTACTAAGGACTTCTGATACAGGGAATTGCCATCACTTCCTAATTAGAGAAGATCACAGGAGAGCGCACTTTGGGAATAGTACCCGACAACCTCTTTCTGAACTGGGTCTTCAGACCGAACAACCTCCAATCAAGGTGGGTGCAACCACCATCTGTTGGGTCAAAGCCTGTCTTGCTGCTGGTTGATAGCCATCAGCTCCCCAGCTACAAGTAAGAAAGTGAGAAGCCAGCTCCTCCTAAGCTATTTGTTATCTATGATGGCAGGCCTCCCCTCCCCTTGTATGAGGTGACAGTAAGCATTTTTCAGCTCGTGCTCTCAGAATGTAACTAGTGTAGTATTTTTTTATTCCAGTGCTGCTTGGCTTGCTTCATTTGCTTTTATGACAGTGCTCGGGTACGATTAAATGACAATTTAATGTGTATAATAACTCATTTAAAGTTTTCGTGAGGGCTTCAATGAAGGTGATGGGGTTTGAGCACATATTCGAGCACACTGTACAGTTTAAACCTAAGCTAGGGGCAACTTAGAATGACTTCTTATCTTGGCAGAAAACAGCTCCATTTTCTACATCCTTTCCATTCTCTTAAACTTCTTTTCTTTACAAGAAGTTCTACTTCTTGATTGTACTGGAGAGGATATCAGTGACTCTGGGCTTAATCTCTACCCTGTGTACTTTAATTTCTTCTTGGGATTCATAAGATGTCTGGAAATAATTGTGGGTCAATGCAATTCCTCTTAACCTGAGGCCTTAGAAACCAAGATGTGGGAGGGGTCGGAAGACTTGGGACAATAGACAAAGGCTCCGGACTATTTTTCTGTTCCTGTCAGACATGAGGAGAGTATAACTTACTACCATGTCTTTGCATCATGTGGGTCTTCTGAGGATGACCACAGGATATTTGGTGATTTTTATTTCCACCATCAAAAGGGCAGCTGATTTAGGAGAGAGGGAGAATGGGAGGTGAGTTCTCTGTCCTCCACAGGAGATCCCAGGCTGAACCCAGGGGTTTGGCTGAGGGGAACATGCACTACGGCTCATGATCCCCAGTCCCGTCATTCCAGCCTGACCACTGCGGTTGTGGCCCAGGAGTGCAGAAGGCAGGGGAGAATCCTATCCAATGCATTTTTCTAACTTTAAATGGAAGTGGACTGAATGGTAGCTTTTCTACAGGGCCATTCATTTGTTGATGGACATTGAGGTTGTTTCTATAACTTAGCTATTGTGAATAATGCTGCAGTGAACCCGGGAGTACAGATAGCTCTTTGAGATACTGATTTTGTTGCATTTGGATATATATCCAGAAGTGGGATTAGTGGATCATATGTTAGTCCGATTTTTAATGTTTTGAGGAACCTCCGTACTGTTTCCCATAGTGGCTGCGCCATCTTACATTTCCACCAGCAGGATACAAGGGTTCCCTTTTCTCCACAGCCTCTCCAACAGTTGTCTTTTTTCCCCAGCTTTATTGAGGTATAATTGACAAATAAAATTGTATATATGTAAAGCACAATATGATGATGTGACATATGGATACTTTGTGAAATGATTGTCATAATCAGGCTAATCAGCACATCTATCACCTCATGTAGTTACCTGTTTGTGTGTGTGTGCTAAGAATACTCATGGTCTCCTCTCTTAGCAAATTTCAAGTACACCTGCAGTATTACGGACATGGGCACTCCCGTGCCATGCGTTAGATCTCAGAGCTAGTTCGTCTCATAACAGAAGCCTTGTGTCCTTTGACCGGCCTCTCCCTGTGTCCCCAGCCTCCAGCCCCTGCTCACCACCATTCTACTCTCTGTTTCTGTGAGTTTGACTTTTGGTTTTATTTTTAGAGTTCAGATATAAAGGAGGTTATACAATATTTTTTTTTTGAAATCTTTTTTTAAGATTTTATTTATTTATTTTTAGAGAGGGAAGGGAGGGAGAAAGAGAGAGAGAGAGAAATATCAATGTGCGGTTGCTGGGGGCCGTGGCCTGCAACCCAGGCATGTGCCCTGACTGGGAATCGAACCTGCGATGCTTTGGTTCGCAGCCCACGCACAATCCACTGAGCTACGCCAGCCAGGGGCTATACAATATTTTTCTTTCATGGGTAATTTCACTTAATATAATGTTTTCTAGTCTCATCCATGTTGTTGTAAATGGGTGGATTTTCTTCTCGTGACTAAATAATACTCTATATAATATTCATTATGTGTAACTATATAGATATATCTCTCACATCTTTTTTTATCCATTTATCCACTGATGGATTTTGGTATACACGTTGGCCATTGGATGTTTTTGGAAAAATGTCTATTTGGATCCATTGCCCATTTTTAAATCAGGTCATTTCTTTATTGCTTTTGAATTGTGTAAATTCCTGATATACTTTGGGTATTAATCCCTTATCAGATACATGGTTTGCACATGTTTTCCCCCATTCCATAGGTTGCCTTTTCATTTTGTTGATTTTTTCCTTTGCTATATAGGTTTTTTTTTTAATGAGATTTTTTTTTTAAATTTTATTTATTTATTTTTAGAGAGGGAAGGGAGGAAGAGAGAGAGAGAGAGAGAGAGAGAGAGAGAGAGAGAGAGAGAGAGAAACATCAGTGTGTGGTTGCTGGGGGACATGGCCTGCAACCTAGGCATGTGCCCTGACTGGGAATCGAACCTGCGATGACTGGTTCGCAGCCCGCGCTCAATCCACTGAGCTACACCGGCCAGGGCGCTATATAGGTTTTTTTAAATTCAATGTTAATTTTTACTTATTCAAGATGTGTTTTAATTCTTAGGTTAGTTCTGAGAAAAACAGCATTTCATTTTTTCCTTTCATAACTGTCTCTTGGCTGTAGACCAATTTATAACTCCAATTTAATGATTTTTAGCTTTATTAACAGTCTGTGCCTTACTGCCAATCAGAAGATTCTTGCAGAAGGTGGACGGGGTCAGGTTTCAGCGGCGCACTTCCTCCTCTGTGGGGGGTCCGGGCAGGAGCGCCAAGACCACGTGGCTGGCACTGCAGAGTGTTGCTGAGAGTCACTGAGGGGGGTGTGCGTGAGCAAAGACAATGAGGCTGAGTCTCTCTTTGTTGTAGCCTTTCAGATCCAGCGAAAATGGGTGTTTTTTTGTTTTATTTTATTTATTTATTTATCCATTTGTTTGTTTTGCCTACATGAAAAAGCAGTTAATTTCCACATAGCACAAGAACTATATTTTGGAATGTCAAGTCTTAAAGTCATTTTATTTGCTTCTCAATGACCATTTTCCAAAAAGGGGTGAGGAGGGTGGTTTGAGCATTCTGAGAATAACAGGGTAGCTGGAACATCCATGAGGAAGCTGCTCGATAGGACAGTCAGAGGAGAGTTGAAATCACAACCTCTCATTTATCCAGTGGTAATAATGCAGAGTGAATTACAGGGTGTTTTCCAGGCGACACATTGGATTCTGTAGAACAAGACTAGATCTGAAAATGCATTTTGAATTAGCAATCCCATTTCTCTCTGGCCACGGAAAGGGACTTGAATACCACTTTTGTGCTCACTGGCTATTTGTGTGTGTGCATATGAGTATGTACACATCCATGTGTGCTGTGGGGGCAGGGGAGGAATGGGAGAAGTCTATGCAGGAAGAATCTGAAAAACAGGCGGGAACATATATGTATTCCTAGTCACCTGAGTTTTGTTCCTGTGTCTGTTCCTTGGTGCCAAATCCCAGCAGTGGGTACTAGGAAAGAGAAACAGGTGCACGGAGGGAGAGTGCTGAAAAGCATGGGAGATGGCAAGGGTCCATCTGCCCTTTTGAAAATCACCAGGATCTAATATTTGACTCTGAAGGCTAAATTTCAATTCTTTAAAAAATTATTCAACTTAATTTTACTTCCTTTCTTAGACTTAGCTGAACAGTCAGCATTTAACCTAATCAAGATTGTGTTCAGTACTGCTTTCAGTCCTTGCTGAGAGCTCTATTGAGTTATTTTTTCAAATGGTTTTTTATTGTATTTTTTTCCATCACCATTTAGCGCCTTTATACCCCTGCCCCACTGCAATCCCCACACTGTTGTCCATGTTCGTGAGTCTTTTATCTTCTTTGTTCAAGCTCTCCATCCCCCAACCTCCCCCCATTAGCTGTTATCCTGCTCTCTATCTATGAGTCTGTCTCTATTTTGCTTGCTAGTTCAGTTAGTTCATTAGATTCCACATATCAGTGAAATCATATGGTATTTGTCTTTCTCTGGCTAGCTTATTTCACTTAGCATAATGTTCTCCAGTTCCACCCATGCCGTTGTGAAGGGTAAACCTTTCTTCTTTTTTATGGCCAGAAAATATTTCATTGTATAAGTATCCCATAGTTGTTTTATCCACTCATCTACTGATAGACACTTGGGCTATTTCCATATTTTGGTGATTGTAAATAGTACTGTAATGAACATAGGGGTACTCATGTTCTTTCAAATCAGTGTTTTGGGTTCCTTTGGATAATTCTCAGAAATAGGATCACTGGGTCAAAAGGATCCATTTTTAATTTTTTGAGCTGTCTACATACTGTTTTCCACAGTGGCTGTACCAGCCTGCATTTCCAACAACAGTGCCCTAGGGTTCCCCTTTCTCCACAACCTTGCCAGCACTTATCGTTTGTTTATTTACTGATGATAGCCATTCTGACAGATGTGAGATGATATGTCATTGTGGCTTTAATTTGCATTTCTCTGATGATTAGTGACGTTAAGCATCTTTCAATATGCCTATTGGCCACCCGTATGTCCTCTTTGGAGAGGAGTCTATTCAGGTCCTTTACCTATTTTTTAATTGGGTTGTTTGCTTTTTTTGATGTTTAGTTTTTTATAAATTTTAGATATTAACTCCTTATCAGATGTTTTAGAGAAAACATTTTTCCATTCTGTGGGTTGTCTTTTTATGTTGTTGATATTTTTCTTTGCTGTGCAAAAACTTTTTAGTTTGATGTAGTCCCATTTGTTTATTTTTTCTTTTGTTTGCCTTGCCTAGAGAGATATATCTGATAAAATATTGCTACAAGCTATGTCCGAGATTTTTCTGCCTGTGTTTTTTTCTCTATATTTTTTATGGTTTCGGGGCTAACATTTAAGTCTTTAATCCATTTTGAATTTATTCCTGTGTGTGGTGTAACAAGTGGTCTAGTTTCATTTTTCTGCACGTATCTTTCCAATTTGTTAACTCAGTGACTTAAATGGAATTGACAGTACATCCACAAATCTAAGACAGGAGGCTAGGGCTAGGCAGGATGCGGGAAGAGAGTTGACTTATTTCACCTTGGGGGTGAAGGCCCTGAAATCAGGGATGTTTGTGATAAGAAAGGTGGAGACCACCATTTGCCATCAACATAGAGTGGAAGATAGTTCATGAGTTTTAGCAACAGAGTAGAGATTGTTCCTGGTCAAGGAGAGCTTGCCAGTGGGAGAATGTGTCCCTTCGTGTCATTGGAGGCTTTTGAAGAGATAGTATTCCCTTCACTGCTTGTCTCTGTAGCAATACATTGCCTGCTCACTGATGGCTGTTCAAAGGCCCAACTAGCCTTTCAGGACCAGGGAGGTCTGTCCCAGGAAACCTGGTCCAGATTGCCTCACACATGGAAGTGATATGAGGGGGTCCAGCTAATGGCATGTGAGACAAAGCTCTCTGCTTCATATTAAGATGGTATCTAATTCAGGTGACCTACACAGGTTTTTTAATTTTCTTGATAGTTCTTTTCTGAGCCTGTGACATCTCCTGGCTAATTGGGGGTGGACACATCTGATATATTCCTTTATTTTTGACGCTTTCCACCGTGGTGAGGGAATAGCAAATGCTCCTTCTCTGTGATTAGCCCACGGCTGCACCACTACTATTATCTCTGTGAAGAGGCAACCATAGTGGCTTATATGGATTACAGGGTAAGATATGATAACCTGAATATGGTAGCTCCTGAGTCCCCCAGTGAAACACTCTGGTCTGTATAAGTATTTGATTATGGCAGTTAAAAGCTCAACATCTCTGTCCAGTCTCGTGTCCCTAGAAATAGGAGCTGAGGGACTGGATATTTGTACATTAGTCAGTGGCAGCAAACACGTTCCAGAGCAGAGGGATGCCAGGCTTAAATCACACCGAGTCTGTTATGCTTTAGTCTGAGCTGATTTAGTCTACCCTTCTTCCAGCAAAGTAGGCTGGGTAATTGTTTTCATTTTCAGAGTGAAATGAGGAATTTATAAACCAGGCCCTAAGCTTGGCATCTGCTCCCTAGCTTCCCTCAACAAAGCCCCTGGCCGGACTGGGTAGAGTTGAGAAGATACTGTGGGAAGGGTGGCAGAGTGCAGTTGTCTTCTGTGCTTGAGGACACAGTCACCACATAGTTCTATAGGGGTGAGTGGGGGCTAAAATCCAACTTGTGCTTCAAGACAGTATTGAGGAAGGGGTACCACTTCTTTTTTAATTTGCAAAAGGACACTATCTGCTTGGCAATCTCTGCAATATCAGAGGAGTGATTTTTTTCTTTGTTGCACAAAGATCCCACATATGCTGTGGCCATTTGGCGTCTGGCATGCCATGAGTCCCGTTGCATGTTGCACAGCCAGCGCAGCGGCTGGAGGAAAATTTAATGGCAGTCCGTTTGGTTGAGGTATCCCGTTAGCACCAAAGCATTTAACACACCCAGACCATGAAGGAACATCATGGTGTTATGGGAGGACTTACTGGAAGCAGGGCAAATGGAGGCAGAATGGGGGACTATCCTTTACATCTCCCTTTCCTTTTGTATTCGGTGTTCATGGTTGTCTAGTGAAGAGAGGGAAGCTGAGTGTCAGAGGACAGCAGAGTAAATTTCAGAGAACTGATTCACTTTTACAAAGAGGAATGCAGTGTAAAGTGTCCCCCAAATGTAAAGGCAAAGCATGGAGTTTGTCTTTGGGCTCTCTTTAAGAAATGTGCTGAAACCCAATTGCTGTGGCTACATGAAACTCATCTGATCAGCAGGCCCTCCGTTCCACAGGGACTAAAACTGTTTTGTTTCCAAAAGAGAAACCTATCTGTGTTTTCCCTCCTTTGCTTTGTAAAATTGAATTGCAGAGAACTCATGCATAATAGAAAGAACACTAAGGGTTGTGGAATTAACGCTGGCGTGAAACAGAATCTCTTAAAGGGGAAACTACTGGAGGAAGGCTTGCTTCAACCTCCCCCACACAGTGGTCTGGAAACTGGGACACCTTAGCATTGGAGGGTGTGTCCTGCTTTCAGAAAGGTGAGTATTTTCAGATCCTTTAGGTTATATATATATTATTTTATGAAGATCTTCAAAAGTGGAAACTATGGTGGTTTATGATTCTAGTGAGGATCATAGGTCAAATTTTGACATTTGTCCATGGGAACTACCATCTTACTCTAATAGTGAAGATAACTAACATTTATTTGAATACTTACTGTGTGCCAGACACTGTGCTTTACACACATTTTCCCACGTGATTTCATAACTGTCTAGTAAGGGAGGTACAATTAATTATCTTTGTTTTACAGATGCTGAAAATGAGATGCGGAAAGGTTAAGTCACACGACTATTAAGAGATGACGTTGCCTGCTAACCCAATCCTGAATGACTCTTGGACCTGCTCTTTTAGTCACTACATTATTCATTCATCTTTCTGTGTCCTCTTAGCCCTTTTTCTGCAAAGCCCTCCTACAACTTCCTGTGATGGTTTATTGGCCCTCCTCCTTTTCCTCTCCATTCACAAGGAAACGTCCTGCCCTGTGCATTCTCATGTTCCAGATTCTCTCCAGGTTGCATTGTAGTCATACAGAATAAGCTGGAAGAAGAGGAGGAAGTATCCTACAAGACTGCTTTATTGGATGACATACTATTATGAGCTGTTTCTAACTCCAAGTCTCCATGGCATATGGGGAAGTTCGTAAGAACCATATATTACTGCATAAATACACATAGTTAAGAGTCTGAGCTTTGGAACCAGACAGATCTGAGTTTCACTCACTCATTCATTCATTCATTCATTCATTCATTCACTCATTCATTTGTAGATTGTTTATTGAATACTGACTATGTACTAAGCATTGTGTTAAATGCAAGGTTTGAATTTCAGAATCACTACTTATGTCTATGGACCTTGGGAGATTTATTCAACCTCTTTAATGAGAATAGTAGTTACCTCTGTGCTATTGAAATATTAGAAGCTGGCACATAGTAAGAGTTCAATAAATGGTATTATTAATGAAAGGGTAAAGTGCTATTTTTGGGCCAATGCCCATTTATATTACTTTTCCTTAGGGCCCTGTTTGCCAAGGTTTTTAGCTAGTTAGTGTGCATCACTAGGGCCTGCGAAGTTAATGTGCTTTTGTCAAGGTCTTTTAGTGAGATAATGACTTAGCCCAAAGGAATACCTAATTCTGGGCACAATGGAAGACTCAAATGGAGGGTTTTTTTTGCAAGGGACTTGCACATCAAACCATCAGGTATCTGCCTGCCTCTTTAGTAACTGCCTTTATCTGACAGATAAGCAGCTTTTCTCTTGCATGATCAAAAGAAGGGGTAGTTGCTTAGAAAATATCAATAAATTTATTTCAAGTAATGAAAGAATTTCCATTTGTCCTTCTATGTATTAGTATCTCACCTCTGTTTAATGCATAGTCCACTGATGTTAGCACTTCAGGTTTTTTGGATGCCCTCAGGAACACTACTCGGCTAATCTAATGTGATTCAGTTAATAGATTTTCTCTTAGCATTCACGGACCATCTCTTCCATCCATCCTTCTGTCTATGCGAAGTGTATATATGCAATAGGCCTGAGTTATCCTTTTTTCCCAAAGTAGTTAATTCTGCTTAAAGATCAATGTGTAGAATTTGGGCTTCTGTGTGTGTTCTCTGAAACAGAATGGAAGCCAATCTCTCTCTTTCCAAGTTCATAAAAGAGTACAGAATGAGACTTGAAACAATCTTGTTTTGAGAATAAAGCTTTAAAAAAACTCCTACAAAACCTAAGGGTAAGCAATAGTAACTACTTGAAGATGATTTAAGTTACTAGCATGGAATAAGAGTATTCCTTCTCTCCCCAAATCAATAGCGTCCAGTGGCTTCCACCTCACTCCAAGTTCCAGCCAGACAGAGCCAGACTGTGGTTGCAGAGCCCAATCCTATCTGTCCCCTTGCTCTCTCTGACTCCATTTCCTGCCAGCCTCTCCTCCCCCACTTTGGTCCAGGCACGGTCTGGGACTGCTCATCTCAGTTACATTGAGGATATTTCTGGCACAGGTTGATCTTTAGGTCTCTGCTTGCACTTCCGTTTATCAGTGATGCCATTCCTGCTGTCCTGCTCTCTCTGACCTTTCCTTGGAATCCCTTAACTCCTTTCCCTGCTTTGTTTTTCATCTTAGCACTTATGTCCCTGTCACATACCACTTACTTTCTTGTTGAATCATTTATTATGTCTACCCCCATCCATGCACAATGTAAACTCCTTGAGAACAATAATTTTTTTCTGTGTTGTTCATTGCTAAATCCCCAGGGTCTGGAAAGGTGCCTGGGATGTAGTAGGCACTCAATACATACATGTGAAGTTCAAGAATGAGTATGGATGGATTCTTTAGTTTTATTTAAATTCTGTTATGTTGTTTAAACAGAACAAAAACAGTATCTTACTGTTGTATAGGAATTTAGAGGTTCTTGGACACTTTTCCTTCTAGGGTACTGAAAAGCTATTTTTCAAAATAACCAGAGAGTAGCAAAAGTCTATCTAGGATTCCAAATAACTCAGAATATGAAGGTCATTGCAAAACCAACTAAAAGTGAAAATCTTCATGCTAAAAAAAAATCTGTATGTAAATGAAAAATGCATTAAAGACCTGGATCAAAGGACTAAAATGGGCCCAGGTTTGCAGTCTTAGCTTCCTTCCTGGCACTTTCTAACCTTTTTACCCTTTCTTTACTTCATTATATCTTATTGTTTCAGTCATTTGCTTTGAGATCTTTTGGCTGTGGCATGTTATTTGTAATGAGCTATGGAAGGCACATTGACTCCTTTGAAACTTTTATTATGGTTAAAACTAACGCAGTGAAGTTGTGCTTCCTCCTGGGGCTTCCCTACAGCCATTGCTTACTATCAGTAAATATTCATAAACCTGCCATCATGGAAACAAAACAGAATGCCTCAAAATTACTTTGAGGTCATAAGGAAGGCCCTGAAGAGTGAAATGGGAAGATGCATTTCATTTTCAGATTTGGAATGAAGAAAGTGTTCTTTTTGTTAGTGGATGACATGCTCTGCCCTGGAGAAGAACGCCAAGAACCCGAGCGGATTGTGTTCACACCCATATTTGCACAGCATGGGCAGTAAGTTCTACACACCTGACTGAGGTACCTCGGAGGGGGCTGGTGGCAACCTCTTAGGAGCACTCATCAGAAAAAAGAGACTGTCGGCATGGACTGCAGTTTGGAAAACACCTTGTTAAAATTACTGCCTTCCCCAGAGAGTTAGATATTTTTCTTTAGGCCAATACACATTTACCAAATACCTCCAATGAGAGAGGCACAGGTGTACAGAACCCCATGAAGGCCCATCCCCATCTGTAAAGAGTTGATAAACTAAGCAACTGCTGATGGCAGTTGTACTATTGTGGCAACTTTAACGGTAGCAATGAATCCTCTCCCTTCTCTCTTTTATTATTGTTGTGTGGGCGAGTCTAGGTTCTGGGGTCAAGGACAGAATGATTCAGTGATTTTGCTGAATTGGTGAAGGTGGCATATTAGAGGCTGTTTCCAGAGAGACTGATGTCTGTTCTTTGGAATCACTTATAGGCCAACTATAATCTACAAAATTAAAAGCATCGGCAACATTAGCAGTTGTAGAACATCAAGGTCAGGAGCGGAAAAAAAAGCCCAAGAGGGCACTCATCACTGATTTCAAAGGAGCTAATTCTTAGGGTTATTAGCTGTCTCAATTTATAACACTATATACTCTTGAACACCAAATGCTTATTATCAAAAGTTAAAGAGGCATCATGCTGAGATTTGAATTATATTTGAGGTAATAGATTTTGGAACATGCTTTGTATTGTTAAGATTGACCTGACCTTAGAACTAATACAGGTTTCCAGTAGTCATAGAATCTCAGTTCCAATACCTTGTTTTCATGACTATGAGAAAAACAAGAGAAAACTCCTTTGCTTTTATTTTTCCACAGTGATGCCCAGAAGTATGCAAAAGTGTCAGGTAGGTAAAGCCTGGCTTTGGAATCTACAGCTTCCACTCTCCTTGGGCTCTCTGTGTCTAAAAGATCTTAACCACTCCCTCCATCTTAATCTTTCCTTAGGAAGAAACAGAAGCATCCTGTTTTAAAAGAGGGTTGTGGGTTAGTGGGCTTACAGCAAGCCAGAGAAAAATCTCCTAAAGGAAGATTTTCAGACTCCTGCCAGTGTGGGTGGTGTGGGAGGTGGATGGTTGCATCAGAAGTCCATAGTAAGGATTGCTCGCTGAAATGACTCTGGCTGGTCTCCCTAACCCTGCTCTTTACTTATGCCAAGCCAACCTACACTAAGTGCTAGGGGGAAAAAAGCTTCATTAAATTTGGTTTTTGTCACAACAATTCTGAAATCAAGAGTGACTTCCTATTATATGTTGTCACCATTGCAGACACATCTGTCTGGCTTCCACAGTCCTTCACTGACCCTTACATTTTCTTTCCTCCGTCAGTGACCTTTAGGTTCTTCCATTTTTATTCCTAGCAAACACATTTTTCATGTTTCCCTGGACTTTCTTTTTTCATCCAAACAAATTATTGTCATATCTCAGACTTGCTTATTGTGACTTCTGTGCTTCAGCCCTTGACATTTCACCTCCAAAATGCCTTTTGTCGCCTGTTCTACCAGTCCCCATATATTTGCTCAAAAAAATTTGTCTAAAAGTTTACTTCCCAGCTTAGCATATTCTGATTACATATCTGGAGAAAAAGATTCACCATTTATGTATGTATGTATTTGATTTTGAGGGAGAGACAGACAGACATCGATTTGTTATTTCATTTATTTATGCTTTCATTGGTTGCTTCTCCTATATGTCCTGGCCAGAGATTGAATCTGCAACCTGATTGACATATCGGGGTGATGCCCTAACCAACTAAGCTTCTGGCTAGGGTTAACTTACCAGTCATTCTTAATAATTTTTTGAAGATATTTCTGAGCAAAAAATTACTTTGTCTAAATTAAAGCCTTTGTGGTTTAAATACATATACTTTCTTTTTTCTTATTTTTTTTCTTAGAATATGACAAAATCTTGTCACTCTTTTGCATTTGAGAGTTCTTCATAAATTTAAAGCTTGTTATAAAATTGTCTTTTAATCTATTTGTTCAGCTAAATATAGTTTTTTTCACTCCTTTCTTGCTGGACATGTTTTACAAACTTTTGATTATTACTTGCAACTTTCCCTTCATATCAAATTCAGACAGAAATATAATATTTCATTGATTCTAAAAGGCACTTTTTTCTCACATTTTAACATCAAATTTCAACATATAACAGGATTCATCTTACAATGATGACATTTTATAATTATTAAGGGCAGTACTTTTTTCTTGGTGATAATTAAAATGAAGCTATATCTTGAATGAATAAAAAAGGCAAGGGAAATTAGTCTAGATTAAAGAAGATTGAAGAAAAATGACAACCAAATGAAATGTGTAATTTTTGATGAGATCTTGGATTAAAAAAATTAAGATCAATTAAAGTTTTATTAATTGAAAATTGGCTTTATTGAAGTATAATTAACAACTAAAATTGTAATATATTTAAAGTTCATAATATAATTTGATATATGTATACATATGAAAGGATTCTTACCTTTGAGTTAATTAATATATTCATCTCATATATTTACTTTTTTTTTGTTGAGAACACTTAAGTTTTACTTTCTTAGCAAATTTAAGTTTTACAGTACAGTATTTTCAGCCATAATTCCACGTTGTGTATTAGATCCTCAGAACTTATCATGTCATAACTGAAAGTTTGTACCCTTTTATCAGCCTCTCTCTTATTTCCTCCCCACAACCCCCAGTTCTTGGTAACTACCATTCTACTCTCTACTCTGTTTCCATGTGTTCAACTTTTTTTAAAGATTCCACATGTAAGTGATCTGTCTCCATTTGGCTTCCTTCACTTAGCATCATGACTTCCTGTTTTGTCCATGTTGTTACAAATGGCAGGATCCTTCTTTTTAAAGACTGAATAACATTCCACTGTGTATACATGTACACAATGGAATATATGTATATTTATATATACCAGATTTTCCTCATTCATTAATTTGTCAGTGGATACTTAGGTCATTTTGATATCTTGGCTATTGTGAATGTTGCTACAATGAATATAGGAGTGCAGCTAGCTCTTAGAGATCCTGGTTTTGTTGTCTTCAGATATATATCCAGAAATGGTATTGGTAGGTCACATAGTAGTTCCATTTTTGAGTTTTGAGAATCCTGTTTACTCTTTTCCACAGTGGCCACCCCATTTACATTCCTACCAATAGTGCAAGAGCTTCCCTTTTCTCCACACCCGCACCAACACTTGTTGTCTATTATCTTGTTGATGATAGCTATTCTAATAGATAGAGATGACATTATAGTATTGAGGCAAAATCTTTTAAGACATTTTTTATTTCCCTTTTTATTCTATAATTTATTGATCATTCAGGAACATGTTGTTGAATCTTAACATATTTGTGAATTTTTCAGTTTTTTCTTTTAACTGATTACCAGTTTCATACCATTGTGTTTGGTAGAGGTGCTTAATATGATTTTAATCTTCACAAACTTATTAAGACTCATTTTGTGGCCTAACATATAATATACCCTGGAAAATATTCCATATGTGCTCGAGAAGAATGTATATTCTGCTGCTCTAGATACAGAGCATCCAAGAATGCTCTGTATCTATCTTTAGTTAGTCAGATTTAATGTATAATTTAAATCCAACAGTTTTTATAAAAAAATATTTTATTGATTATGCTATTACAATTGTCCCATTTTCCCCCCTTCAGTCCCCTCCACCCTGCACACATCCTCCCACCCACATTCCCCCCTTTAGTTCATGTCCACGGGTCATACATATAAGTTCTTTGGCTTCTACATTTCCTATACTATTCTTACCCTTCCCCCTTCCATTTTTTTACCTACCATGTATGCTACTTATTCTCTGTACCTTTTCCCCCTCTCTGCTCTTCCACTCCCCTGTTGATAACCCTCCATGTGATCTCCATTTCTGTGGTTCTGTTCCTGTTTTAGTTGTTTACTTACTTTGTTTTAGGTGTGGTTGTTAATGATTGTGAGTTTGCTGTCATTTTACTGTTCATATTTGTTATCTTTTTTTTCTTAGATAAATCCCTTTAACATTTCATATAATAAGGGCTTGGTGATGATGAACTCTTTTAACTTGACCTTATCTGAGAAGCACTTTATCTGCATTTCCATTCTAAATGAAAGTTTTGCTGGATAGAGCAATCTTGGATGTAGGTCCTTGTCTTTCATGACTTGGAATACTTCTTTCCAGCCCCTTCTTGCCTGTAAGGTGTCTTTTGAGAAATCAGCTGACAGTCTGATGGGAACTCCTTTGTAGGTTACTGTCTCCTTTTCTTTTGCTGCTTCTAGGATTTTCTCCTTAATTTTAATCTTGGGTAATGTAATTAAGATGTGCCTTGGTGTGTTCCTCCTTGGGTCCAACTTCTTTGGGACTCTCTGAGCTTCCTGGACTTCTTGGAAGTCTATTTCCTTTGCCAGATTGGGGAAGTTCTCCTTTATTATTTGTTCAAATAACTTTTCCATTTGTTGCTCTTCCTCTTCGCCTTCTGGTACCCCTATAATTTGGATGTTGGAACATTTAAAGATGTCCTGGAGGTTCCTAAGCCTTTCCTCATTTTTTTTGAATTCTTGTTTCTTTATTTTTTTCTGGGTGGATGTTTCTTTCTTCCTTCTGGTCCATACCATTGATTTATTTCTCCCCAGTTGTTTCTCCCGGTTTATCTGCGCAAAAATGTGGGTCTGCCCAGCCCATAATTTGGTGCCTCACTGGATTTGCCAGCTGTGGCTTTGCCTGCCCTGGTCTTCCAGCCACCGCCTTGCCACGAGTCCTCACCACCTGGCTGCCCATCTCCTCCCCTCCTACTGGTCTGGATGAATGTGTCTTTTAACTCCTTGGTTGTTGGAATTACATACAGTTCAATTTTCTGTCTGTTCTGGTTGGTTTTTTTGTTTTTAAATTGTTGTTGTTGTTATTTTGGTTGTGTGAGGAGGTACAGTGTGTCTGCCTATGCCTCCATCTTGGCCGGAAGTTCCCTAAATCCAACAGTTCTTTATTGATTTTCTGTCTGGGTGATCTGTTTCTTCTTGAAAGTGGGGCATTGAAGTCTCCTGCTATTATCCTATAGCTATCTATTTTCCCTTCAGATGTGTTAATATTTGCTTTATATCTTAGTTGCTCTAATGTTGTGTGCGTAAATACTTACAATTGTTATACCCTCTTGATGGATTGACACTTTTGTTATATAATGACTTTCTTTGCCTCCTCCTACAGTTTTGGCTTAAAGCGTGTTTTGTCTGATAAAAGAATAGCAACTCCTTAATTTTTTGGTTTTCATTCACATGAAATACCTTTTCCATCCCTTGAATTTTATTATATGTGTGTACTTAAAGCTAAAGTGAGTCTCTTGTAGATAGCATATAGTTTTGAAAAAAATTCATTTAACCATTTTACATCTTTTGATTGGAGTATTTAGTCCATTTATATTTAAAGTAATTAGTAATAGGTAAGTACTTACTCTTGCCATTTCCTTAATTGTTTTCTCACTGTTTTAATTGTTCCCTTGTTCCTTATTTTATTGCTCCCTTGCTTTCCTCCTTTGTGATTTGATGATTTTCTGTAATGTATGCTTTGATTCCTTCTCTTTGTTGTTTGTGTATCTACTACAGGTTTTTGCTTCATCATTACCATGAGATTTACCTAAAAATATTATACTGATAATAGTCTATTTTAAGCTGATAACAACTTAAGTTCAAATGCATACAAAAGCTCTACATTTTAAAAAAAGATTGTATTTACTTATTTTTAGAGAGAGGGGAGGGAGGGAAAAAGAGAGGGAGAGAAACATCCAATGTGTGAGAAAAATATTGACTGGTTGTCTCTTGCACTCTCCCAGCTGGGAATCTGACCCATACCCCAGGCATGTGTCCTGACTGGGCATTGAGCTAACAACTTTTCAGTTTGCACGCGATCCTCAATCCACTGAGCCACACCAGCCAGGGCAAAAGCTCTACATTTTTATACCCCCATTTATTTTGATATCACACTTTATATATATTTTTTTCACTGTCTATTCACTAACAAATTTTTGTAGTTATAATTATTTTGGATACTTTTGTCTTCTAACCTTTATATTAGGGTTGTAAGTGATTTACCCACTACCATTACAATATTAGAGGATTCTAAATTTGACTATATTTACTTTTAATCAACTTTTTATATTGTGAAATATTTCCATGTTACCAATTAGCATCCTTTTATTGTAGCTCAAAGAACTCCTTGTAATACTTCTTGTAAGGCTGTCTAGTTGTGATGAACTTCATCAACTTTTGTTTGTCTAGGAAACTTTCCTTCCATTCTGAAGGACAACTTTGCTTGGTAGAATATTCTTGATGGGCAGTTTTTATTCCCCAGCACTTCGAATATATCAACTCATTCTCTTCTGATGTTGAAAAAAATCCACTGATAGTCCAATGGGGCTTTTCTTGTATGTAACAAGTTCCTTTTCTCTTGCTGCTTTTAAGATTCTCTTTTTGTTTTTAACTTGTCCCCTTTTAATTATAATGTGTCTCAGTGAAAGTCTATTTGGATTTATCAAATTTGGTTCTTTTGGGGCTTCTTGGATCTGGATGTCTGTTTCTTTTCACAGGTTAGAGAAGATTTCTTTGAATAAGCTTTCTGAAACTTCCTCATTTTCTTCTACTTCTGGGAGCTTTATAATGCATATATTAATCTATCTTTCATCTTATTTTGTTTTTGATTCTCTGATTGGATGACTTCCACTACCTTGTTTTCAAGTATGCCGATCCTTTCTTCTGATTCATTTAGTCTGCTGCTAAATCTCTCTTGAACTTTTTTTCATCTCAGTAATGGTATTTTTAAGCTTATGGTTTCTGTTTGATTCTTTTTCGTATCTTCTATCTCTTTGGTGAAATTTTTACTTTGTTTTGCTGTCTCTCTCATGACTTGTTGAGCATTTTTAGTACCATTATTTTCAATTCTCTTCTGTGTAAATCACTTATTTTCATTTCATTAAAACCTGTTTTTGGAAATATTTTTTAAATTTTGGAACATATTTTCTTATTTCTTCATTTTCCCTAATGATTGCTGGTTTCTGTGCATTAGGTGAAACAGCTACCTTTTCCATTCTTGACAAACTGGTCTTGTGTAGGATATGAACCTCAATAAAACAGGCTGGCTCAAATTCCTGGTTGCATCTCAAACCTCTGTGATCACCCAAGCTGCAAACTGTGTTCTCAGTGACTCCTAGGAGTTGAGGTTGTGCCAAGATCCATCAGTGTCTGAAAGGATAAAATATCAGTCAGCATCTAGAGGCAAGTTGGTTAGAAAATGGACTCTCAAGCGGCAGCTGGAAAATTATATAGTTAAGTTCCTTCTGGGGGAAACTGAGAGATGGACATTTTTGCCTCTTCCTTCAGTGGTTAGCCTGGGTGTGTAGCTATGGGGTAGTCCTCCTATACCCACTTAAAACTGCTTCTTTGTTTGCTATAAGTATGTGGGACTCATGAATACAAGCCCTATTGGCTTTCAGAGCTATATATTTGGGTCCTGTCTCCTGATCTTTAAACAGCCAGATGGGACACTAGTTGTATGGTCTAAACACTTTACTCCTTAGGGAGAATTGTATATTCTCTCCAGGTTGTGTGGTGTGGTGCTGAGGGTGGGGTTTAATGGTGAGAGCATGTCTCAGCTTTTCTTACATGTTTTCTTTGATGTAGGAGTCACTCACCTAATTTCTGATTTCTCTTAAAGGGAATCACTCTTTGTGTAGCTGTAAATTGAGTGTGTCTTGGGGAGGAGGAAAATTCAGGGGCATTTTATGTTACTATTTTGGTCCACAGTCAGAAGTATTTTATTTTTTGATAACTGAAGGAATATAGATATGAGCTACATATTAGATAAAATTATAGTATAATGTTAAATTTGTTGGCTATGACAATATTATTGTGGTTATACACAAGCTTCTTGTTCTTTTTAAAAAAGATTTTGTGTATCTATTTTTAGAGAGAGGGGAAGGGAGGGGAAAAAAGAGAAGAAGAGGAACATTGATGTCAGGGACAAACATCTTTTAATTACCTACTGTACACATTCCCCGACTGGGGACCAAGCCCACAACCTAGACATGTGTTCTGACTGGGTAACAAACCAGTGATCCCTCATTTAGCAGGGTAATGCCCAACCAAATGAGCCATACTGGCTGGGACTCCTTTTTCTTTTGAGATGCCTGCTAGAGTGCTTAAGAGCATAGTCATCTTGCAACTTACTCTCAGATTAGGACGAAAAGTCTATTGGCGTGCTGATAAGTGTGATATAAATATATATCACATATGCATATAGCAGATGTGGCAAAATGTTAAAGACTGAATTTAGCTAGCATGAATTTAGGTAAAGAGAATGAGAATGTGTTGTATTATACTTTTTTTTAATGTTTGAAATTTTTCAAAATAAAATGGGAAAATAAATGAAAATGATGGATTCTTTCTGATCATTGAGACTATTTTAAATTTGATGATATTTGGTGAGCTATGTTAAAACAGGAGATTGCGAAATGTGTTTTTTGTTTTTGTTCAATTTGTGTACTGGATTCTTGACCAAGATTGTCATATAAAGTCTACCAATTCGGAGACTGTATCTGAAACAAGTTATGTGTATTTTTAAACATTTAAGTGCTACATGTTTTATATTAATATTGGAGTAATAATGATACCAACTTCATAGGTTTAGTGTGAAAATTAAATATAAAAATAAAGTGTTTTGGAGAGTATTTAGAACATAGTAAGCACTTATCAGACATTAGTTATCACCATCATCATCATCATCACTATTATTATAATTCTAATCATTACCTTAGGACTTTGTTTAAAAGGACATAAATCAGCCTTTATAAACTTCAACATAAAAGGAAGGACTTACTATTAGAATTCACAAGGACTCGGGAAACTCAAGACCCAGCACTGCAGTCAGGTCTCATGCCTCAGGAGGGAAGGATTCAAGGCAGGCAGGGTTCAAGACAGCCACGCCCTGTATGTCCCTCTTTCTGTCTGTAGTCACAGGGTCTTCCTTCCATACATTTGTTTTATTACTTTCTGACTATAAACTAATTTTGTTTTTGGTGCTGCATGCATAGATTAGAACAAAAAGATGGGACAACTCTAAATCTTTATGTCCTCCTTTCACAAGACCAATTAAGGACATCTATCTAGTATTTTTAGACAGTCACTAGGGATGCATATTTCAAATTTTTGACAGGAAATCTGATTGACCCAACTTGAGTCAGGTGTGTATTCCTGGTGCAATCTGTTGCTAAAGTGGGACTGTCACATGTCATAAGGGCCCTCTGTGTCATTTTTCCACATACAACCTAATCTCTTACACCAACTATGTATCCAGCAACTCAGTTCAATTCTGACACTAACTCCCAGAATTAGTAGAGACCCCATAGGTTAAGGGCTTGCCTCACAAGACTGCTCCAACTTTAGACACCATGTGACAATAAGGTTTCCTAGCTATCTACACTTTTTCCAGGACAACCACCATTTGGGGGTGGGTTCCTGTAGTCCCTGTCAGTTTCAATAATTTGCTAGGATGACTCACAGAACTCAGGAAAGTGCTGTTCTTACTATTATAGTTTATTATAAAGAATACAAATGAATAGCCAGATGAAGTGATGTGAGGGGCAAGATCTGGAAGTCTCCTAAGTACAGGAAGCTCTGTTCCAGTAGACTTAGGCTGTGTTATCTTCTGGGTACATGGACTTACTCACCAGCTCAGAATCTCCCTGTACTCTATTGCATAAGGATTTTTAACACAGATTTCCTTGTCGTATGAATGATTAAACCTATGGTTATTAGTTATTAAACTCAATTTCAAGCCTGACTCCTCTTCTCTAGAGGTTGGGGGTTAGAGCTGAATATTTTAACCCTCTACTTATCTGATTGGCTGTTTTCCTGACCAGCTGTCATCTTGAAGCCATCTAGGGGCTTCTCTACCAAGTGTCATGTCATTAGCATACAGAAGACATCTGTCACTTAGGAAATTCCAAGGGTTTTGTGAGCTTTCTACCAAATTGTGGACAGGCCCATAGTGTGAGTAGACTTGAGAAGTTCTCAAAAAGGAGAGTGATAACTTTGTATTTTAACTATAATGAAGATTGAGTCTTCCTCTTTCCACCCAACTTTATAATCAGCATTTATTAAAATTCATTTTAAATGACCGATTTTCTCTTTTTGACTAGCTGTTGGCCACTTTTTGGAACTATTTTTTTTCCCTTGAAGAATTCTGTCATTAGAACAGTTTCTGAACTCATCCTTTTAGGATACATCATAGATAGGAAAGCATCACTCTGTATATTTGGATATCTTTGTATTGGCCCCATTTCTTGTTGGGTTTCTGGCTCCATGGGGCTGGTTCATGCTCAGAGCTCCCACTGACTTCAAAGGGCTCTCTAGTAAAGTAAGAAATAATCTCACAGAAACTTTTGAAAGATAATTTGGATTCACAAAAATGCATTGGTATATTTAGAAAAGATATGAATATTAGTCCTGAAAAATGAATGGATATTATGAATACCAGTCAGACAAAGTTAAGAAATTCTCTTTGATAGTAGGAAAAAAGCTCTTATAAATTCATAATACTTGGCAAATGTATTCATCCTTCTGGGGAGAAATTTTTAGGTTCTGTTGTGGTTTCAAAAGTATTAAGGTAGAATTCTTTAAGTCAAATCTGTATTTTTCAGGTGTCAAATATCCACTATGCCTATATTAATAAGGTGAGTATAAAAATTATAAACTATTTTGAGAAATGTAAACAGTATGCTACATACAATTGAAAGTAGATATTTTCTGAATTTCTGTAAATTTTCCAAATTTCTCAGGCATAGCTGTTTTAAATTTCAAGTAGGATCTAACAGGGAGTAGTCGTGTCTGTAATATTTCACAAGTTGGAGAATATCCCACATCTGCATATGACTCACTTAGACACCTTCAGAAAAAAGAAAACATTGTAAAGATAGAATGGTATATGCCGACAGGAGCTGGAAATAAGATCTGTAAGGCCCTGGAAATTGTTTCTTGCAGTCTCATTTTTTGACCTCAGAAACCTTTCTAGTGTTTTTTTCTTTTTTTTTTCCCCAGTGGAATTTCCCTCCCAACTGGCTAGTTGTAGACACCATACATGCATGTCCAGTTCAATAACCTCTTTTCCTGTTTTCCAGCATTTTCACTTTCTCCACTGGAGAGGCACCTCTGGCAGAGTAGGGTAGACATTATAGGTGTCTCGAATGTTCCTCTCAATGCAGAGGCAAATATAGTAGATGAAATTGAAAGTAGAAATGAGGGAAAAAGCCCAGGAGTCCAGCCTATAGAAAGAATTTTGTGAGCATGATAAAAAATGTCACAGAACTCAAACAGGGAAAGGAATGGGGTTCTTAATTAGGAAGTGGACAGGAATCTTTCTTTGGTCAAAGAGATCTATCACTGCTGTCATGCTCAAAGTTTGGCGCTCTTTTCATTGTTCGTATGTTCATTCACACAGAATGAACACTGCCACCACCACCCCACCATGAGGGAAACGGCCAAGGTAGTTTTATGCCTTTCATTTTCATGAATCCGTGACTAGAGGTTGACTGACAAAGGAAACATTTAATTGAGCTCCTGAATTAGCATGTAGATATTAGCATTCTCACTGCCAGATCTGTAGCTTCATTGGCATATTGGGAAAATATTTCATTGGGAAGATATAGCATCTTTTAAAGGAAAGAATAAATAAGTTCTTCACTAAGTTTAATGGAGAGCATGATCTTCATGTCTTGTGTTGATCTATTCACTAACTCTTCTTATCAGGTATAATATATTCCTGTTGGCAGCTTGATTTAATTGGACTTATGGTAACTTACTGAAGTGAGCACTTTAATTAGGTAATTATTTTGTTATAGGAACCGCTTTTCAGCTTGCCAGAGAAAGGAAATTTTCTGTTTTTCTCAAACTAAAAATGAAACCTGGATTCTTCTATTTTATAACAAAGTGGGATAAAAATGATCAGATACAGAATTAGGGTGAAACTGAGCTGTAGAATGAAGAAAAACAACCTTGACTTACATATTGCTAAGAGACAGTGTGCTGTTGAGAAATGATGACAGAGGTAGAGTTAGTATGGCCACTGGGTAGTTATCACTTTTGAGCAGAGTGATTATTTGTCCCTGCCTCAGTTTCCCTCCAGAAGTGGATTTTTTTCCCCAGAACTTATGTGAGAAAATAATTTCTGGAACAAAACAGAATGTAAAAAATACCCCTGTCTCTTGATTCTGAACAATGTCTGTGAATCTAGGGAATGTTTTCCTTGAAACAAATTGATTAATTATTGCCCTCTTTGAAAAATTTTTGTGAAAATCATTTAACTTCAGAAAGAGACTTTGTCTTGAAGAAAAGGCTCAGGCTCTGAAAATATTGCCTGAGACTGAGCATCTAGGATAAAAGCTATCCTCTAATTCCCACATACTTGTAAGATGCAACCTTCCTATCTTTTGTTGGTTGGCAGGAATGATTGTAAATAATCTAAGGATACTTCAGATCAGACAAACAAATAATTAGAGCTGACACTGGAAAGGCCAACAAGACCCTAATTAACTGATTTGCTAATAGCTATTCTCCATTTACAGACATTACCCCAAATTGAGTTTTAAGCTGTGACAAGGACCACAGGATAAACATTTTCTTTCTCTAAATTCCTGATTACCTGCCAGCTTTTCAGTCTCACTCTCAACTAGTCTTTGGGGGTTTTTGTGTGTTAAAGAATTGAGGCTAATTCCAAATAGCTACCATCTGAAACATAATATTCATATATAAGCTCTTTGTGGAATGGTCAGTCAACACAGTAATTAGATTTTGCTTTATGATTTTTTTAGCTTTACTTTTTCATCAAGGAAAATAGAACTAAAGAAACATTTCTCATTTAAACAGATGATGTTGCAAGCAAAGCGTTCCCTAGTGGATGACAAGAATAATGACTTTTCTGTTCCAGAAACCCAGGGGCCAGAGAAAGGCTGTGTTCCAGTCACCATGTGCAGCAAAACATCCCAAAGCCTAATGGCACAAAACAACAAGCATTTTATTATCTGTACCAACTCTGCAGGTTGAATGGGCTCAGCTGGAGCCATTCTTCTGTTTCTCACCATGTGATCTGGGCTGCAGTCATCTGGGACTCGACTGGGTTGCAGCACCCAAGCTGGTGTACTTATGGCTGCAATGGGGTGCTGGTCATCTTCTGGGAGCTCAGCAGTTGACAAGGGAACCTCAGTTTTTTCTATGTGGGTTTCTTAAAGCATGATAAGTGGGCTTCAAGAAGAGGACAGAGAGAAGGTGCAGGTCTCTCAAGGCCCAGCCTTGGAAGTTACCCAGTGACTGTGCCACATTCTATTAGAGTGATTCGCAGGGCCAGTCCAGGTTCAGAGTGGTCAAACTAGGATATCTGCAGAGGGATGGCAGGGCCATCTTGAGAGACTAGCTATGCACAAACATCTAGAGGGGAAGCAAAGGTGATGTTTCATTCAAGTGTTCTTGAAAAGCTCTATCTTGCCCTGTTTCCATGGCCATCTTTGTCAGTCATGACTGTGGATGACTGCAGTGGGACTAAGGAGTGGATATTCAGGGCTCTCTCTTTAAGAGGAATAGATTTGAGGCAAAAGTTGTCCCAAGGCGAAGCAATATTACCACTCAATTGGTTTTCTTATATACTAAACAGAGCCAAAAGGTGACAATCTGCACTCTCTTTATCTAAAAAGTTTTTTTCCCAGATATTTCTCTTTTTTTTTAGCTACTGTGGCTGGGATAGTTGAGTACAAGCTTTGGAATAGTTTCTTTGGTTTAAATTTTAGCTTCTTCAGTTAATACTAGCTGTGTGAATCTGGGAAGGAGATTGGTACTTGCGAGCCTCAGTTTGCTCATCATTATAATGGGGGATTTATTCAACTGCATGGCCTGTGAAAATTGAGATAATACATAAAGTGCTTAGCACGGTGCCCAGAATGCAGTGAGTGCTCTCAAAGTTGTAGCTACTGTTCTCATGTAATAAGGGGCAGAGGAGAGAACCTCAGCACCAAAGAGTTGAGCATAGAGTCACAGGTTGGTGAGCAGTTGCAATTAACATAAGAAGAGATCTTCTAAGCCAAACATCTTTGAGTTAAGAGCAAATGTCACTGCAACAACGGATCTCCTATTTCTTTTTCTTATGCATATGCCATATTTTATGTTCTCCACTGCCAATTCATGTGATGAAAGTTGCTTTGGTATTGAAGGGGGCTGGGACTGGGTGGAGACCAGCAGCAGTGGAAGGAAACAAGCCAGGAACACAAAGCCCTGGTCTCTACCTAGACATTATGATATCAGAACTTCCTGAATGATGTGAGCCTGTGGTTTTGGTATTCTTTTATATTATCCCATGACTCCTACTAAAGAAAAACATTGTGTTAGGTATCAGATACTTATCAGAAATGAATGTTGGTGATTTGCATGAGTTATACCACTGGAAAAACAAACTTTCACGTTGCATTTTCTCCCATTTTCCGCATTCATTTGCCTCACACTGTGCTGTGGTGGAAAGGGAATGCTTACCGAGGGTTTACCTGTCATGGGGTAGGGGTACTTCTTTTCTCTGGCTTCATTGGTTCCATGTGCAGGGACTTGAGTAACCTTTCTGGCCTCTTTCCCACCCATTATTCTTGTGAGTTTCCTGATTTCCCAGGCCCCAAACACTGGGGATATGTTCTTTTACTTTCTGCACTACCATAGATACAAAGAGGAAACCCCTCTGTACGTGTTCTACAGAACCAATTCTTCCATCAGATGGGCTTCCCCAAAGTCTAGTATGGGGTGAGAGGCAGGAAAGGGTCATAAATTATTTAGGATACAGATCGACAGACCCATCTTTTAGTGGGCCCATCAACACTGATGACGTAATGATCACTGCATCACCTTTATTTATTCATTGGCCCTAAATTAGGAGAAGAAGTGAATCTTATTTATTGACCTCCCAAAAACCCAAACAATGACATTTTCCAACCCACACTTAGCTGGGATTGCTTGAATGATTGAAATAAACTCATGTCCATTTTTTTTTGTGAAGGAAGTATTTATTTCTGTAGTGTCTATATATGAGTATTAAAAGACTTTTCTTTTTAAGAACAATCATTTACAGAACTCTTAAAAAGAATTCTTTCTTGCATATCCACAGTGTGTTGATTAGGGAGACAGGTGTGTTTCTCTTTACTTATTCAACAAATATTTATTTAGCACCTTCTATACACCAAGCACCATCTTAGGTGCTGGAGCTTTCACTGGAAAGACAAAACAGATGGCGCCTCTACTCTTCTTGTTGGCTTATATTCTACTGTGGGAGGTAGGCATGAATTAAAAAAAAATAAGTCATACAAATAATTGTATATTTAAGAACAAGCTGAGACCAATGGTATGAAGTTATAGTCCATGATTCTGTGAAAGGGTTTAAGAGACACCCTGACTTGAACTGTGTGTGGGACTGGAGATCTGCTAACTTATCTCTGAAGAATAATGCTTAAGCTAAGGCTGAGCATAAATGAATAAATAAATAAATAAAAAGTGAAATAAAGTTAACTGGGTCTGTACATCCATAGAAAAGCAATTAGTTGCCCTCATAGCTTTATATTTAATTATTTGTAGTACTCTATCCAGTTTTTCTGAATATTTAGATATGGCAGTGGTTTTCTATCATACTTTCCAATTGCCTTGATCAGGTTTCCCAAACCTAAAATGAGAACACATGACATATTAAAGGATTTTTTCCCCTAACTTGTCAATTTATTTTTATTTTATTCACTTATTCACTCCCTCTTCCCACAAACTCATCCATCTATCCATCCATCCATCCACTCAACATTTATCAAGTGCCCATATGTGTCTAGGACCATCCTAGGACATGTGATTAGAAAGGCATTAAAACAAAATCATGGTTAATTGACATTAATGATATCTTTCACCAAGCTCCTACACTGTTTCTCTCTCAGCCCTTTCAAGCTCTGTGTTTATTAACTTTCATCTTTGTCTCCATCATGTGAGACTCAACTCTGCAGTTAGACACCATGTCTCATTTAATTTCGGGTTCCTTGTGCCTAATATGGTGACTGGTACATAGTTGATATTTAAGATATACTTGTTGAATGAATGAGTTTAATATATTACTGTTATTGAGGATCATAAAATTGAACATCAGATGAAAGATTACTGTTATTGTGAAGGCTAAACATTGGAGTAACCAGTTTGATGTTTGGTATATTAAAAGATGAACTGAGGCACATGAACATGTTCACGAGTTTGTCTGCACATACATGGATTTGAACTGGGTAGTACCAAACCTAAAATTGTTAGCAGTGTGTCACCCACAGGAACTGAGGACAGATTTTATAGAGAAGACATGGCAGCAAAACAAATACATTATTTGATTGGTTAGAACTTGCCAAGTAGTTACCTTGTTTGGGAAATTTTAGCTGGCTGTTTGTGACTGGTTGTACTTAAGTTTTACTTTCTCAGTTTCAAGTGCATTGACAGACTCTGGCTTACATTTGCCTTTGCTTATAAGACATGAGAGCCTCCTCAATCAATGGCCCCCTTATTTGAAGACTTTCACCAGTGTAAACTAATTGTGCTATACCTTCAGGGAAGTAGATGGCCAGGAGCCATTAATAACAGTTCCTCTGTCATTTTGCTTTGACTCTTAGTGCCATAAGCCTGGGAATCTTTCGGGGAATAAGAAAAATAACACATAGTCCTGCTTTCTGGGAAGATGAATTGAATGATTGATAAAGGGACCCTGTTCCTTGGAAACAAGCATTGCATAACCAAGATTTCACTTATTATGGCAACCTAGGAATTGGCATATCTTAACCATACCAAATCACATTGTTTCTCTAGATTCTAAAAGAGTTTAGTGAAATAGTCAAAAGCTAAGGAATTAAAACTTTTTTCTTAGCTTCAGAAAGAATTCCTATAAATTTCTTTTAAAATAAAGGCTGTTTTAGGGGAGTGAATGAGTAGCTGGCACAGAGTTCTCAACTCTCAAAATAAACCTGTGAGGTTCAGATGCAAAAAAGGGCCATAATTTCCTCTTTCACAGGTGCAGTACAAATCATATTATTTTCATTTGTTTTTCTTGTCATTTTGGGCACCAGTATAGCTTATTTTATCTTTGTATTTCCCTCCTCTTTGCCCTACCAATTCCTCCTAAGATTTTCCACCGTTTTTGGCTGAGAAGTAAACTTACAAGTTACCTGACAGTAAACTCAGGGGATAAGTAAATCACCATCCAGTCTGATCACAAAATCAAAACGTTAGTGATATGTCAAAATTTTAACTAGTCTATTGCTTCTTTTGAAAAATGTGTTCTCCTTCCTGCTGAGAACAACTGACTTATTCCTTGAATTTTGCTCTGATATAAAAGACTGAAGGTGCAATGACTTCAGACTACAAATTGCGTCAAACATCTAACAAAATGGCTAAGCAGCATTAATGTCTTTATATTTTTAAGGCTATTATTTCATAGTGTAATTCCCTAGAAAACAGAGTTGAGCTTCATGCCTTTGGTAACTCAAGTAGATAATGTAAAATTTGTCCTGAAGTTTCAGAGAGTAGGTTTAGTCTATAGGCCCCACACCACTTATGCTTCCCTGTTAATGTCACCAGTCATTTTTCTTCCAGGTACTCTGCAGAATTATGCTACATATGTGGGGGTATGCATTTATGTGTCTCTATAAAACCCCCTCCACTCTAGAAGCTGTTCATCAAACCCACTTTGTTAATGAGTGTTGTTCCTGCTTGACTTCAATTAATCTTGCCCACAGACGACAAATTGGGGACTTCTGGAGCACATTTGTCAAACCAAGTTCTTTTACAAAGTCAAAAGTAAAGATCTTTTTAAAAGATTCTGAAGAAGTTTCAGGACATTAGAGTTCAGCCAGCACTTCCAGTCTGCTGAGAGAGAGAACCACAGCAAACAATAGGCTCATTGAGCTAGAGGAGCTCAAGCAGGGCTGTACCAATTTCCAGGTGAAAAACTTGATATTAAAGGATTGTGTTGCCCTATTAAATATGGAAACCCATTTCTGACAATAGTCAATAACTGGAAGCTTACAAAAAGGCAGTTTCTCATAGGAAATTGCAAAAATGGTTAAAGAAAACATTCCTGAGCCTTTCCAAGTGGTGTAACTGGTGAGCTGAGATGTAACATGGATACTCTATTACACTGAAAACAAAGAAGAAAACATATTCTCTTTTACTCTCTCCTCATACCTCTCCCTCCCTGCTTCTTATACACACACACAGGGGTTTGGGGTGGGGGGAGAGAGAGAGAGAATACATATGTATATGTAGGACCACATGATGCTTCTTATTAATTTATTTTTTAAAAGATTTTATTTATTTAGTTTTAGAGAGGGAAAGGGAAGGAGAAAGGGAGAGAAACATCAATGTGTGGTTGCTTCTTGCCCCCTACTGGGGACCTGGTCCACAACCCAGGCATGTGCCCTGACTGGGAATTGAACTGGCCACCCTTCAGTTTGCAGGCTGGTGCTCAAGCCACTGAGCCACACCAGCCAGGATGATGCTTTTTAAAACTTAGGTTTGCATTTCTATGTATGATAGTTATAGGACAAAAATATTCTACCTGGCCATGGTAAGAATTGCAAGATCTTTTGTTCTCAAACTCGTCACCTTCTCTCTTCTGGTTTCCTATCTCAAACAATTCTTACCCAACTTAAAGATAAGAGCCAAATACTACATTGATATTTTTGGGTCATCTAACTAACAAATTACTTATTCTTATTGCCCATAAATATTGCTAGATAAGGTTGGCTATAATTCTCCTAAAGATTAGGTCCATATTGACATATTTATTTTGGGTCTAAACAAGGTGAAGGGCTAACAAGAACTTGGTGGGTGCAGCTGGAGACAAGCAGTTTTTCATTGCCCTTCATTTGTAGCCTCTGTTATCATTTTTCTCATGTAATGAGTCAGATCATCCTTTTTCTTATTAGCTAGCCCTTCCAATGGCGTGGGATTGCTAGCTGAAGATCATGCATGCTCAAATATCTCATCAATTCCACATAATTCCCTTAATTGAGAAACTTGTACTTTCACTGCATCCTCAAAAAGCAATTTCCTAAGAACTTATTAAAATAATGCCATTTGCTAGCCTTTAAAAAAGTCCTACTTTTGCATGGTGTCATGCTATAATTAGTAATACAGCATCAGTGATTAAGCTGAATACCAATTTGAGGCATTTGCACAGTCTTAACGGCATTCGGTCACTAATGGGGTATGGCATTCTGATTGTTCCTTGATAACTGAATGCTGCGGTGATATCTAGATGTTCACATTACCTTGAAATGTTGATTTTAGACCCTCAAAACCATGGAAACAGTTGGTTCAAATGAATCCCAGAGCTTTATAAACTAAGATTTCCTTGCTGAATTTCTTTGTCTTTTTATTTTAACCCCTTGGTTCACAAACAAGACTCATGAGAAATTATTTAAAGTCAGATTTTGTATAAATGTGGTATTCACTTACTGTTCTGTAATAAAGGGTAGAACACAGTTCTAATCATCTTCCGTATCAGAGAGACAAGGGGAAACTAACATGTAGGCCCCATAACCGATATGGAAGCAAAGTGGTAAAGAAAACAGTAGTGTGAGAATTCACCCATTTGTCCAAGATTAGAAATCACCCCACTTATATCCACCTGGACACCAAAGCCCTCAAATCCTAATGATGAAATATTTTTTATATTTCTCCTCTCCTTTTTATTACCACTTCTCTAAATGAGGCAATAGCCTATTAACCCAGCTGCCTGACTCTTAACTAGCACCTGTTTGCTCCAGCCTTATGTGTAGTTAATTCCTGAGCGATCTCGCTACTTGAAAACATGTGGTGGATTTCCATCACCTTCAGAATAGAATCTACATCTTTGACATGAACCAAGATTGTCTACTCAATAAACCAGCTCAGTCTAACTTTTTAAGCTTTTCTTTATTCAATCATCCTTAGGTACTCCCAAATCTGGACATACCAGATTACTGACTTTTCCTAAACAGAGAACGCAATTTCTTCTTTTTTTTCCCCTGACTTTGGTTTTGCTGTTCTCTGTCTAGGATACCTTTTCCTCACCTGGTCTGTTTGATAGCTATCAAGATATTCTCCAAGTCTGAATTCAAATGTCCTCTCCTTTCTAAGTTCCTCTGACATTCCTATCCCTTCCTCTACATCTCAGTAAATTGCCAACCATATTACTATTACATCCATATCATATTTCATTTTAATTACTTGTACATTTTTATTTTTTTCTGCTGTATTTTGAACTCTTTAAAGGCCAGGAACTTGCAATATTTACCTCTTTATTTACAGCATTTAGCATAATGCTTGTCACATGACAAAATTCTGGTGTTTGTTGAGATGAATTGAATTGTCACTAAAACCAATTCTTTAGCCATTGCCCATTGAAATAGCCCAAAATAAGATGGTGAAGAAGTAAAAACTTTTTTTCATTGTCTTCTTTCTTCTTTTCAGACCAACCCTTCTGATAAGTCCAGTTCCAGCACTGTAGCTCTCATCAGCATGTAGAGACTCCCCACTGTTGGGCCTCCTTTAGGACCATTTCCACAGTTTGTGCACAATCTGAACAAATTCAAAAGGAGGGAAGCCCAGCCCCACAGTTGGGAAAGCATAAAAAGGGCATGTCTGGGTTGGTGTTCTGATTCCGAATTGGATGAACATCCCTCAGGGGCCCCTGCCATATTGTCCTTCTCATCACTTCTCCTCTCCTCCTCCCTAACATCCTGGATAAACACAAAACTTCATCTTCCCCAAGACTGTTACACTCAACAACTCTTTGACCCTATGGAGAGTCCTTTCCTGTCTCCATTTTGGAGAAGTCTTTTTCTCTTTTTTTCTCCTTTATAATTTTTGAAGCCTCAGGGAAAATAGGTAAGTAATGTGAGCACTTGAGAATAGTAGGTAGTCATGGTCCATTACCAGCAATCCAATTTTCAATAGTCTCTGAAAATAGATGAGATTAAACTCCAGGGCTACATTTTCTATTCCCCCTGAGAAGCTGCCTATAAATACCTATTAAAGAACCTCAATCATTTCACCTGAAATCCCCAGTGCTATATTGTCTAATCCTGGGGGTCATAAACTTGTTCAGCAGAAGGAAAAACTTCATCTTGGACTCTTCTTTATGACTTTTTTTAAAATGTCTGTTTGACAAAAGGTGGCCAGAGAACAGCAGGTAAAGTGAATTCTGTTTTTGACTGGGGCGGGGGCAGAAGTAGTAGGGATGGTTCACATGGTTTGTGTTCTCCTATCCTGTTTTGTCTCTAGGCTGTTTTAACTCTTAAAGCCATCTTGTTCTATTCTTAGTGATACCTTCACTGCTCATGAGTTTCATCATATTCAAATATTTCTTAGTTGATTTTTGAGTCAGTCATTCATTCACTCACTCATGTCAGCAAAACTTAATTGAACCCCTCTGTATTAATCAAGGTAAGTGATGCTAATTATGGAACAAAAGTCTAAATAGCTGAGCACAGTGGTTTGTTTCTTGCTCACTAAGTCCAATGTGAATGTCACTGCTGAGACTGCTGACCTTATGAGGGTGACCCCGGGATTTTATCTCTTCCATCTTGTGGCACCACCATATTCAGAGGTACAAGAGTTCTTTGCTTCTGGTCACATCAATAGAGAAGTAACCTTTGAAAGATTATTTGGGCTTATTATAGCCAGGTTTGGTAATGCTGTATCTTATATGAACTCATGTTCTATTGGATAGAATGCAGTCACATGTTCTAGGCTGGGAGTAGGTAGATGCAAGAGTGGTGTGAAAAATGTATTTTAATTTTATATCCAGGAAGGAGAGGAGAACTGATGAACACAATACTAGAAATTTTTCTAAGTATTGGAAATTTAAGAAAATGAATAAGAAACACTGCTTAATAGCAGGAACTCATAGTTCAGGGGGTCAGATGCACATAAATGGAAAATTAAATATAATATGGCATTAACAGTATCAAGTATATACATTCTTCCATGCACTATATTAAGCCTTTAATACTATGGACCTTAATTAATTGATTCATTCCAACATTCCCATAAGGTAGACACTTTCATTACCCCCATTTTGTAGATAAGGAAACTGAGGCACAACATTTTAAGAAACTTGCTCAGGGTCATACTACAAATAAGTGGCCAAGCCAGTATTTGAACCTACATAGTCTATCTCCATAATTTGAACACTTAATCATTACATTGTACTACAATGATGAAGAGATACACAGGATGTTAGGGTACTACAGGGGAGACCCAGCTGGTTGTGGAATTAGGGAGAGGTTTTCTGCAGTAGGCAATTCCTGAGCTGAAGTTTAATGGCTAAGTTGGAGTTAATACAGTTTCAAGGTAGGAAGAATTGTAACGGAGGAAATAGGATGGATGAAGGTTGAGCAGTGACAGATATCTTGGTGCATTGCAGGACCTGTGAGTGGTCTGATGTCAGTGGGTCAAGCTCCAGGCTGGCAGTCAGGGGAGACTAGCTGTTGAGGTGGACAGGGCTGGGTCATACAAGGCATCTTATGAAGCACTAAGGAGCTCGAGATCTATCTTAAGTAATGGGAGCCTTTGAAAAGTTTCCTTTAAAAGACTTAAATAATCAAATGTGCATTTTATCTACATTCCAGTGGTGGCTATGTGAAATATAGATTGGAATGGACCCAGCCCTGGCTGAAAGATTCATTATCAGGTTTATGATGTGGTCCCGGAAGGCCAAATTTTAAAATATCTTGTTTTCCTTCTCATTACATGGTGAATATAAAATGTAGGGAATGGCTGAGTTATCACTTACCACAGCACTCATCTTTTCTCACAGCAACCCTGTGAAAGACATGCTGTTATTCCCACTGTCCAGGTGAGGAAACCGAGGCACAGGTTGTGTGTGTGAATGTCTAGGAACCAACGACACAAGAATCAATACTCTGCCGTCTGGCTCCAGAGCCTGGTGAATTAACCTGTGGTGTATACAGTCTTCTCGTATGAGATACTGTTATACTTCATCAAAGGTATGAAAATACCAGGGGGCTGTGTGAGTAATGTGGAGGAGGAGGGACAGGACAGCAGGATCAGCAAGAGGTGAGCCAATCAGAGGGTGCAGGCACCTTCTTCAACAAAAAAGTAAAAAAAAAGTAAATTTGTGTTTAAAAAAACAACTACCCTACCCCCATATGACTTGTATGATAAGTTGAAAGTGCCCAAAAGTGTTTTAGAAACCACTCCTGCAGCATAAATAACCTTTTAATCATGGTGTTAGTCAAAATACTTAATTGAAGTACTTTATTCTTCCTTTTCAATGTAAGAAAAACATGGAAACATAGAAAGCTAATGACAATTATGCTTTCACATTACAATAGGGGCAGACGTCTGCACTTAATCTGAGAAATTATCTGCATTTCCATGTTGCAAATATCCTTCACAGTAATTAATAACAGATTGTGTAAGCAGACCCTTTCACCTCTCTGACAAATTCAACCGGATCGGTGATACATAACCGCCTACAAACTGAGATGCCATATGCTCCATGTAGCATTCCGTTTGGGGCCGGACACTAACTAGTCAGGATTTATTAGTCCCTCATCTTTTACTGAGTCTCCCATTTCTTTATTATTTATTCTTTACCAGCCCTGAAGAATAGGGCTTGATTGCGTCTCTCATTTTGCAGGGAAGGCGAGGTAATTTGCCAAAGGCGGAAGAGTGAGCTGGTAGCGGGCCTGAGATGAGAGCCCACAGTCCCAGGCGGGTAATTTGGATTGTGCCGCCTCTCGAGTGGATCTTGGCTGTGTGTTCATCACAGACTTTTATCTGAGGTTGCTGAAGCATTTTATGAACAGCATCTTTTTCCTTCCGGTCTCTCTGGCCCTGACGGGATGTATTACACCACTCAGCACCTATATTGCTCTTGTATGTTTCTATTTTCTTCTTTAAATGTTCCATTTGTGTAAAGGACTTTAGTCCCTAATAAAGTTGTGAGCTCCACAACAGCAGGAAATACACTTTTATATTTCTTTTGGCGTCCTCTCTCTTTATCAGCCTAATGCTAGGCATGTGGGTCAACCCTCAGTCAATACTTACTGCTCTATGATCCCTTATTTATGACCCTTTATAAATTAGGTGCTCTAAACACAGGATTCCAATTTGCTTTATGAAGTTAAATTATACTTTTTACCAAGAGGGATCTGTGTTTGGGCTACTTTTGAAATATGGCTAGATTTAACAAAATTCAGTTTGGACATGATTTCATGTGTACACATTCAGCAGGGATGGTACATGTTGTAATTACCTTGGAGGATCATTTGCTCACATAAAAAAAAAAAAGATAGAAAACATGTTCTATGCTCCCTGTGAATATTTGCTTGGAAAACTGGAACCGTGTAAGGCATCACCATCCCTTGTCAATTCTAATGTTAAATTTCTTATTTAATTAAATGTGTCTGGCCTGTGTGCGTTCCAGGTATGAAAGGAAAATGAAGGAAAGGATAACGGAATTGAATCCTCAGTCTGAATTATTCTGAAGTCATTTGAAAAGGATTAGTTGTGTAAGATGATCTCTGCACTTCCCGCCTTTGCTCTTTTCTTTCCTTCTCTAAGCCTCCAGAGCGTTCCATTTTGTTTGGTTTGGAGACTCCTAAGTATTGATTCCATCAACCCCAGCCTGACGAATTGTGCAGCCTCCCCAGGCAGGGCTGGTGTGGGCCAGCTCCCACAGACAGACCGGACAGTTGACATCTGTTCTGAGTTGTCAGTCCCTATACCATACCAGTTAAAGACTTTGACTATCATCCATCCCTTGCCATGCATGATACGGGCTGGCTTCATATTTGGGTTCTCTTCTGTCACCATGTTCTTGCTGAAGCATTCTCTTCAGCCTTACTTTGGGTTTCCAAAATTCAAGATGAACAAAGGTATAGTGGATCTTTATTGTTCTTATCTATCCAGCATGGACTGACCCTGCTTGGTAACAACCCCCAAATTTTGTTTGGGGCTCATTCCTCCCCATCTCAGTCCATGAGGTCCCCATAGAGCTGACTCTATCCTCGATATATGTTCCAGACCTGGCTGTATTTGTTCAGGATATAATCCCATCATGCTTGTTAGATGCCCTAAATTATTTACCAGGACCACTAAGGACTAGAGGGAGATCTTCATTTTCATTGGTTTTAGAGTGTTAAGGTCTGGGCATGCTACAGCCACCATGGTAGCAAGTGGAGTCTGAGAATGCAGTGCATGACAGAGGCTTTAGAACCAGGGATAGAGAGTGAGAGAGGCCTGGTTCTTAAAACACTGGTCTAAACTCTGTATCTAGCTATTCCTAAAGCCAACTCTATGCCTGTGTGTGTGTGTGTGTGTGTGTGTGTAATGAGTAGACTACTTTTAGAGCAGCGTTAGGTGCACAGTAAAATGGAGCAAGAAGTCCAGAGTTTCCATACATCCCCTGTGTCTACACATTCACAACCTCTCCCACCGTCACCTCTCATGTGCCCAGAGTGGTACAGTTGTTGCAATGGGTGAATCTACCTTGACAAATCATTTTCACCTAAAACTTATAGTTTACACTAGGGTTTATTTTTTGTGTTGTACATTCTATAGGTTTTGACAAATGTGTGAGGACCTGTAACTACCACCATAGAGTCACTTGGAGTGGTTTTGCCGTGCTCAGAATCTCCTGGTTTCTACTTATTTATGCTTCCCTCCTCCCTAACTCCTGGTAGCCACTGACTTTTTTTCACTGTCTCCATAGTTTAGCCTTTTCTAGGTCATATAGTTGGAATCATACAGTATGTTGCCTTTTCAGGTTGGCTTCTTTCACTTAGGAATATACGTTTAAGTTTCCTCTGTGTCTTTTTGAGTCTTGACAGCTCACTTCTCTTTACCTCTGAATAACATTCCACAGTCTGGAGGTACCACCTTTTGTCCATTCACCTACTGTTGGGCTTCTTGGTTGCTTCCAAGTTTTGGAAATTTTGAATACAGCTACTATAAACATTTATGTTCAGGCTTTTGTGTGGACATAAGTCCCCTGGAGTTTATAGGTACTGTATAAATATCTCCCTTTGTTTCAACCATGGAATAGGTTTCTTCTTATAAGCAAGTAGAAGATTCTGCTGATACACAGAGGCAGGATTATAAACAATCCAGGATGTTCTTGCTGCCCCTTCCTGTCCTGCCTCATTTCAGGCACCCACTTTTAATCTTTTCCTTTTTCCCTTTATCAAGGCAGGAGGGATGTGTAATCTATCCACCATGGCTCTTATCTTTTGACTGAATTAATGCAACAATCCTTAACACTCACTCTCTCTTATCAGTTTTGTCCTCCTTATAGTCTTCACCACACAACCAGAAGGATTGTTCTTATTTGTAAAATAGATCATATAACCCCTATGCTTAATCTTTTGCCCCTCTAGCTCATGGTTACTACTGTTCTTGGGGTAAATCCAGTGATCCAACATGGCCCACAGGCCCTTGGATGAGATAGTCACCTTCTTTCAGCACTTTTTTCTTCTTCTCTGTCAATTCCATGACAGTTTGGTACCTTTGAGTCTTTGCACATGCTATTCTCTTTGCCTTGAAGACTGCATACACCTGTCCTTCCCCCATTCCTTGACAACTCCTTCTCATCCTTTAATTCTCTATTCAGATATTATATCCTTCTGAAGACCTTCCCTGATTCCATAGTCTGGGTTAGGTCTCTCTGCTCTATGTAGCCCTGTAATATGTCACCTTAGCACTCACTATCACAGTGAACTGTGTTATCCCAGCTTCCCTGGAGCCAAGTTTTGTTGTGAATCACTTCATGGAACCAGCCTCAAACTCAAGAGTGCAGGGATAGGGGGCAGGGGACTGGGTTGGGATCTATAGTGAAGTGGGATAAAATCCAGTGTGCCCCAAAGCTGAGTGGGGGAGAGGTAGATAAGGAAGAAGAGGAATGAAATTCAGAGTGGAGGAATGGAAGAAGGCATTTTTCTATGTCTCTCTGTGAGTTTCATTTATTCTGTGAGATTTTCTTCATTTTCCAGAAGACGTTGAGAGGTGTAAGAAAATTATTAAGGTCTAACAATTAGTAAGGGGCAGAGTTGATAGGATTGCCAGATTTATAATGTAAATGTATATGATACCAAGTTACATTTGAATTTTAGTGTTAAAATGAATAATTTTTAAATTATTGTTTACTTGAAATTTAAATTTAACTGGGCGTCCCAGTATAAAATTAGGGAACTCAAAAATGTGGGGAACTTTCTCCTATACTCATGACAGATAATTTCACCAGGCAGGATAAGCTACCCTAATGTAATCAATGGTTGAGAATACTGAACCTTGAGAATGGTGAGAAGGCAGTGGGCAGGCCAGTGGTGTCTAAGTGACAAAGACTCTGTACAATTATCACAGTCTTAGTGGCAGTAAAAGTGTCCTGTCAAAACACCATTAGATGATATGTTACCAGGAGGGTCACACCTTCTGACTCCCATCACAATTCTGGAAATTTTAGGGAACAGCCCTAAATTCCCAAGGAGCAAATTGAGATATCAATCATAAATTGATTTCCAAAGGTGCCATTCTAAAATATGGAAACATTAAAAATATGCTAATAATTCATAAATACATAACTTCCCCAAAGGGGACATAGCACTGGATAGATGATTATATCCATTTTAGGATATTTTGCAGCTGCTATGAGTGATGACTACAGAGAGTCTGTAATAACATGAGGAAATGCTACGTGGTAAGATATATAATTGTACATGCAGGATGATTACAGCTGCTGCAAAGGAAATAAAGGAAGACCGAATGAAAATTATAGTTAAGGAAAAGATTGACAAGAAATACACTAAAAGTTGAAAGTGGTTTTCAATGGTAGCAGGTGATCTTTTTCCTCCTTTCAACTTTTTTGTAGTTTTCCAAATTTCTATCATGGCATATGTTACTTTTACAGTGAGAACTATCAGTATTTTATTTCAAAAGGGAGAAAATAGATACTAGTATTATTTATTCTATCATCTGTTTTTCCTAGTAGACATACATTTTCAGCATTGTATTTGGCATATAGTAGACACTCAACATATAATCTTGAATGAACGAATGGATGAGAACAGGGAGTGTGTATTATTTACCATTGTATTTGCTACATCCAATTAGAGAGTTGAATGAATGGGGGATTCTAGCTTTTGGTGATTTTTGAACAAGTCTGCCAGACTCTCTGGGAATCAGTGTCCTCTCCTGTAAAACAAAGGCTTGAACTGTCATCTCTGTGGTGGACTCTAGAAGCTGAAACATTTTGTATTTGATTATACAAGGCTCAGTTTGTCAGGTAGCCAGGGTAGCAGCCAATTCTGATGTTATAATTCCAGGACACTTTTTACTCCTCGCTGTCCCACATTTAGGATCAGGCAAACCTTTTAGGACTATTTTATGAGAATTCAGAACTACCTAATTATGCAAGGATCACTCATGATTAAATCCACTGCTTTCTGAATGTCCAAGATCTTATTTTATATCGCTCCAATGCTTTCTGAATTACTACTTTGTTTTGTAATGGTGGCAGTATCTGGACTATTTTAGGGTTGTTGGCAGGTGTCAGCCACTCTCCAGAGTGAGCTGGACACTTTGTCACATCCAAACTGTATCAGAGAAGTGGCATGTTGAGATGACCAGTTTTGCCTATTGTTACAATTGTTACTTTATATTTCAACAAAGATGTATTTTATACAAAAACAAATTACCAGGAAAAAAGAGAAAATCAGGAACCCTTTATGTTCAGGATTTTGTTTACCCATTTGCGGCACAATCATAGATAAAATGGAAATATGCTTAGCTGAGCTGGTTACATTAGGGAAGGTGTGTCTGTGTTCAACAATTGTTATGGTGGATAAAACCTTTTTTATTTTTAAGACTTTCACTGCTGCTCTCTCAAAAAATTTATTCCAACTCTGCTTATAATAAGGGATGGTTAGAAGCTATTTACAAAACTTCAATCAATAGCCCTTAAAATCTTTTCTTAGTTTTAATAATATATACTTTTCTTTTTATCTTGTAAAAAACTACTTAGTTTTCTTGATAAAAATTACTTCAATTATTATGTAGATAGCTTCTTGTGTAAAGAAAATGAGAACGCACCAAACCTGGGTAAGTTAATTCAGCTTACAACAGCAATCAGCGGAAAATGTCATTGGTCCAAGGTTATCAGTTGTGGAAATGTCGGGAAGTTGAGTTAACACAGCTACATGTGGCTTCGTCCGTATTCCTCCTGCTCTGTCCAGGAGAGGTTCAAATAGAGAGTAGGACACAGCTTGATAAGATAATAAACTCATGAAAAAAACAAATATACAAAATCATGAAAAAGTAGTTTCTCTAACCCCACACTAAACACCCATGCTTACAGCACACAAACACAAATGCACTTGAGAAACTAGCAATGGTCGGACTTTGCAAGAGGAACACCCTGTTGTGTTTTTTTTTGGGGGGGGGAGAATCTTGCCATCAACAGCAGTTTGCCCCCTTCAATTAGTACCTAACTCTGTAATGGGTTTAGCTTTTTCCCTTCAAAAAAGCTTATTGATTTTTTTGGAGCAATCATTCTGTTATCTTGGAAAAGAAGAAGAATATCAGATATTGAACTGGCATAAACATTTCTACAACTGGATGCTTGGCTATTCCAGTCCTTGCTTTCTGGCTATTGGGTTTTGACTGAAATTGTTAGAAACTGAATATAAAGGAAGATGAGGCATCAATATCTATTGCAAGAGCAGTTTCTTCCAATCTCATCACTGGCAAATTGAGGGGAAAAATAAAAATGAAAGACCTAATTTCTACCTTTTCTAATAAGGATATGGATGCTGAATTTAAATTCATCCATTGGAGGAGGGATAGTTGGCTGGAGAGGAGTTGGAGAGTAAGGTAGAAAGATGTTCTTCAGTTTAGTGAGAGGATCACAAAGCTTGTAGGCTTTAATGGGAAAAATATGGAAAGAGGACCTAGGAAGAGATAGTGTGTTCTTTAATGTGCATAGACCAGGAGGCAGGTCAGCAATTTAGGTACATATATTCATAATTATTTCTTTGCTCTGTGACTTTGGGACAGAACTCCAGTTCATATCTTAGCTCTAAATATCTCCACTTTAGGACCAGGTGAGCCTTTTATGATGGACTATTTTCTAAGTTGTTAGAATTGCCTGATTGTACAGGGATCACTTACATGAAATCTGGTCACGACCTTTCTTTCCATGTTGCCATTCCTCTCCCTGATCGCCCCTGTATTTTAGTCTCACTGTTCTACTTGAGCATCTATAAATGCATTGTGTGATTTAATCCTTTTATGCATTGCACCTGTGGTTTGCCATCCACTGTCTTTACTTGCCATCTCTAAGTCACGCTTAAAGGTTTGTTGAAATATCACTCCTTTATGAAGTCTTTTCAGATACCTTCAGGCAGAAATAACTACATTCAGTCTCAATCTGTAATTCTACTGCAATTTAAAAATTCTTTTTAAAGAGTACTCATATTATAGCAAGATATTTGTGTCTGTCTTTTCCACTAGATTGTGAACCCTTTGAGAACAAACTACTCCGTTAATCAACTTTGTTTCATAAATCACTGAGTACAAAGTAGGCAACTAACTTCTTTATGTTCCATTTCCTTTCTGCCTATATGTGTCAGGATAGGATTTTTTCTTCATCTTCTTCTTGGGGGAAAAGAAAGGGCTTTGTTAATTACAGTGAGTAAGCACTGACTTTGCATAAGATGCATCCACGTGGAGATATAAAAGATAGTCAATATTACCAAGATAAAGATGTCTCATTCAACTCTAAAAGATGTTAAAGATGTACTTTTTCAACTTCAGTGAACTTCAAGGTTCTTCCTCTACTCAACAAAGACAGAGCCTTGATTGGCATTCATGGTTTCAAGAACATGGAAGGGATCCAGAGAAAGCAGAAATTCCTAGAATTTCTTCTGATGAGATCCCCATGTGGAAGGAAAGACAACTCAGAAGAAAAGATCAAATAAATCCTTTGTACAATCTTTAGGACTTTGTGGGTTCACAGTACATTTAAAAAATGGGATATTACTCAGCCATGAAAAAGAAGGGAATCTTACATTTTGTGACAGCATGGGTAGACTTGGAGAATATTATGTTAAGTGAAATAAGCCAGTCAGAGAAAGACAAGTATGATTTCAATTATATGTGGAATCTAATGAACAATATAAATAAAAAAGAAGCAGATTCATAGATACAGAGAACAGACTGACTTCTTTCAGGGGGCAGGGAGCCTGGGAGTCTGAGTGAAAAAGATGAAGGGGTTAAGCACAGAAAAAAAATCCTCATTGACACAGACAACAATATGGTGATGACAAGAGGGAAAGGGGGTGGGGGAGGTAGAAGAGGGTAAAGGGGGGATAAATGGTGATGAAAGGAGACTTGACTTGTGGTAGTGAACACCCAATACAATATGCAGATGGTGTGCTATAGAATTGTACACCCGAGGCCTATATAATTTTATGAACCAATGTCACCCTAGTAAGTTCAATAAAAACACAAAATGAGATTGTTTTAATGGACTATGCTTTAGAAGAAAGTTTGGGAGTTTCCCTTTTTGGTGTTCTTTCTTCTTTCCCCTGCACCCATGGTACCCAAGTCTTGCTTTGTCTTTTCTACACCCCTTGTTACCCTTAGAGTCTCAATTCCATCTTTAAGGCTCAATCGTGACTGGGTGAAAGGTGATCACTGCTGTGCTATAAGCAATAAATGTAGGTCCAAGATTGCTCTATCCAGACAAGCTATCACTTAGAATGGAAGGGCAGAAACAGTGCTTCCAGACATGGTAAAGCTAAAGGAGTTCATCTTCAACAAACCCTTATTTTATAGAATCTTAGAGGGACTTATTTAAGAAAAAGAAGGACATCAAAACTGTGAATATTAAAATGGCAACAAACACACAACTAGCAACAACTGAATCTAAAAAACCAAACTAAGCAAACAACTAGAACAGGAATAGAATCATAGATATGGAGATCATTTGGAGGGCTATAAGCTGGGAGGGGGAAGGGGGGAATGGGGGAAAAGGTACAGGGCTTTAGAGGCATAACTGGTAGGTACAGAATAGACAGGGGGAGGTTAAGAACAGTAAAGACATAAGGGAGCCAAAGAACTTACATGCACGACCCATGGACATGAGCTAAGGGGGTGGGTATCACGGGAGGAAAGGGGGTACCTGGAAAAGGGGGACAAATTGGGACAACTATAATAGCATAATCAATAAAATATACTTAAAAAAATAAATGTAGGTCCAACTGGCTTGAGCTGGTGTCTCTTCACCTTCCCTGTTTTCTTGGCACTGGCAGAAGGGTTGGGGTTTTCACCTGTTCCAAGAAAAAGGGCCCTTGGAGTCAGAATGCAAGTTGAGTTATAAAACAAGAAAGTTCTATTGCTTGCACACTATGTGTGTAGACTTTGATTCATACTTGTCGGCTTTGTAAACTTTTCTTTTTTTGGATTTTGAAGCAAACAGATGTTCATTATGTATGTGCTTAACAATGATAATAAAAAATACCTTTTACATGTGTATATATGCTATTAGGTTCTGGAAAAGGCATTATTATATTTGTATTATATGATGATCGCTGTTATAACACAATGAAAAATAATTAGAACTACAAAATAGATATGCTTAAATAAACATGGAGTAATTTTGTACATAATAAAAAAATATAGAAAAAGATAAAACTCCATAACTAATTAGACCATTATTTTATCTAGTTTTTGAGGTATAAAAAGTAAATAAATGCATGTTTTCTTCCTGCATACATGCCTTTAGTTCAAAATACCTACTTATTGCCATACAGTCTAGAAATTTTAAAATTATAGTTAGTTATATAGATTATATAGTACATTTATTTATTTTTATAATTGAATAATACCAAAATATTAACCAAGCGCCCTGAGCGTGGAATGCTGCAGCCCGTATCTCGAAGCACTGTGTGTGTGCAAAGGCAGGTTTGATTCCTGCCCTTGAGGAGTCAGATCACCACATGTCAGAGAACAGAAGTGAAAAAGATGAAAATATTATGAAAAGAAGTATATAATTACATACAAACAGTTTCAGCCTAAAGAGATTGAATTATTTCCTAGGAGTAGGTTAAGATTTGGGGTAAAAGAAATTATCTTTCTTTTCAGGCCCTCCAGTGACATTTAATACTTTACTTGTTATGCCTTTGAAGTTTCTGCACTGCGTCATGCACTCAGAAATTAATCAACTCAAACACTGTATGGCTTCGCAAAGAAAATGGACAATTTCTCCTTTTTCTAGGCCAGCTATAGGAATCACCCCTGGTCTTCTTGTGCCAGTCTCCCGTGCAAGTAGCACTTGTGAGACCAGGCATGGAGAATGATTGGGAAAACGAGCCCTTCTGTGGTGCTGACAGGAAGTGACTAAATGTGCAGTGGTTTTTCATCTTATAGAAATAAATAACTCTTCCTCATGCCCTCGCCTTGGTTTAGGTTTGATTGAGCATGGAAGGAAAATTTTCTTCCTTTTCTGAGTAGCATTTATGAACCTCTAAATGGAAGTCCCTCTCCTCTGTCTGCTCCTCAGCTCAGGTAAGGGCCTCTTCCATATCCTGCCTGAGGTTGTACTACATGGGCCGTGGACTGGCAAGTGGGAGATGCAGATCCCATTTCTGGCATGCCCGCTGGCTTGCTGTATTACCTGGTATAAATAACTTACACCCCTCCCGTTCCCCGAAGGCAAGACAGCTCCTGCAACATTCACCACTGTCTCCAATGTCACAGCCAGTCTCTTGCTACAGGCTTGATAACAGGACAGAGTTGTGTCACTTGTCAGAGGAATCAGACAGTCAGTTACTCATTTTTGTCTGATATGATTGAATCTCCTTGTATAAACCCACCAGGGGCTCAGAAGCAGATGGTGAGATTTTTCACTTTATCCAGTTAAAAAATATAAAATGGAATCCCTTCTAAATGTTGGAACCCCCTCCCAACAACAACTCACCTGAAAACCCATAAAACATCCCCAAAACTTATGGGCAAGGTTTTGTTTCATTCAGGGCAAGTTTTAGGACTTACATGTCTGGTCCTCCTGGGAATCTAATATATATTTTTGGATTTGAAATAAGAGAATTTTAGAAATTTTTTGAAACATAAAACTTGAGGATTAGAAGAAATTTTGGAAGTAATTAAGTTGGCTGCTGATTGGAATCAACCAAGGAACTTTAACAAGGATATAGAGCTCCCTGTCCCAAATAAAATATATTAAGTCAAGGGACCCAGGCAGATGTTCATTTTAAGGAAAGCCCATTGATCTAGTTAGGTTTTGGAACCATGGATCAAGTCCACTAAATTGAATACATATTCCCTTTCAATGCATTTGAATGCTTCCAGATTTGGGGAGATCACTAGATTTAGAGAGAGCAGATTCTATTTTGGAATGGTTTGGGAAATAAGTTGTTATCATCTCCTTTGATTAGGAACTAAAACACTACTTCTACCTCAATTGCTACTATCACTGTTAAGTGTTAATATTTATTGAGTACTTTCTGTACTCAATACTCTTTTGACCAGCTACTCTTTTCTAGAGTGACCAACCAGCCCAGTTTGCCTGGTACTGTCCCTGTGTTAGCACTAGCAGTTGATCATCCAGATATTTTTTGTGCATTATCCCTTTTCATTTTCAACAACAGGCTCTGAGATAGACCTTCTGCTGATCTCACTTAACATGGAAACTAAGGTACGAATAAAATAAGTGGTTTGTTTAAGCTTACACAGCATGTAAACTGAGAGCTGGAATTAGAACCCAGACTGTCCAACCCAAGAGCCCCTTTTCTTCACTGTTATTTCTTCACCAAGAGTCATTCTTTCGTCTTCATTTCTGCAAATGGGCCCTCACCAGCAGCCCTGCTTAGTGCTCTGTGATTGTTTACCACCAGCCTTTCTGTGTCACAATGTCTAGGCCTTGCTACAGTGTTGTGGGAATTAATAATTCTCCTCAATTTTTTGAGGAATTGGTTGTAAGATCAGTGTCATATGCAGTGTCCTCAAAGGAACAGATACACCATGGCAGAGTAAAGCTGGGGTGACCGGTGGGGGGTATCTACAGGAGGAGGCAGGAGTTGGTGTGGTCTGGCTGCCGACTGCAGGCTTTTGGCTTAGAGAGCATTTATGATGTGAGTGTGTGTGTCTCAAGGTTGGTGGTTTGATTTTACCCCACTCTTCCTAGTAGTAGTGTTCTACCAGTAGAATAATTGGTAGTGCTTTCAGCTTTGTGCTCTATTGCATGACTTACAGTTTTAAAAATACCCCGAAGAATTTAAACACTGACTGAATATTTTATGATTAAGGAATTATTGTTAATTTTTGAGGTTTGATAGTGATATTGTAAGAAATACAGGTGTCTCTTAAAGATACATACCCAAATACTTATGGATGAAATAATTTGCTGCATGGATTTGCTTTAAAATAATCCATTGGAGGAATGGGGAAAATGGGAAGGTATGCAGATGAAACAAGATTGGCCATACACTGATAATTATTAAAGCAGATCGTGGCTACATGGGGGTTCATTTTCCTATTACCTACACTTAAATTTTTTTCCCCCAAAATAAAAAGTAAAAGACAGTCCTCAGAGCAGTAGCAGGGAGGAGTCCTACTATATTTCAGGGTGATCATATCACACAATATCATTCAAAGTTTCCTTTGGTTTGATATTCCACTTGAAATGCCTTCTTAACTTAATTTGCCTGGACTCATACTGAAGAGACTTTAGAAGATACTGCATCAAATGCAATTTTATTTTAAAATGTCTTTATCACTTGGACGTTTGTTCTGTGTGCAGGCAGGGCAAAGTCCTAGGGTGGGGGTGGCAGTGCAGACTCATGGTTAGGACCCTGGCTTCTGGGCTAGGAGGGAGTTCAGCTAGGAATGAGTGGGAACAAGCCAGCAAGGGATGGAGTGGGGCCTGAGGCAAGGGGAGGGGATTTGACTCAGCTCTGCCCTACTCAGGGCTCCTGTAACAGCTTCTCATCCTTACCTCTGGCCCCTCTCATCTTGCTTAGTAATTTCCCCTTTTCCTCATTCCTTAAAAAATTTCTTTGCTTTCAGACACCTTATTAAAGTTACTCTCTTCTGCCTGTTAAAGTTAAGATTCTGTCAGCATTTTCTATTATACACTTCTCTCAGCCGACACTCTGTTCTTAATTGGCACTGTTGTAGTGGGGGAAAAGACAAAAAGCTTACTTAATGCTGGTACCAGGCTAGGTTTTCAATCTTAACTCTGCATTTCTTGGATTAGTGAGTTTTAAATTTGTTCTTTTATTTACTTGACTATCTTTTATTCCCAGGTGCCTCCTCTGTTATTTGCAGTGCTGTGTATTCTGACAACCAAAGGGATGTAAGTTCCTTTGCCAGGAGTACTAGGTTCTTTGCTTAAATTTAACCCTAGTCTCAACACAGGCCAACTCTTATAGGAGAATAGTAACTCTGTGGAATATACCAGATGTAGGCATCCTCAGAAATTACTTTTTACTCTCCTCATTTTGTAGGTTTATATTTATATTTGAATGAGTTTCCCAAGTCAGAAATCCATTTACTACAATACAGTACATGGACTTTCATTCAAAAACTGATTCAATCATGACTATTTTAAAAATTTAATTTTAAGTAAAGATTTTCATTATGAGTTAATGTAGGGAATTTAAAAATATGTAAATATCTTAAATGTATATTTTACCTTAAATGTGTCAAATATGCATAATTTTCCAGCTATTGAAGTTTTATGACACCTGTAATGTATCATCTTTGTTGCTACTCTCTTTAAAGAACTTGTAGTGGAAGGAAACTTAAAGATATTGTTTATCAGTCTGACTGCAGAGTTCTAAATTTTTAAGACGCCTAAACACTTAATCAGTTTTTTAATTCATAGATAATTTGATAGCAATATTTTTAGCATCTCACCTTCACTGAGTCTTTTCAAAGAATTCAAGCTGTTTCTATAGAAACAGTAAATTGCTGTCTTGCATGCTCACATTTCATCAATTTTCTTAATATTTAATTGAATTATGGAGTTACAATTACAAGTACCCAGGCAATGACAGGTCTAGGATCCAATATTATTGACTCTTGGTAAGCATAGCAACTAATGAAAGCAGAAGTATGTGGGCATACCGAGGAATTACCTACTGGCCAAAAGGATGGCTTTGGGAGGTTTGCAAAGGTAATGAAGCATCAACCATCTGGCCAGATGGTTAAGTGGGGGCCGTTTAATAGATGATTTTTTTAAATAGGCTTTTTCCTAATGATGTTCTTTGGGGTTTGTGGCTAATCCAGGAGGCCTGGTTAGTTAGTTCCAACTTCCCTGCCTCTTGGGATCCTTGCCACATCCCTCACCCTGGCCCTAGGACCCACATTGGGAGCACAATTTGACTGGAAGGCTATGGGATTAGCTCACACTTCCTGTTCTATGAAAATGCTGTCTCTGTCTTTCTCTTTCTCTGTCTCCCTCTGTCTTTCTTTATTTAAAGCACCTGTGTATTTCTATTTCTGCATTTGAAACTCATTTATGCATTTTGGGGGTCATATTTCATCCAGGATATCCCTCTTTTTTTGTAGGAGGGGACTCGGTCACATTAACTTAGTTTGTTTTTCAGAAGTCCTCTAGAAGACCTTTCTATTCTGAGTAATTGGCTCAGGAAGGAAGAGCTGTGATTCTCCCAGTGAAATGCAGTATGGGATCTTTGTTTTCAAGAAGGCAGACATTGGTCTCCTAATGCAAGAGTCATCTTTGCTTATGTCCACCCAATATTGAGACATTTTTGTTCCTGCATGCTCCTCACCCCCACACATTCCTCCTGAGTTACCTTGGAAGCACACCAAGTTATCATTGCTCTTTGTCTCCCTGGAAGCCAAGTTTTAATTCCAGTTTCTATTATCCCATCATGCTGTCTCTTGGACATTTTTCCTTTGATATAGATCTGTCAGGCCCTTTTGTAAAAATGGAAAACTATTACATTCCCTTTACTCACCCTGGCACTAATGTCCTGACTTCAAATAAATGTCCTGAAGCTCTTTTGGCTGGCCTTTACGGAACACCACATTTTTAAGTTACATTCCATCTACTGTCCTCTTTCACTTTGTTTAAGATGTAAAATGAGGGCAAAGAATCACAGGACTTAACTAATGGTTTGCAATTTCCTGCTGTCTCTATACCTTTTTTATGACATTAATTCATTGCCACTTCTCTGACCTGTAGAATCTCTTTTGGATAGAATAACCAGGAGTTAAAACAAACTTTTTAAAAAATGCCAATTTGATTCAGTAGTCTTGTCAGAGTTCTTGTGATTGTCTCTTTGGGACAGCATTCACCATTGTGATCATTTTAACAACTGCTCTCTGTGTCAAAACACGTGTCTTAATTACTTATCTCCTCATTTGAAGGTTAGGGTTTTGATTTAGTTTACTTTGTTTAGAAAAGAAGTGTTATCGACTTAATGTACTTCATCTCAAAGTTTCCCCATCTTCAGATTTCTGTATTTTTTCAATTTTCTCCACACAGATTGTTATGGTACAAGTACTAAGAAAAATATCCAGTTTGTGATTTATATTCTCAGTATTATCACTTGCTATTCCAGTTCTTATGGTTAGTGTATGTCAGGTAACTTGTTTGGATTGCAAGTAATAGAAACAGATTCTAATTCATTTAGGTACAATAGGAATTTATTGGTGGTGCCTGGTAGCTCAGAAAATTGAGGGGAAGGCTCCAGAAAGTGGATGATGTGTTAAATCGGCTATTGCCACAATAATGTTGCACAATGAATCACCCCAAAGCTCAGGCATTTAAAACATTGAGTATTTATTTATCCCTCTTCAGGGGCCTGCAGGTTGGCTGTGGTTTGATGGGTCCTGGATGGGCTTGGCTGGTGTGCCGGCTGAATAATGGCCTTCTCTAGGTATTCACGTCCTAATTCCCACAATCTGTGATTGCTACCTTATGTGGCAAAGAGGTCTTGCAGGTGTGATTGAGTTAAGGTTCTCAAGATGGGTATATTACATTAATGGGCTCCAAAAGCAAATAATATGCACCCTTATAAAAGGGAGGCAGAGGGACAATTGACATAGAAGGCAGAAGGAGATATGTGATGGCAATAGAAAGAGACTTGAGAATGCTGTGCTCTGACTTTGAAGACGGAGGAAGGGGCCTTGAGCCAAGGAGTGCAGATCTAGAAGTTGGAAATGGCAAGGAAGCAGACTCTGTGTAAGGGTACAGCCCTCCTGACCCCTTGGTTTAGGTTCAGTGAAATTGCTTTTGGGCCTCCAAAATGGTGAGAGAATACATGTTTGTTCTTTTAAGCTACCAGCTTTGTGGTAACGTGCTACTTACTGCAGATCCAGGAAAAATATACATATTGGGTTGGCCAAGAAGTCCGTTTAATTTTTTTCTGTAAAATAAAAGATACATTTTCCATTTTCACCACTACTTTATGGCTTTGGATATTTTGAGAATGTTGCTGTCTCCTGCATGGTATAACGTCGATGGGGAACCATCAACATTATGATGTTTTAATGTCTTGATTTGATCTCCATCAACTACAACTAGTCTATCCAACCATGGAGCATCATCCAGCAAGAAATCTCCAGCACGAAACTTCACAAACCACCTTTGACATGTTTGATCAGTCACAGCACCTTCTCTATACACTGCACATTTTTTTTGCCTTTCTGTTGCATTTTTTTTACCTTTCTTAAAATAATAAAGCATAATATGCTAAAAATGTTGTGTATTTTCTTCTATCTTCAACAAAAAATGGCTACATAAAAGTTCACTAATTTTGTTACGTATTTTTAAAATGCATGCTGATATGACAGCTGTCACAATGCAATCTTAACCAAATTATTTTGAATCAAGTTAGACGACTAGCAGTACTAGAGCCATCTTATGGAAATAACAATGACAACAACAAATTTTTGGTCAACTCAATACAACGGGGTAGTGCTGCTTTGGGTTGCAGGTTGGCAGGGCTCAGCTCCAGGCTCTGACCTGGCTTCTGATGTGCTGCATGTCTGTCCTTCCTTAGGCTCAGGGGAAGGGAAGAGGCTTCCTGGGGCATGCTCTTCTTATGACAAATCCCTGAAGTATAAGTATCAAGCCAAACCACACAAGCACATGTAAACCTCTGTGCATCATGTAGGCTAATGTTCCTTTGACCAAAGCATGACATAAGGCCAAGCCCAACATCCATGGGGCTGGGAGGTATACTCTGCCTACAGTGGAATGCAAGGGTGGGGGAAGTAAATATTTGCTGAACTGTAATCCAGTCCATCATAGGCAGGGATTAAGTGAATCTGTTGGCTGAATGACATCCAAGGTGATCCACACATGAGAGAAGGAGCCTGGTAGTAGATAATAGATATTAGGTACTGCTGCTGCCCACTGGGTGCAAGGTGCTGTCTTTACCATTTAATAAACTCTAAACCGCTTCCTACTGTTTTTTTTTTTTTTTTATAAGTCACTTGATCTAGAGTTAGTGTCCGAGGTATAAACATTTGATTGGCCAAGTCTAGCTTATGAGTTCAGGGAGAGAAATTGCCTAGCTTTCTCAGCTTCTGTATTGGGAGGGGCGTTCTGCCAACTGACAAGTGTCAGACAATGGCAGGACTCCTTCACGTTAGGAAGGGGATTTAGATACTGGGCAGAAAAAAAAAATCTTTCAAGAAGCATTATGATATAGTAGAAAGAGAAAGGGTTTAGGGCAAGTTACTTAAATGTTCTGAAACTTAGTTTCCCCATCTCTCACAAAAGGATAAAAATAACCATAAAGTTTTTTTGAACAATAGAATTTAAGTCCTTGACACATTTGATGCTGAATAAATGGTAGGCCTTTTTATAAAGTAGGCAACCCATTTTTGCTGACTTCATTTTTACTGGGGAAATTTTTATTTAATTGCTCAGAAAGGAACAATATTCTACAGCTCTATATGCATTTCTCAGCGTGTAAAGCCAGATCCTCTTACAATCTCTGTTCTGTCTATTACTTATCTCTCCAGGAGTGGTTGACTTTTCACCTACTGGACAAGACTGGACAGTTACTGTCTACATCCTTCTGGGTGAGGTGTAGGTAGTGAGTGTTGCTCTTCTCCTGTGGTCTGCTCTTCTTCATTCTCTCGGCCTGTGCTTTGTACATTTGTGTTTTCCTTCCCTATGTGTGTGTGTTAAGTTTGCCTCTGCAGTAAGACTCAGTGTTGTAAAGGGTACATGGGTTTATTCTGTAGGGAAAGTGTTAGGAAAACCCTATGGGAGGTCCAGGTGCAGTCTTGAATCTGGTACTACCAGCAATTGAGCTGATATTTTGATATCTTGTTGACCACTCGGTCTATTTCTCAACTGATTCCAAATTCATAGTGTAACTGGCAATGTCAAAGTCTTCAACATTATTTTAAAGTGAGTCAAAGCATAAAACTTAATGTAGACATTTGTTATCCCAAACTGTCAACTATAGTCTTATGTTACTGGACTAGCTTCATGTGTCCTCTAAAATGGTTTGTTTTTGCATAAATGCCTGAAATTCAATGTCAAAAATAACCTAAGAAGGCAAATGACAAATAGTTGAATGGTAACCATGGTGAAAAGCAACCTAAAGTTTTTATAGTTATCTGAGTTGTCTTAGATAGGCAGTTTAAGGAAGTAACATATCATTGGAATCCAGGACAGGTCTTTGCCAGCTTGTTCAAGTTTCTGTGCTTTTGGTCTATATGGGTGGTGTGTTTTTTGGTAAATGCACAGGATGCTGAGCTGATCGCCTCATAGTTCTTGCCACCTGGGTGTAAGGATGCTCGCAGAAAGTCCGTGGTAGCCAGTCATTGTTGTCTTTTCAAAGTGATAACTGTTGTTTCTTGTCTTTGTTTTCCCTGTCCTGACCTGGTTCATACCAGTTTTCAGGCCTTGTCATCCTGGATAAGCTCTACTTTTCTGTCTCTTTAGACAGCATGAAAAGTGTGTAAAAGCTTTTCTTTAAGACTACTTCCTTTGTAACTCAAAGAATTTATACTTAAAAATAGTCGCTCAGTTATGTTTATAGTCATGTACACATTTTTAATTGGAACTTTCCCAAAGTGAATCCAACAGAGCAAAGCAAAGCTGTGACTCTAGAAAAAAGACATAAAATGAAAGAAATCTTGATACAAGGACAAACATATATAGATTTAAAGATGACATGGATGTTGAATTTTTTGCCTGCCCAGCATCCATTTTCCAGTCTTCTGATCAGCGTCCTGACCTTCCTTGGGTCGAACCATCCCTCATTCTATGTGGTTTGGGTAGGGCTGACTCTACTTTCTAGATATCGAGAATTGCCACATGTTCCAGGCTGATCCAGTAAGAACCCCCCCCCCCCAGGGATTCTGATAGGCCAGTGGGGGTTCCTGTGTGTGACTGAGGGGAGACACTGCCAGAGAGTGGAGCCATGGAGATTCTTTTAGCCCCAGTTTAATCACTAAGCATTTCTCCTTCTTTACCTTTGAAATTAAACTTAGTTTATAAATGTTAGTTATTTTGTTGGGGATTTAAAGATCACACGCCATGCAGCTAGTTCCAGCATAGTCCTGCACTGGGCAGCTGACCTGTATTCTCACTCTAGGGCTCTGTTCACAAGAGTGTTTCTCTGGGACTAGCAGACTATTATGCCATTGGATTGACATTCTCCACAACCTTTGGAAATCACATGGATAAAATGGAATTGATTGTGGACCATTAATGAATGTTTCTTCCATGGCAGAAAAAAACCCATTCAGTATTTGATATAAGAGGGGGGCATTGGAAAATGGACCTACACTTTTTAATACATTAAACGAAGGATTGGTGCATTAGAAATTTTGTCACCTATTATAATTTTTAAAGACATGTTTGAAGGGGATTTAAGTCAGTTATTTGTTAGATTCCCAGTCCCTTAATAGTGTGCCTGATACATAATAAGTACTCAATAAATATTTAAGAAATGGTTGAATATTTGGGGTAATTTCTGCTTATATTACAAAGCCCTTCATTTTAATTCATTAACACTTCCAAAAGAAGCAATATTTCTAGAAGTCTATTCTTTTGGTTGTCATTAAAAAATGTTTTAAAGTGGTATTTTCTTATACGAGTTAATGATAAAAAAGTAGAAATTTATGTTTGATGACTATTGCATTATGTTTTTAAAATATAGCTTCCTCAAGGACTTTATATTTTTCTGTAAAATTCTGTATTTTTCCTATTATTAGTTTTCCTAAATTTGTTTGACTTACTTTTCATGTTCCTTTAAAAGATTAACTTCCTCTTTCCTAAATAAATCAACATTATTCATGTTGAAATTATATTTCCTTAAATGTTAATGCATTCTACCCCTCTCCATCTAATTTGCTATGCTAGTTCCTTCACTGCACATAGAATCTGAAGTAGATTTAGATATAATTGGGTGACAGATTATTAAATAACTAGCTCTCAACTTAGTCCTGTCAGATTCCCAGATACATACATGCTTCCTTTTCTGCTCACTGCTGCAGAGCATTTCTCCTCACTGAAACTAACTGAATAGAAATTTGCTCATGATCTGGATTTGTTCAGTAGTGGAACCCTCTTATTTGTACCCCTTCTTTGAAGTCCTTTTTAAGCCCCCAAACTGGATTTATAATTGGTTTCCTATTTTCAGCTATTTATTTTTTCATTTTCTTGTCCTCTCTTACACACACTGACTTTGAATCTCTTTGACTATTCCATTGTTACTAAACTTGTTGCTTTCCATTCTTCCTTCTTTTCCTCTTCTCCTCCCTTCCTTTTTCTTGCTTCTTTTAAAAAAATATTTAAATAAATGCTCCACTCATTTACTGATGGATACTTGGGCTGTTTCTAGCACTTGGCTATTGTAAATAGCACTCCTATGAACATAGGGGTGCATAGGTTCTTTTGAATTGGTGTTTCAGGATTCTTAGGGTATAATCCCAGGAGTGGATTTGCTTGATCAAAAGGCAGTTTCAGTGTCTTTCGTTATATTTTGCTTGTTTGTTTGTTTTGTTGATTAGGTTCCTGTTAAATATAACCAAAGACACTGAAATAGAGAACAGTCTGACAGTGACCAGGGGGGAGAGGGGAGGGAATTTCAGGGGAAAAGGGGAAGCATTTGCAGGAAAAAGTAGAGAAGACACATGGACAAAAACAAGGGGCGGGGGGTTGGAAATAGGAGGAAGGTGGAGAGGGCTGGGGGGTGGGCTGGGATGGGAGTAAAAGGCAGAAAACTGTACTTGAACAACAATTAAAATAAAAAATAAATTACTTTTGGAAAAAAAAGCAGTTTCATTTTTAGTTTTTGAGGAAACTCAGTACTATTTTCCACAGTGGCTGCACCGGCCTGCATTCCCAACAGTGCACTAGGGTTCCCCTTTCTCCACAACCTCACGAGCAATTGTTGTTTGTCAATTTGTTTATGATGGCCATTTTGACTGGTGTGAGGTGGTATCTCATTGTGGTTTTCATTTGCATCTCTCTGATGGCTACTGATGCTGAGTATCCTTTCATATGCCTCTGGGCCTTTTGTATGTCCTCCTTGGAGAAGTGTCTGTTCAGGTTCTTTGCCCATTTTTAATTGGATTATTTGTCTTCATGGTATTGAGTTGTGTGAGTTCTTTATATATTTTGGAGCTCAAACTCTTGTCTGAGGTATTTACACAATAGAATATTATGCAGCAGAAAGAAAAATGGAACTTCTACCTTTCATAACAGCATGGATGGAACTGGAAAGTATTACACTATGTGAAATAAGCCAGGTGGCAAAAGGTGAATACCATATGATCTCACCTGTAAGACGAACCTAATGAACAAATCAAACAAATGAATAAAATAAAACCAGAGACAAGGAAACAAGGAACAGGCTGGCAGTGACCAGAGGGGAGGAGGGAGGGGGATAAGGAGGAAAGAAGGGGAAGGGTCTAGTTAAGGAACATGTATAAAGGAACCATGGACATGGACAACAGGGTAGGGATTGACTGAAGAAGTGGGTGAGTGGGGCAGTGGAGACCCATGGGGCAAAACTTGGACAACTGTAATAGAACAACAATAAAATAAATTAAAAAATATTTAAATAAATGCTTTGGAACAGACTTACCAATAGAATCCCTCATTCTGGAAATTCTTGCTCATTCACTTGGGTCCAGGCCTAAGGGCTCCACCTCCACTTTTTGCTTCTGTTATTTTCTTTGTTCTCCTTTAGTTTATGTAGCTTCAGACCTTTGAATTTCATTTTTTTTTTCTCACAAGAAATAGTAGTAAAATAGCAGCCCGATCTAGTCTTCAGTTGGCAAAGCTATGAGATTGTTGGTGTGTGTCCACAGCTACCTCTGAGACGTGAGTTTCTTGGCAGCTTATGTGGATGTCAAGCAGGAAGAGGAAGAGAGGGAACTCAGTGCAGTGTTTTATAGCAGAGGTTCTGGTTACAAACTGCCTGGGTTGAATTCTGGCTTTGCCATTTGCCTGCATAAGTCACCTAACATTTCTCTCACAACTTACCTACTTTATTTATTTATTTTTAATAAATTTCATTAAGTTTATTGGGTAAAATTGGTTAATAAGTTGTATAGGTTTTAAGTGTATAATTCTATAATGCATCATCTGTGTATGTGTATTGCATTGGGTGTTCATCCAAAGTCTAGTCTCCTATATCACCATATATTTGACCCCCTTTACCCTTTTCTATCCTCCAACCCCCTTTTTTCTCTGGTAACTGCCATACTGTTGTCTGCATCTATGAGTTTTTGTTTGTCTTGTTTTTTTGGGGGGTTTGTTTTATACTCCACATATGGTTCTTGACTCTTTTCATCTAAGTTATTTTACTTAGCATGATAATCTCAAGATCCATCTGTGTTATCACAAGTGGCAGTATTTTATCTTTTCTTATGGCTGAGCAGCATTCTACTATATATGTGTACCACATCTTCTTCATCCGATTATCTGTCAAAGGACACTTAAGTTGTTTCCATGTGTGGCCACCATGAGTAAGGATACAATGAACAGAGGGGGACATATATCTTTATGAATAAATGTTTTTATATTTTTTGTGTACATACCAAGAAGAGGGTTTCTGGGTCATATGGTAACTATTTTTTTTTTTTTTTGAGGAGGCTCCATACTGTTTTCCATAGTGGCTGTACCAGTTTACATTCCCACTAGCAGTGAATGAGGGTTCTTATTTCTCCACGTCTCCAACACTGGTTATTACTTGTATTGATAAAAATAGCAGTTGCAACAGATGTAAGGTGGCATCATATGGTTTTGACTTGTGTTTCCCTAATAGCTAGTGAAGTTGAGAATCTTTTCATATATCTGTTGGCCTTTTGAAAGCCACTTGCAAAAGAATGAAACTAGACTACTGTTTGTCCCCATATACAAAACTTAACTTAAAATAGATCAAAGACCTAAATATAAGTCCTAAAACAATAAATTACATAAAAGAAAACATAGGTACTAAACTTATGGACCCTAGTCTTATAGAAGATTTTATCAGTTTGACACTGAAGGTAATGGTAGTAAAGGCAAAAATAAATGAGTAGGACTATATCAAACTACAAAGCTTCTGCACAGCAAGAGAAACTGCCAACAAAACAAAAAAGCAACCAACTGTATGGGAGGAGATATGTGCAAAAACAGCTGCAACAAGGGGTTAATATTCAAAATACATAAAGAACTCATATACCTCGACACCAAGCAATCAATCCAATTAAGAAATAGTCTCACCTGTAAGTGGAATCTAATCATAACAAAACAAACAAGCAAGCAAAATGTAACTAGAGACATTGAAATTAAGAATAAACTGACAGTAACCAAAGGGGAGGTAGAAGGGAATAATGGGGGGAAAAGAAGGAAGAGGTTTTCAGGAACATCTATAAAGGACATATGGACAAAACCAAAGGGGGACAGGATCAAGGGTGGGAAGTGGGGATGGCTGGGCTAGGGGAGAGTGGTGGGGAGCAAATGGAGACAACTGTACTTGAACAATGATAAAACAGAGTGAAAAAAAAAATAAAGAAATTGGCAGAAGACCTGAACAGAAATATCTCTCATTTGAACTTTTGATAGATAGTACCAAATTTGTAATGATCTATTTTAATGGTTGCATAATATAACCACACATGGATTTAATTTAATTTTAAAAAATTATATTTTATTGATTTTGCTATTACAGTTGTCCCAGTTTTTCCCCTTTGCCCACCTCCACTCAGCATCCCCATTTCCTCAGGCAGTCCCCAGACCATTGGTCATGTCCATGGGTCAGGTGTATAAGTACTTGGTCTACTCCTTTTGCTACACTGTACTTTACATCCCCATGGCTGTTCTGTAACTTCCTACTTGTACTACTTAATCCCCTCACCACTTCACCCATTCCCCCATATCCCCCTTCCATCTGGCAACCATCAAAACACTCTCTGCATTCTATGATTATGTCTCTGTTCTTATTTGCTTAGTTTTTTAGATTCAATTGTTGATATGTATCCATTGCCATTTTATTCATAGTTTTGATCTTTTTCTTAAACAAGCCCATTTAACATTTCATATAGTAATGGTTTGGTGATGATGAAATTATTTTTTTCTTGTCTGGGAAGCCCTTTATCTGCCCTTCAATTCTAAATGATAGCTTTGCTGGGTAGAGCAATCTTGGCTGTATGTCAGCTTTTCATGACTTTGAATATTTCTTGCCAGTCCCTTCTTGCCTGCAAAGTTTCTTTTGAGAAATCAGCTGATTGTCTGATGGGAACTCCCCTGTAGGTAACTAACTGCTTTTCTCTGGCTGCTTTTAAGATTCTCTCTTTATCTTAAACTTTGGCATTTTAATTATGATGTGCTTTGGAGTGGGCATCTTTGCATACATTTTGTATGGGACTCTCTGTACTTCATGGACTTGTATGTCCACTTCCTTCCCCTAGAGAAGTTTTCTTTCATTATTTTTTCAAATACATTTCCAATTTCTTGCTTTTTCTCTTCTCCTTCTGGTACTCCCATGATGTGAATGTTGAAACGCTTGATGTTGTCCCAGAGGCTGTTTACACTCTCCATGATTTTTTGGATTCTTTTTTCTTCTTGTTGTTTTGATTGTTTTTTTCCCCCCTTATGTTTCAAATCATTGATATGATTCTTGGCTTCATCCACTCTACTGTTGTTTCTCTGTGCATTGTTCTTTATTTCAGTTAGCATATCCTTTATTTCTGACTGGATCTTTTTTATGCTGTTCAGGTGCTCACTAAGTTCCTTGAGCATCTTTATAATCAGTGTTTTGAACTCTGCATCTGACAGATTGATTATCTCCATTTTGTTTAGTTATTTTTCTGGAGTTTTGACCTGTTCTTTTATTTGGGCCATGTTTCTTTTTCTCCTCATTTTAGCAGTCTCCCTGAGTTTGTTTCTACATATTAGATAGAGCTGCTATGACTCCCAGTCTTGGTAGCATGGCCTAATGTGGCAGGTGTCCTTAGGGTCCAGTGGCACAGCCTTCCCTATCACTTAAGCTAGGCACTTGATGTGCACTCTTTGGTATACCCTCCTCTTGTAGTTGAGCCTTGACAGGTAAATGGGAGAGATGTGTGTAGGTGAGTCAGCTGCAAGGACTGGCTGTGAACACTGACAAACTGCCACCATCCATGGAGGATCAGCTGTGCAGGGGCAGAGTGGTGGTACTCTGACATGGTCTGTAGTTGTCCACTGGGTATGCAGGTTCTGGAGTTTTCTCAGGTGGTGGAATCCAAAGTCAGGCTCCAATTGTATTTTTCCCAGGGCCACCCTGCCTGAGCTATAAAGCAATCTGAGATGAATGCTACTTGTGCTGGGCTTGTGAGACCAGCTGTGTTTATCTATGCTGCTATCTTTTTTAAAAATATATTTTACTGATTATGTTATTATAGTTGTCCCATTCCCCTCCTTCACTCCCCTCCACTCTGCACCCCCATCCCATCCACATTCCACCATTTAGTTCATGTCCATGTGTCATATTTACAAGTTCTTTAGCTTCTACATTTCCCATACTATTATTGCCCTCCCCCGTCTATGTTCTGCCCACCATCCATGCTACTTATTCTCTGTGTCTTTTCCCCCTCTCTCTTCCTCCAATTGCCTTGTTGCTAACCCTCCAAGTGATCTCCATTTCTGTGGTTCTGTTCCTGTTCTAGTTGTTTGCTTAGTTTCTTTTTATTTTATGTGTGGTTGTTAATAATTGTGAGTTTGCTGTCATTTTACTATACATGTTTTTTATCTTTTTCTTAGATAAGTCCCTTTAACATTTCATAAAATAAGGGCTTGGTGATGATGAACTCTTTTAACTTGACCTTATCCGAGAAGCACTTTATCTGCTCTTCCATTCTAAATGAAAGCTTTGCTGGATAGAGCAATCTTGGATGTAGGTCCTAGCCTTTCATGACTTGGGATACTTCTTTCCAGCCCCTTCTTGCTTGTAAGGTCTCTTTTGAGAAATCAGCTGACAGTCTGATGGGAACTCCTTTGTAGGTTACTGTCTCCTTATCTCTTGTTGCTTCTAGTATTCTCTCCTTCATTTTTACCTTGGCTAATGTAATTATGATGTGCTTTGGTGTGTTCCTTCTTGGGTCCAATTTCTTTGGGATTCTCTGAGCTTCCTAGACTTCCTGGAAGTGTATTTCCTTTTCCAGAATGGGAAAGTTCTCCTTCATTATTTGTTCAAATAACTTTTCCACTTGTCGCTCTTCCTCTTCTCCTTCTGGTACCCCTATAATTCAGATGTTGGAATGTTTAAAGATGTCCTGGAGGTTTCTAAGCCTCTCCTCATTTTTTTGAATTCTTGTTTCTTTGTTTTTTTCTGATTGGATGTTTCTTTTTTCCTTCTGGTCCACTCCATTGATTTGAGTTCCAGTTTCCTTCCCATCCCTATTGGTTCCCTATACATTTTCCTTTATTTCACTTAGCATAGCCTTCATTTTTTCACCTAATTTGTGACCAAATTCAACCAATTCTGTAAGCATCCAGATACCAGTGTTTTGAACTGTGCATCTGATAGGTTGGCTATCTCTTTGTCACTTAGTTGTATTTGTTCTGGAGCTTTGATCTGTTCTTTCATTGGGCCATTTTTTTTTTTTTTTTTTTTGGTCTCAGTGCCCCTGTTAGTAGTGAGGGGTGGGGTTTTAGTTGTTCACCAGGATTGGGCAACCCATGTCGTTGGGTTGTGATGCTGTATGTGGGGGAGGGGTCCAAGAGGGAACAAAGGCGCTTGCTCCACTCTCTGCTGCCTTTCAGTCACTTCCCTGCTTCCCACAAGCAAACTTCTGGGAGCTGAGCCCTTCTGGTGCTGATTCCCATGTGGGTGGGTTTGTGTATGTTCTAGGACCCTGTGGGTCTCTCCAAGGAACTCACCTGTGAGGCTGGGAGTTTCTCCCGGCATCTCTACTCCCACAGTATAGAAGTTGATTTTTCAATCAAAACACCAATTGATTTTTCAATTGTGTTTTCAATTGGTGTTTTGAGGCTTTATTTTCTGACACTGGGACCCTGGGTTGAGCGGTCTTTCTTGCTCCCCAGTTTTGCCTGGTTTATCTGTGCATGAATGTGGGACTGCCCGGTCCACCAGCCGCCTTGTGTGCTGTGCCCATCTACAATCCACTGCCTCGCTGGGTCTGCCTGCTGCTGCCTTGCATGCCCGGGATCTGCTACCCACTGCTTTGCCACAACCCTTCTCCACCTGGCTGCCCAACTCTGCCCCTCCTGCCAGTTTGGATGAATATGTCTCCTTCAACTCCTTGGTTGTTGGACTTCTATACAGTTCAATTTTCTGTTGGCACTGGTTGTTTTTTGTTTCTAAATTGTTATTGTCCTTAGTTTGGCTGTGCAACAAGGCACAGTGTATCTACCTACGCCTCCATCTTGGCCAGAAGTCCTCTATGCTGCCGTCTTTACCAGAAGTCTGGATGTGATTTAATTTGCTTAATAATTTCCCCAGAATTTGACATTTAGGTTGTCAGAAGTTTTTCTCAATGATAAATAATGCTGCCTGAATATTTTCATGATGATATCTTTGTCAGCATTACCTTAGGATTAATTTTTATAAAGGAAGTTAATTGTCATAACACATGACCATTTTAAAGACCACTCATATAGTTAAATTGATTTTTCAAAATTATATCAGTTTACACAGCTGGTCAAACTTTTGAACTTGAGATAGTGCTTGAGAAAGGTTGCTATAAAATGTTATTGTTGGTTCATAATTTCCTTTACTTAAGGTTAATAATACATTGTAAAAAGAGGGCCAGCATTTTGCCAGAAAATGATGAATACTTTTGAATGATTCATATATTATTGAACATTCTCTAGAATTTCCATGAAGAATGTCTCCTGCTGTCATTTGGCAGTCACTTCCTATTGCTAGTACACTTAGGAAGTCTGGATATATCAGTGGGAGTCAGCTCTGTTGCCCTGGTGTGGGGGTATCTATATGAATATAACACAGAAAATGCTCAGCTCTGGAAATACTCTGTTTCTGTAGAGAAAAAAATATTAGAAATGATTCCTAACACTATATCCATGTTCACAACTGGATTCCCAAATGTTTGAAGCTACATTTTATCACTTCATAATTTTCCTTGTCTTTCAGTTTAAAATAATATTCTAAGGCAAATGGACTTTGATCTTTTGAGAGAAATGTTTTCAGTTCAGGATATAAAAAAATGGAGGACTGATTTCCAAGCTGTTCTAAATCTTGACCTCTGCTTCCTTTTATCTTGAAGATCACTCATGTGTCATTTAGTTTCCATTGCTGTGGATGGTTAATTTTATTTGCCTTGCACATGTATTTGTGTTTAATTTCAAAATCAGGTTTCAGCTCCTTGAATACAGGAATTATTTCTTGTATATCTTTGTATCCCTTAGTAGTGTTAAAAAGTACCATGACTAGAGTGATTTCTTCATATATTTCTTTGTTCAGTACAGTATTTTCACATGTATTCTGTGCCATACACTGTACTATTATTTCTGGATATTCTATGAGAAGATATAATATTAGTGCTCCTCAAATATTTATATAATTCCCTGTATCTTTCCAGCTTTTGTTGCAGTTGAATTGGGACCATGTGACAAGTTCTGACAATGGATTTTGAACATTAGCTGGGCTAATACAGTTAAGACCCTGATGTGGCAACCTTGGATGCCCAATATAGAGATAACGGCCTCAGAAGATCCCTAATTTCAATCCCCAAGTCACTTAATGGAGGAGAGCTGGATGTCCCCTTCTTGTACAACAATTCTGTATGAGTGAAAAATAACCTTTTGTTGCTTTAAACCACTGTGATTTTGGGGTTTACCTGGTTCTGCAGTGAAACTAGTTCTATCTTGAGATATTGCCCTTATGCAGCTCATATTCTATGTGAAGTAAGGACATGTATGATGAACTTTTGAGTACGTGGCTGGGAAATAGAGTGACCTGTGGACTTGGAGTTTCTCTGTAGAATAAGAGGTCAATATGATTTGTTTCTCTGGATTTTGGACTCTTTTTAAAAAATTTCCTTTCTCTCTCTCTTTTTAGAACTTTTAGAAATATATTTTAGAAATATAGTCACTGGTATTTAAAAGTTGGTGGTAAATTTTATTTTTCAACTACAGTTGACATGCATGGACTTTTCCTTAATAATCTTCTAGCTTGAGGAAAACCACAACTTCTCAGAGCTGTAATTTCCTCATTTGTAAAATAAGAGTGCTGCCCATTTTTCCACTTTAATTCTATCTCTGTTTTATAAGAAGCTATGACAGAAGAAGGAACAGAGATCTTAGGACATTCATATCTTTATGAGAAGAGGTACTTTTATAAGATTTACTGGCTAGGCCCTCCCAGCACTAGTCTTGAAGTAGCAGATGGAGGCAGGAAGTACTGTTGTCTTCTAAGTCACACATCAATCTTTTAGTCTGTCTTCAGAGTAGCCATGAAATTTGTTACAACACATTCATTACTATCAACAAAGACACCTCTTCTTTAGAAAGAGAATACACACAACACTGCCAAATTCTTACTCAACCTTCCATGTTGGATATTGCATCTTAAGGCAGCCTTTTCTTGAATATCTTTTCATTTTCTTACACAAAGAAAGTTATCTACTACTTTTAGGGATGTTCAACCTTCAGCCTAGAATGGCTATGAATGCTGCCGAACACAAAATCATAAATTTACTTAAAAGATTATGACATATATTTTTTGTGATTGCTTGTTGCAATGTATTTAAGGTGTGGCCCAAAACAGCTCTTCTTCTAGTGTGGCCCAGAGACACCAAAAGGTTGGACACCCCTGATAAATTCTGGATGTACATCCATTATTTTATCTATTACATGGTATTTTATTATTGCTTTTTTAACAGCTATTCCTGCTCTACTTGATTGCACACTCCACAAAGAGAGAGCTTTTCTTCATTATATCCCCAAGGTCTAACCCAGTACATAGCACCCTGTAGCCACCTAATAAATAGTTCTTAAATAATTATATGATGAACAAGTGAATCCTTTACTGTTACCCAACATTCCCTGGGAAACTGGACTTGGAAACAGATGAGACAGTGCTAATATTCCAATTAATTTGTTGTTACCATAATCCCCTACACACCACTTTTTTCTTTTAACAGATGGGCCATTTCTGGGTGACCTGACATGTAGTTGAAGTACGGAAATCATGTTTTAGCTCAGGCTACTTAGCTTTCTTTGCAAGGAAATTAGGAGGTTTAATGCATTTATGTTACTACAGAGCTTGAGATCTGCCCAGGAAAGTCACTTTAGATTGCCTAAGTGCTAGTACCATAATATTTATTTAGAAATGATGAATAGAATTCTTGAAATACTCTTTCTCATTGTGGTATTACTGAAAGAAGGCTATAATAAATCCCATTTGTCTTGGGTATAGGATTTCTGGAAGATGAATGGAAAGAGGAAATTAGTGGATTTTGGATTGGATTGTAAAAGAAAGAACAATATCAATAAAGGTCCCTTTTCTTAAAGTGATAAATGCAAGAAAAATGCCTTTAGCTGCACCTACATGAGCCTGGTAATTACAAGTCTAGTAAATGGACAAATCCCATATGTTGCCAGATGGAGAGCATGAGAAGCCTTGAAATCTGTTCTGGGATGGCGCAGAAGTACCACTGAGGGTCACCTCTGTCTAGCGTCCCTAAAGTTAGGTATATCATTTATGGTTGCATCCATTCTCTGAGAGAAGGGAGGCTTCATTCTTGTGTTGTGTGGAGTTTGACAGCCTTGGTATTTATATCAAGTGTGGATTTAAAAAGACGAACAAATACGCCTATGCTGCTGAGGTGGGATTTGGTGGTCATTGTGGTTGCTGGCAGAGGTGGAACAGTTGCCTTCATTTGGGAGAATTTGGACAGTGTGACTCAAGAAAACAGCTAGAGGGGAAGGAAGTGACTCTGTCTGATGGTGCTTAAAATTCTTTGATGCTTCAAACAGCTAGTCTAAAACACGCTCTTCTCTCTTCCCCAGGGATGAGGAAAAACGTGGGGCCGTACATCTCTATACCCACCTTTTCTGCACTGCCTTCGGCTTAGTCAGTTTTCTCCTCAAAGGTCTCTTAATATTAATTTACATTTTATTTTACTTCTACGAAAGCATATAGAGTTTTTTGCCCAGTGTCCCCAAAGGACCTGCCTTCTCCCAATTTTAAGGAATGAATACTCCAACACCGAGAAGCTAGTCCAGTTTTTGCTCTAGGTGAGTACTCACCACCATCATCATCCATAAACTTCTCTAGACTGCCCATTTCATAAAATAATAATAGCTAAAATAATAGTAACAATTGTTGAAAGCTTAATTAGAGGTTCTGACACTGGAGAGGCAAGATAATGTCTAGTACTTTTCTCAGAAAGACAGGTTTTGATGACCATCGGTTGAAAGCAAAATTTTCCACCAGAAGTGAGAGTGGGAGGTAGAGCCGGGTGTGGATGCAGACACAGTTGTCATGGTTTCATGTGAAGTGTGCATGGGAGATGAGGAATAGAAAATAATTTCAGTTGGATGGCATTGACACTGTTCTCTCTAAAGTAGAAGTTTTCTACCGAGAGTGGGCAAAAGTGGGGGCTTAAAGAGTGTGGTTATTACTTAGACTAGTCTGTAGGTTATCAGGTGTCTTTAAGTTACAACTAATGCAAATTTTAGTAAATTACAAAACTTAATTTTATTCTCCATCATTATTATGATAAACTCTCTGGGTCTTTGACTTCATTAGTCAGTGTGTATGCTTTACAGAAAGGCAGAGAACTGTCTGCAATTGAGATGTCATTTTGAAAACATTTAATGTAGCATTGGGATGCATAGGCCCTAATATTACCTGCCTTTGGAAGGTGTGGACAAAGACCTCCTGGGCCTCACGAATTCTCATTAACTCTGAGAAGCCAGATGGAGGACAGGAGAGGTTGACACCTCCTATTGTCACACATCACTCTTCTTTCTCCCATTGTCCCATAAGAATTGAGCAGGGCACCCATTTCTGCACACTTCATAGAATTTCAGGGATGATTGCATCAGAATGAATCAATTTTTTACTTTTTAATTTTGTTACATTTTCTCTCTTGGGAAGATTAACATTGAAAGGCCTCTTTGTACATGGCTTATCTGTTCACAATTTTAGCAATTTGTCTGAATTCTATTCTGAATTCAACTATTACTCTTTAGAAACTTTACATGTCATGTTAAAAATAAAAACCTCTTTTTTATAGCCATAAAAAGAGCAGAAGGAGGTATTGCTATTCAGTAAGGAGTGAGTATCATTAATCAGTATATTAGAAATCCTCTGGTAGAGAAGGATTTCTTATGAAATGATATAAAAATTAGAGTATTTAGCATAGAATTCCATTGTTGTAATCATTTCATTCCAAAAAAGAGTTTGAACCTTTAATTTCTTTTTAAAATATGTTTATTATATTTTTTATTAGCATTTAGTCCTTTTTTTACCCCCTTCCCCAGCAGTCACCTCACTGTTGTCCACATCCTCAAGTCCTTTCTCCTTATTTGTTTAATGCCTCCTCCACCTAACACCCCCTCCACCAGCTGTTATCTATGAGTCCGTCTCTGTTTTGCTTGTTAGTTCAGTTTGTTTGTTATATTCAACATATGAGTGAAATAATATGGTATTTGAACCTTTAATTTCTTCTCTCTTTCTGAAGGGCTAAGAAGGGACAGTTTACTGGCAATACATATGAAAGCACATTTTCAGTATTACTAAAGCAGTAACATGGCCTTCTGGGTAATGAGGCAAATTAGAACTTATGGGTACTAGTTTCTTTCAACCCTACCTATTACCTGACCTTGGTAATGCTGTTAACCCTCTCTGAGCCTCAAGTTCCCCATTTATAAAGTTGGACTCATAATGATCTTGTATTTACACACTCCTTTGATGATTATAAAGGGAAGGTACTACATAAACCAGGAGCTTTTTATTCTTTATAGTTTTCAATTGAGAGTATGACTTAGCTAGGATTGAGAACAGATCAATGAGAAGCTAGGAAGTAGGATTTTTAAAGAAAGGTTAAGCTAAAAGTTTTGCTGAGAGCAAATATTTATATATTAACTTATGTCATTCCATTGGCTTTCAATATGTTTGGAAATCTTTCCATAGGAAAAAATAAGTGGTCCTAACTCCTAAGAAGAAATCTCACTTGAGAATCCTAACACTCAACTTTATGGAATATTTAGCCTTTGTAAAAAATATAGCCTGATAATATTTAATTTACCTACTTACTCTGGTAAGATGTTAGACATCTATCCTGTGGGCTACACATATATTTGAAAAATACAATGGACACTAATTATTATCTCACTGCATGTCCTGACTGTCTCAACTGAAGTTATGAGCAATGAGACTGCCATACTTGATTAGTAGATGTCCTTAGTAGGAGGAAGCATAGGAAGGTGTATTTACAGAGGAGATGTTCATTATCTTCATTTAACATAATAACAGATCTCTCTAATGTCCATGGACATTGGTTACCAGAATTGGACCAAAAGAAGATTCAAACAATGGCAGTGCTGATGAAATCAGCAAGAGTTCTGTTATTGTTGGAGGCAACTGTGACTTCATATCTAAAATGGATCATTTTTTTACATTAATAAATTGACCTAAACTAAGTGTGATCAAGGTGAGAGAGCTGTTATTTGGAGGAGAATGGATGAATCTACATAAAGAGAGTTTAGTAAGGTCTCTTGGTTTTATGACAGTGACTTGCAAATGGTCCAAGTATCTATTTACTTAACAGTATGTGTAGGTAATAGTACCAGATATTGGGATGGTGGTAAGTAAAAAGCAAACCATCTGTGTATATAAAAAGAAGTCTTTAAAGAAAAGAGTAAACAAGACAAAAAGAACAGTAGAATTTAATTTGGGAACTAAAGATCTTGGTGGTAGTAGACCACCCAAGACTTTAAATGTGTGGAATGTGCCAGAAGAAGTATTGGCTAGAAGGATAAAACAAAGTAGGGAAAAGAAGAAGGGGAAGAAAGAGAATGGAAAACATAGTAGAGTTTATAATTTATGAAATACTAACATCACCATATTGAAAACTTTTGGAATATTTTTTTCTTACTTGGTGATGGAAAATATGACTTTAAATATGTACAATATGCAATCATATATGATAATGAAAAGTTGTGGAATTTTCTTTCTAATATTTTTAAGGAGAGGGTGCAGAGCTGTCTTGGTCATCAACAACTCCAAACGTAAATGATGACTTGGCTTGGCACATTAGGGAGTAGTGGAGACTGTGGTGAACTGTCAGCTTCTGGTTATGTTTAGAGGAAAGAGGGTAGATTTTCTGACTTGTTCAGTTCTGAGTTCTTGGCTATAAGTAAATTTTTTAACCTCATTTGTGGACTTTTTCATTTGTTTTTTTAGAGAGAGAGAGAGAGAGAGAGAGAGGAAGGGAGAGAAGGAAAGGAGAAAGAGAAACCCTGATGTGCAAGATGCATCTATTGGTTTCCTTCCTATGCATCTCGACTGGGGATCTGTGCTGGGACCAGGTATCATACACATTAAGACCAGGGGTCACCTGTGCCCACATATAGGCCAGGGATGAACCCGCTATCTAGGTTTGTGCCTTAACCAGGAATCGAACCTGCAAACTCTCTGTTATGGGGGAACGCTCCAACCACTGAGCTACACTGACTAGGACTACCAGTAAATTTCTTTACACTATGAGCAGGACAAAATGGGGTTTGGCTTTGCTGATCAACACATCACCCCAAGAGAAGCTGGCCTCCCACAAACACTATTATTTCAAAGCCTGAAAAAGTACAACTCATTTCCACAATGGCACTTTCCCTATGAGCACCGGGTGCCCCATTGCTGATTCCAAGCAGCATAAACTTTGTATGGCTGACATTTTCTGACTCAACTCCTGCTATAATTGAAATTACTTTATTAAACAAGCTTGAATCATTTCAATTACTTCGTGGCCTGGAGTGCTGGTGGCATACATGATGACTACATGCTGATTAAATTAGAGCTCGTACACCCCAGAAAGATGTGCGTACCAGAAAATGGCTTTCTCTTTCTTCAATATAAAAAAGCCCTCTCTAATTCATATTCACTGGATAGATTCCTTTGGGTTGTATATTAATATTCATAAGATAAACCACATAGCTAAAGCAGAAGATTAAAGTCAAGTCTCTTAATAAAGAAGCAAGAGTAATGACTACAGTAAAATCTCCAAAAATGCCATTATCCCCCTGAAGAGTGAACACTACTACTGTACATGTGTTGAAGCTGAGCAAGAGAACAATAAAAAATGAATTACTGCAGTGATTTGGATTTTAAAATCCGCTAGAGAGGAATGAGCAAACACAAACACTTAAAGCAGAAAAAGAGAGTATCAGGATCTGACAACTGCACAAAGCAATGGCTTAAGAGTAGAGTTCACAGTTCACCCTACTGATAGGAGAATAGGTTTGTGCCATAGGAGAGAGCACTAAAAATCACTTCCCTTAAATAGACTATAGGGTTTTCTCTTGGATTTAGTACCGAGTTCTAAAGGCTGAGGGTAAACTAAATCATTAACCGTAGAGCTACCCAGTTACTCTTTTTAGCTTACCTACTATGCAAATGCTCTCCTTTGGCCATTTATGTCGATTTGTTCTTGATGAGATGAGGGAATTACACCTGCATGGACACTGCCTTTCATTGCTCCCTGCTTTCCTTCCGTAGATATTCACTGAGTGCCCATTTTGAGCCCGGTACTTTCTTAGGAGCTGGGGATCCAGCATCTAACAGACAAAGCTTCTGTCCCCATGCAGCTTATATTCTAGAAAGAGAACAATAAACATCTAGACCAATTGTAAATAATACTTTCAGAGAGTATGAAGTGCTGTGAGGAAGACAACACTGATAAGGGCATTGGGGGTGACTTATTTTGGTGGCAGTTGTGCTATTTTAGATGGGGACATCAGGGACACCAGGTCTCTCTCTGGGGAGGGGGCATTAGAGAAGAAGATATTTGCATATTAATATAATTATAAAAATTTATTTAGCATCATGCTTTAGAGTTTACTGGGTACTTTCAAATAAAACATATCATTTAATCATCATATCAAGCTTGTGAGATTAGAATTATGATCTCTGTTAAATGAAGCTGCGAAAGCTTAAGTGAGTGTGGCAGGACTTAGGTTTAGGGCTTATATTGCAAGGATAATTTTACTATGGCAAAAAAAATGAGAGGATTTAGATGAAACCTAAAATTCTACTACCACAAAAATATTATTTTCTGGTAACTTCTTTCAGTCCTTGTGTATGTGTATGTATACATGTGTGTGTGCAGTGATCCAGAAAGAATTAAACTTTCAAAAATTTATTGTGCATTAACATTTGCTCCAAACCAGTTTATAAAGGAACCATGACAGTAATTTCTATACAAATATTCAAAATGTGCCCCGCATATCACAAGGCAGATGTTAATCGTGTGGTCCAGTTCATGCCAAGTACTTTTTAGCATATCATCTTTATAGGGTAAAATGGCAGCCTCAATACAGTTCTTTATATTCTTGTGGCTGTGAGGAAGAGAGCTACAAAAGGAAGTTCTTGACATAACCTACATTCAAACCACATGTTTCTTTAATCTGGTTGACTGAGTAATATAGTTTTAAAAGTGTGCTGTTCTTTTTGAAGTACCCCATATTTTGCATGGTGTCAGTCAACTTTACCTTTGTGTATTTTTAATTAACTTCACATGCCATAAGTTGCTAAATGGTTCAGTTGTCAAATGCAGGTTTTCTTGCTGCAAACCGTTAGTACAATTTCCACTTGTAAAACAATCCCCTCACTTCTAAAAGCTCATCTTGTTCCCGCCAGAGCTTGAAGCAGTTGCTTCTTCATTTTGTTTTCTTCCATTAAGACCTATCCCAGGCAGAGGGAACAGCATTTGTGGAGGTGTGGGGGCTGCCACTTAGAGAGTGAAGGAGTAGGGTGACAAAAGATGAAGACTGAGCAGTACATAGGGGGCTGATCTCGGGGGCACTGGTACCATGGCAGGGAGTGTGAGCTTTTTCCTTAGGATCAAGGGGAGCCATGGAAAGGCTCTAAGCAGGGCATGGACCAATTTACTTAGTTCCTTTGATTATTTTTCAAGTGTCTTTGAATTTTTAAACCTCTTGTCCTATAAATTTCACGAGAAACTGTGTTTACTGTGTGAGAGGGCATTTTGACCTCAACCCTGAAGCATATTAGTAGACATAACAATGTAATGTTTCTTTTCCTTCTGAGCATAGTTTCTGTTGTTATTGGACAAATTTGATAAGCCCTGAAAAATATATATTTATACTTTCAAATGTACTTTTCAACTATTCAAGGACTTGGTGCATCCACGTTTAAGTGTTTGAGAATGTTCATTCCATCACCTTAGAAGACTCTATTTCTCCTTCTTTCCTTCTCCATCTCCTTCTTAGAAAGCAGCAATTAAAGTCAATGCTACACTAAAATTAGAAAGTAGCAAAAATATCTCTGGTATTATCATTAGGGTTCACACTGTTTTAAACTATACTCTTAAAGAAGATTGAAAAATTGGATTTTGGGATTGAACAGTGACTCAACAGTAGGTGCCTTCCTGTGGAGGGTAATATTTTGTTCTGTTTGAGGAAAAGAATGATTTATAAGATAAACTTAAGTATGTGTTAAAGGACTGGAGTTCTTATAATAGCTTTACTGTGTAATAATAGCTGTAATGTATTGTGTTAGGATATACACACACACGCACATCTCTATGTATATATGTCTCTATCCATATATATACATATATATCCCCTAGCACAATACATTATTCTTACACACACATACATATAAAATTATAATTTGCAAAACAACTGTATGAGGTTAGGTATTGTCCCTATTCCAAAGTGAGGATTAAGAATCTTGTCTCAAAGTCACACACAAGAGGTAGAATCTAGCTTTGAACCAGGTTGTCTGACTTTTGAAACACTGCTTCTAGCCATGTCCTTCCCACTTTAGCAAGCTAACTTCAGGCAACTTAAGCTCTGTAGATTGCAGTTTTCTATAAAACCTAGAAATTAGACTTGTTAGAAAAGTTAAACTAATTATCTCTAAATGTTCTAGCTCAGATATTTTGTCATTGGTCTTCTTAGACATTGCCAATTGTGAGCAATAAGATTATGAAATAACTATATTTTATCATTATATATTTTTTATATTTGGTTTTCAGAAACCTTTTTTTTTTTTTTGTAGGCAGCAATAAGGAATCAAGGCTGTTGAATGGGCCAGTAGTGAATGATAAGGATGGGGATTTTAAACAGTGCAGGCATTGAAGCTTGAGGGAGCTAGATGCAGATCCTAGCTCTGACACTGATAAATGAACCACATAACATTTCTGAATTCTGATTTCCTTATCTGTAAAACTGAGATGATGATAAATAACTGGCAGAGTTGTATGAAAATTGGAGTTAATGTTTATTTTTAGGTTATCATTGATAAGGAACCATAACAAGCTCTTCTTTTTCTATCATTAATGTTGGGAAGAGGGTAAGGGGGGAAGAGGGGGAGGGTCTAATCAGGGAACAGGTATAAATGACCCATGGACATGATTGACTGTGGGGGTGAGGTGGGGGAGAACAAGGCAGGGAAATTGGGACAAGTGTAAGAGAACAACAATAAAAGTAATGTTGTGAGTTCTCAATATTAATGATAGAAAAAGGAATTTGCTGTTTTCCTTTGATATTTATTTAAAAAAGGGTCTGAATTGGAGAACTGATTTACAATAAAAATACAGGGTTAGCACTGAGTGGGTAGACAATAAGTAGTTAAGTATAATATTTACTCATTCAAATATTAATTGACACCTAATTTATGGCTGTGTTGCTATTTTAAAGTATGGCTTTAATAGTAAACAAAAAAAGTTTCTGTGGTCACAGAACAACATTTTAGTGGACATGGCAGAAATAAAGTAAATATCAACTATGTCAGTAGCGATGAGAGCAATGATGAAGAATAAAGCAAGGTCAGCAGAGAGACTGTGAGTTTCTATGTAGGGAACCTTTTATATAGAGAGTGGTTAGGGGTGCATGCACTCCTCACATGACATCTGAGGAAAGACCTAAGGGGAATAAAGGAGCAAGTGATGTGAACATCTGAGGAACTTTGCAGGCAAAGGGAAGCGCATGTGCTAAGACTCTGAGGTGGAAATGTGCTTCAATGCTTAATGAAGAGCAGAGTAGCCAACATATCTAAAGAGATGTTATCAGCAAGAGCACAAGAGCCAATCATATTGGGTAATTAGGCTATAACAAGTTTTTTGGCTTATCCTTTGAGTGATATAGGAATCCATTAGAGAGATTTCTAATCTGACATATTTAAAAATTTTACTCTGGCAGCAGTATTGGGAATAGACTGCAGGCAGGCAATAGTGGAAGCAAGGAGACAAGTTAGGAGATTATTAAAAGTTTTAAATTTTACAATAATGTAATAATTTAGATGGTTTTAATGATACAACAGCAGTGGACATGGTAAGAAGTTGGTGGATCCTGGAAAATCTCCAAGGCACAGCTGAGATGATTTGCTGATAAATTATTAGTAGTACATGAGAGGGGTGAAGGGTCAAGGATGACACCAAGGTTTTGGCAACTAGAGCAACTAGAAAGATGCAGTAAGGAGAATATATGGGAAGGAGTAAATTTAGTGGTGGTGGTGAGTTAGAAATCAATACTTAAGTTTGTGTATGTCAAGTTCAAGAAACTTCTTTAGATATCCAAATGGAGATGCCAAGGAAGAAGTTGAATCAATGGTCTAAGGTTCAGGGAGGTGTAGAGATAAAAATTTGGGAGCCACCAGCATGTTGATGGTATTTAGAGGTGTGGAACTGACTGAGGTTGCCCAGGAAGTGAGTGTCAACAGAAAAATTCGAGGACTGAGCCCTGGGACATGCTAATGCCAGGGTGCTGGAAAGACAGAAAGGAACAAAGGCTGATAAGGATCCACCAGTGCAGTAGGAGGAGACCTGAGAGCAGCTTGGAAGCTAAGCAAAGCAAGGGTTTCAGGGAGGAGATACGTTGAGTAAAATGAGGATTGGGAGATGACCACTGGATTTCACAACACGGTTGTATAGTTTTGACTGTGCAAGTGGAGAGCTTTCACACGGTGGCTGCATATTAGGGTTTAAGTTCTGATTGGATCAGATAGATTCGAGACAGAATGCAAGGAAACAATGTGTAGAACTTTTTTTGAGGAGTTTTACTGTTAAGAGGAGTAGAGATTGGGGGTGGGGGGTGCAGTTGGAGACATGTATGAGGTCAAGAGAAGATTTTTAAAGATTGGAGATGCTATATGTAGTATGTTGTATGGTGATGGAATGAGATGATTGAGAGTAAAAATTGATGATGATGATGATGATGATGATAGAGAGAGACAAACTAATTGCATGATGTCCCTGACTAGATGAGAGGCGATGGTCTGGATAGGCTTCAGGGAGCTGATCAGATGGTGGAAATCAGGGATCTATGAAAAAAAGTCATGTGAACAAAGATAAAGAAGCAACCACAGACACAGAGTCAAGACTGCAACAGCTAGGGAAGCTTTCTACCTTTGATACAGAAGCTACTATGGAATACAGCAAATTGGGAGGTCCAGGAGATAAAGCAGCATGGAATATTTCATTATAGTCAGGAATGCATGGGCGAGCAGGTACATGCTTTCTGGATTCTTGCTGCCATACTGATTATGCAACAACGCCCTCTTGGACAGGTCACATATTTTTCACTCTTAAAGAGTTCATTACCTATTTGTAAGTTTCCTGAGAGCAGGGAAGTACACACACACACACACACACACACACACACACGTGTGTGTGTGTGTGTGTGTGTGTGTATATATCTTCCTATTACTCCTACAGCTCTTTGTACACAGTGGCTGCCACATAACTGAAAACTGAATTGAAGATACTTCTCAGAACTAAAAGTAAGTTTATATTTGGTCAAAGTAACAAATCAAAAAGTGGGAAATTGAGACTTTCAGTCATCAACAACCCTTATGACTGATTTCTTTTCAATTAACGGTATTTGAATGGAATTCGACTACATTGACCAGCTTAGCTGTCTCAAGATGGAAATGAGGCTTCAAGGAGCAGCTGCACATCAAATGACCTTTTCCAGATCCCTCAGCCATTTACCCAAGAGTATTTGGAGGCTTTCTTTCCAGTTTCTTTGTTTCAGTGGAAATAATACACTCTTATTACTGAGGAACAGAACATTTCCACTTCATTTTAGCAAATCAGACCATTCTATATTGTTCACACCATTCTAAGCTGGGGACAGAGTGGGGAGGGGAGTGGAATGTAAAACGAAGAGTTTGTAGGTGGAGCTGAGCCCCAGGTGTGAGCTCCCTCTGCTCATAGCCAGCTCTGAGATTTGGGGTAAGATCCTCAGGTTTCTGAGCTTCAGAGTACTCTGCTATAAATTATAATAATACTTGTTCTGTTAATGTTGCAGATTATTGCAAAGAGCAGACAAACATGCTTAGAAAAAGATAAAGCAGGTGCTCCTTGGATGGGGACATGGACACGCTCCAGGGGGTTCAGCAACCTCCTGGAACCGACCGTGAAGTTTGCCTTTATGCATTTTTGCATTTCCTCCCTCGATCCTTAAAGGGTTGTCATTAGATTCTCAAAGGGTTTTATGACAACATTGCTGAGAAGCAGCGTCAGAGATAGTAGAGTTGAAATGATCTGCTGTGGCTGGGTGTGCTACCCCTAAATCACAATAATATTCTGTCCTCAAATGAGGGTTAAAAATAGCATTACATGAAGGTACTGGTTCTCAAACTTCAGCACACATCAGAATCACCTGGAGGATTTGCTGGACTGTGGAGTGCCATGCCCGGTGTTCCTGATGCAGTAGGTGTGAGGTGGAAACTGTGAATCTGCATTTCTAATAAGTTCCCAGCTGCTGCTGCTGCTGCTGCTGGCCCACATTTTGAGAGTCACTGACATACAGTACAGACAAGCTCTGTAGATATTTAGTAGTCAGGTTATTGGGGAAGCTTTGCTTTTTCAGGGAGCAGGCAATGTCTCTGAATAGATCGTGGTAATGGTCTCTACTTTGGATTTCTTTGTTGGAAAGAAAAATAAGGTTTTTTTTTTTTTGCATTTTGGGCAGTAGCTGTGAATTCATTACTAAAGCTGACTGTCTTCTTTCTTGAGCAGCATGCCACGACTCTACAGCTCTTAACATCTCTTTTGGGGGCCAAAATAGTGCAGTATTCCATCTGACAATATGCCTGCCACTTCCCTGCTAATCTCACAAAGTGGCAGAGTAAGAGCCTTGCTGTCTCCCGCCCAGGAACCGGCGATGGCTACCATATGGGCTGAATGGGCCCTTTAATTGGGAAGTCACGGGGCTCTCTGTAAAACCTTTTCAAGAATCTGAAAATACATTTTCTTTTGAAAGAGGAAAGAGGCTTTTGGAAATAAGTACTTTTTTGAAGATGTTTACATCGGTGGTGAACAAGGAGTGAGGAATTGAAATGTAAGTGCCATTTGTATTTGGATTTTGTATTTTTTACTGAGGAACAGGGTCCAAAGCCACCTGCCCTGTTTCTTCTTTAGGAGAAGCATACACACATTTTATCCTGAACAGCAACAAATAACATGGTGAATAGCATATAAATGGTAAGTGCTAACCACAATTGTGCTAACCAGAATGAGAAAAAATTGGGCAAAACTCGCCACTACGCAGCAGGAGGAGACCATGCTTTAAACTGCTGAAAATGTGCTCCACGGCAGACAGAGTTAAATTTGCCTAATTTCATTTGTCCTCACAAATGTCATTTTTCAAAATCTCACTTCATTGCTATTTTAATTTTCCCAGTCCTGCCCTCATCTTCATTTTCTGTTTGCCCTTAATCCCTTAATACATTCTTCTTATCTTTACCTGACTGTTCCAAATACTTAATGTTTGGGGAAACTCTTTTTCAATCAGAATCTGGTACCTGTCAAGGAATAGTAAATAAGCATAGTATTATAGAATCGATTTTAAAAAGGCTGTTTAAGTCACATCAGTGCAAGCCATGTTAATATCTGAGATGCCAAGGGGTTTTCACAGTCACAGAACTCCGAGGAGACGGAAATATCTTCATCCTTCCAATGGGGGGGAGGCAGGAGGAGGGAAATCTTCAGTTTTACACTAGCAGAACTTGCCTGTTCAAGGGCACGTGGAGTCGTGGAAACACGGAGCCGAGAGGCTGGCAGACAGCTGCTGGTTGAGGGCAGTCTTGTCTGTATGCCTGCACAGCTTTCTTCAGTGCCTCCAACACTCACCCCGCAAGTCAGCTGAAACTTATAAGGCCTTGCAAACTATTTTTAAACAAGTCGGAGCTAGAGACTTGAACGTGGTGAATAGATGTAAATGCCAGAGAATCAGTGCCTGGTAAAACTGCAGATATTTATGCAGTAGTTTTAGTTCCAAACATTGCTGCTTCTCAAGGCAGCTGAATATTTTTGGTTTACAAAACACTTCCACTTGTTTCTTTAATGACAGAAGAATCGGCATTTTTATAACCCCTACTAAGGTATCTCATGTTCATGCTGTCTCCATACCAGCTAGTGACTCGGTGGCCGTGGCACACTTTATGAGCTGCCGTAGGATCTGCTGCGGTATTATGTTAAGGGAGACGCTGACGGACAAATCATTGAGTTGTCCATTCTCCTAGACAATTTTGCATCTGTTTTTCTCTCTCTCTTTTTTTTTAATGTTTTAAGTGATCCATGTGTTTGGCAAAGTAAAATGTTTGTGTTGCTTTTTCATGCTTGGCAGAAATAAGGACTATATTCTTAACAAAACATACACTTTACTTTTTTTTTTAAACCAAATAGTGAAGAGAAGACTTGGGTGCTCATTCTGTTATGCCATTAATTAAGTGAGTCATTTCTGAGTTTCTTTCTCCGTTATAAAGGAATAATAATACTACGTTCTGCAGGTCTGGATATAATGTCGACTCCAAGATGGAGGAGAATGGGGCAAAGTGATTCGTACTCAGCAAATTACCTATGTGGTGGGTGAGTTGCTGCTGAAATATAGTCCTCATTATAAATCAATATGTTAGTATTTTATCAACCCATTTATGGAAGTTTGGATAATGCAGCACAATCCTACTTGGACCTGACTACACTATTGGGGAAATTTGGTGCAGAGATAAAGGCACATATATGCAAAGGTAATTCTAAAGATTTAGATTTAATTATATAAGTATTTGAAACTTTTATCCATAAATGATCATCATAATCAAAATTAAAAGGAATGATCATCATAATGAAAATTTAAAGAAAGATGATAAATTGGGCTAAAATGTTTATGACATCATGAATATGATGGTGAAATGATTAATGGCCTCAGTGTATGAAGAAATCTTAAAAATGGGTAAGAAAAACTTTCAAATCACAATGGAAAAAAGAACAAAAGACATGAAGGCTGTTCGTGAAAGAAGAAAATTAATGACCGATGATAATGAAAAAAGTCAAGTTTCATTAGTAATCAAAGAACTATGAGCTAAAATCAAACAGCATTCCTTTTGATCAAATTGGAAAAGATTAAAAAAGATAATATTTTATTCTTAATCATTTATTCAATACAAATGGCTGTGCTAGCATCTTCAGAATGGCCCTGAGATTTTAGAACACTGCAACATGCTATTATTTCCTTCCTGGACAAGGGGGCAATTGGGAGTGAGACCAAGGTTTGGGCTCACACACTCCAGGTTAGAGTCCTAAAGCTCCTATGTACAGTTCGACCTTAAAGAGGCTGCCAGTTTTTTAAACCCTCTCAGCTTCCTCTATTTCTTCTGTAAAATGGGGCTTATGCCTAATTTGTAGACTTATTGTGAAACCAGAAACACTTATGGCAAAAAGTAGCTTCCTAACAAATAGTGGCTGTTCTGTTGTTTTAGACTAGTTTCTATGGTTTCAAACACAAAATCTCAATATTCATATTTTGTAATGTAAAAGACTTGATGATTCAGAAGATGCGTCAGGGACAAATGCTGGGCAGGAACCGTCTCATCAATAAATCCCAGGTTGCTCTGTGCTCTGAGATGCCTGACAGTGTGATGCTGGAAGCCACTTCTATATAACAGGGAACATTCTTTTTCAGGTAATAGGCAACTTGGACTTTTTTTCTTTCCACCAAAAATCCATACTGGGTTTTGCAGCATGGAACATAAAATTCCTGCAGAACAGAGGGAGACAGACTAAGCAGGAGACAGAGAAACGAGAGGTGTCCTGCAGAACGAGAAAATCTATTCCCTGGGTAACAGGTGCATTCCCCTGGAGGAGCGCACACAGGAGGAGAGCCCAATCTGTTGTGCAGATTCCTGCTGCAGCAAGTCAGAGTTAGGGAGCTGCGACTGATGAACCTGCCACACATACCATGTGAGTATTAAACAACTGAGGACAGAGAGACCGAGGGAAATGTTCTGACGCTAACAAGCATCCTATGCGTGTGGTCCAGGAAGAGCTTGGAGCACACAGCAAGAAGACTCAGATGAGACCAAGTCAGAAACGCAGTGGGCAACACCTGCCAGGAAGAGGTTTCTCTAGTTTTGTGCATTGATGAACAATGGGAATTAACAGTGCAGCAAAATGCTTATAATTTATTCTGTATATCCACAGCCTTCATATCTATTATCTCATTATTATCCCTTCCCCCAAAGTAACGAGACTTTAGACCTCCTCATGCACAGTGCATCTTCGCACTTATTTCTGGGAGTTTTTACAGAATGGCAGTCAGTTGACTTAAATCATTAGCATTAACTTTTATTGTTCAACATCTTTCTCTCTAGTGCTGGTTCCCACCTGTCCACACCTGCTGCCTGCAACCCACTGGCAGAGGCACTTTTGCTGCACTAACATCATGAGAATTCAGTGGCCGCAGGGAGGGCAATGTCTCTGCGGCCCCAGAACTAAGTTGGGTCCCAGAAGAGGGTGGGCGAAGGGCTTCCTTCTCATCTCAGCCATACCCTTCCAGGTCCCTGAAGTAGATGTGCTGGAGCCCAGTGACTGTCCCAAAACCCGTCCAAGGACTGCAATGGGCAATAATAGCCCAGCTCTGGTCAATGTATCTTCTGTGTCTTCCTTTATAGTTCCCTCTCTCCATCAGAATATCCTTTTTGCTCCTCCAAATGTAACCATTTCCCTTCCCCCTTCTCATCCCAAAGCAGCCCTTCAGGAGACCAATGATACTGCGTGTACCTGGAGTGTGGTCTACTGACCAAATCTTACTAGATGGGTGTGAGCCTGCTTAACTTAGCTCTTAAGAAGGGTCTTGTTCACACCACAGCATAAGGACCAGCCATTCTCAATGTCAGTTTCATTGTCATTATGAAGTTTTCAAGAAAAGAATCTACATTGTAATGAAACAAACTGACTAAACCCCAACTGGAAATTAAAGGGAACATTCTGCGTCCTGGAGCTGGCTGATCAGTTTGTCAGGTTCCCACTCCGTCCAGAAGGGGCTGAGCAAAGCTAGTTCTGGGTTGGGCGCGTCACAGGTTCTCTGTGCTTCTGAAAGTTTAAGCTTCTTGATGCTCCATTTATTCATTTTTCTCAGATAGCAGCAAGCAATTTCTCATTTCCTTCTTCCTTTGATGTATGATCTTTCAAATATTCATAGAGGTTTTTCCTGCCTTTTTTTTTTTGGCGTGGACCTAGGGTATTTATCTTCAGCCCTTCAATCACATCAGTTTTGCTATTCTGAGTTCTCTTCCAAGTGTATGTATGACAGCAGGAGGTTTCTTGAGTCTGGCTCCCGGAGTGGAGAAAGAAAGTGAAAGCCTTTGGGCAAATGGCCTCGGGGTTGCAGCCACAAGCAGTGATGGTGTCCTGCTGGCTGAACTGTGCCCTGGGCCACTTCCATAGGTCCAAACCTCAGTTAAGCTTTTCCTGTTCTTTCTATACCAGAAAGAACAACACTGTGGCCCCTAAGGGAAGGGAACTAATCTTTTCATTTTTTCTCTTGGGCAGAGTGAAAATGTGAAATTTAGAAAGCTATCTGTTCTGTTCTGGAGTAGAGTTGGATTCAGGCATGGGTATCATAGGAGCGAGGGCCTGGAGCTACATAGAGCCGACTTGGTGACCTTAGGGAGATGACTTTTGAAGTCTCTGAACTAAATTTCTCCTATCTGTAGAATAGTTTTTGAGGCTCAACTGAGATGTTTGAACATGGTTCTGTCCATTTGGAGCATAGAGTAGGCTCAAAATAATGTGGAGATATTGCCACTATTATTAGGCACTTTGGGGCCAGAGAAAACTAGCTTTATATCCCACCTCTGCCACTCACAAGCCATGTGATCTTCTGCTGGGGGTCAGTCATCTTTCTGCAAAGGGCCAGCTAGGGAATATTTCAGGCTATGCAGGCTACACAGTCTCTCTTGCAGCTGTTTGTGCTGGGGGGTGAAAGCAGCTGTGGTCCCCGTGGAAACAAATGGGCTGTGTTCTCAACAACCTTTACTTACAAACTTGAAATTTAAATTGTGTATAATATTTACATGTCACAAACTATTATTATTCTTTGGATGCCTTTCAATCACTTAGAGATGTAAAAGTGATCCTTTGGTCCCAGGCCACACAGACACAGGTGGTAAGCTGGCTTTGGCTTGTGGGCGGTGGTTTGCAGGAGCTCATCTCAGGTCGGGGGTTTGTCTGTAACCCTCAGTTCTTTGCCAGTGAACTGGGCTGGTGTGTTTCAGTTAGGTGAAGTCTTGCCATCTATTAGCTGCTCAGTAAATTGTAGTTATTATTATAATAATTATTATTAACATTAGTAAGTGGAGGCCATGGGCTGTAATGGTATATATTTTATTGTAATATGATTATAGTCAAGAGAAAAGGTTTCAGTTTATTCCCTTTTTTTGAATTTGCCTTGTCAAGTTAGGTAGTTGATTGAAATCCAGTTTTATAAACTTTCCATCCATTGTACAATAAAGTGTCCTTTTGATCTTTGTCCTGGGTTCTTGGGAAGGATTTTCTCACTCTTGGAATTTCCCAAGTGGTAGCAGTGTCTTTGTTATTCATGGTGAGTCCCTGGGATCTCATCCGAGTTTATGCTAATGAGGTCACACTGGTGAGCCTCCAGGCAGTGTCAGCAGAGGGGCTGGCCAGGCCAGAAAGACCAGTCATGTGATTAGAAGGTTGAGGCTTTGGGCCATATATCATTCCAGCCTCCTGAGCTCTGGGAGGGGAGAGGGGTTTGAGATTGACCTAGTCACATGGTCAAAGATTTTTACACCAAGGCTTGGGTGAGCCCTGCTTGTTAACTATATATGATGTGCTAGGAGAGTGCTGTGTCCTGAAGGTACAGAAGCTTCATGTTTGGGATCCTCCTAGACCTTGCCTTGTGTATCTCTTCATTTGGCTGGTCCCGATTTGTATCCTTTGTAATAAACTTTAATCATATGTCAAGCACTTTCCTAAATCTGTTGGGTTATCCTAGGGAGTTATCTGGAGCTGTGAGCCACTTAGAGAATAGCATTTACTTATCCGCCTGACTTGATTACTTGTGCACACTTCCCTTGGCCAGACCATGGAGGGGAAGAGCATCAGCCTCAGTCCCTCAAACCAGATCTTTACGAATATGATTTTAAATCTTTATGATAATGTTGCAGAGTGAGGATTATTTTAGTAACCCACTTTATAGATGAGGAACGTGAGGCTCAGATATTTTGAGGGGAAGAGTTATCAGACCTAAAATTCAGGGCTCTTTCTGCATGTAAGTGAGATGCCCTAAGATTTCCAATGGTGTAAACTGATGCTTTACTACTTACTGCTTATGTGTTATCCTCCTAACCCATAGTAGTAGTAATCATCATCATCATCATCATCATCATCATGCCAACGATAACGAAATGGCTAGCATAGTATTTACTATTCACCAAGAATTGTTCTAAGTTAGTGAGTGAGTGTGTGTGTGTGTGTGTGAGAGAGAGAGAGAGAGAGAGAGAGAGAGAGAGAGAGAGAAAGAGAGAGAGGGTGAGTCTGTTTGGACTGCTATAACAAAATACCGCAGACTCTGTGGTTTACAGAAGCAGAAATTTTTTTCTTACCATTCTGGAGGCTGAGAAGTTCAAGATCAAGGCACAGGCAGATTCAGTGTCCGATAAGAGCCTGCTTCCTAGTTCATAGACAGCCGTCTTTGCCCTGTGTCTTCACATGGCAGAAGGGACAAAGGAGCTCTCTGGGGTCTCCTTTATAAGGACACTAATCCCATTCAAGAGGGTTTCACCTCTATGACCTAATCAGCTTCCAAAGTCCCCATCTCCAAATACCATCACATGGGAAATAGTTTTAGCATGAGAATTTGGGGGGCCGTGAGTATTTATATATATAAATTTTCACCATACCCATTTATGGTAGATGCTATTATTATTATTCCTTTTCTATAGGTTCAATAACAGAGGCACAGGGAAGTTAATAACTTGTCCTAAATCACACAGCTAAGAAGTGGGAGAGCCAGAGTTTGAACCCAAGCATGGGGGCTGCGGAGTGCCTGTTCTTAGTTGCTAAGCTGTACCACTTCTTAGAAAAATCACGAGAGCAGCTAACACACTGGCAGCAATTACTGTGTGCCAGGCACAGACACATACCTATTTTGTATATTTTACCTTCACAGCAATCCTATACTGGAGACCATTATTAACCTACTTCATAGGTGGTGTGATCAAAATACAGGGAGATTAGGTACATGCCCAAGGCCACCACATTTGTCAGTGGCAGAACCTGAGCCCACTGCTTTGTAAAAGAATCTCCCCAGTTCTCCAGCTTGCTTGAGGAAGAATGCTTTGATGACAAGTCTGGCAATGGGAGGGCAGACTCCACTCTGTGGTTCCGGGAGACATTGGTAACCCATATGGAAAGTAAAGGAAAGAAGCAGAAAAGGCTACTGCAAAGAATCTCTCACATACACTCCTAATAAGAGGCACCCAAAATAATTCGTGAATGGGGGACAGTCTCTGAGTTACCTGTGGCCAGCATTAGCATAGTAAATCCCCCAACCCCATAGGAAATGCGGCAGGGAACTTTTTTCCAGTTTAGGGCTCAGAGAGGATTGCCAGGTGCCCTGGTGCTCCTTTTGTTTCTGCCTCTGCAGGCAGACAGAAGGCAAATCCGGTGGCACTTTTGCTAAAGCTGGCCATTCTGAAGGTTGCCCCGACATGCGATGGTGCACTTTGTTCTCAAGTCATGTTACAGACAGGAATTACTGACTTGCACCCTCTCTGTTAACATCCTCTCCACTTTCACAGCCTCTGTTCATATACCCTAAGGGATCAAACCTTACTTTAAAAAACTACAACTTTTCTCAACAAGCTTTTACTGTGCAGGGCAGAGACAAACATGTTTTTAAAAATATTTCCTTTAATTGTTTCATCTGGGGAGAGAGAATAAACTATAAATAGTTTTTATGGAGGTGTATGCACTGTTAATTATTAACTTAAAAAGAGTAATGGAGACAACAAATTCTGCCCCGTGGGGCATGCAGCAGTGCCGGTTGCGTGGATCTCGGGACTGGAGGCTTGTTATCAGATAAGAAATGAGCAGGAAGACCCACACAGCTCGCTCATGCTCTGCAGGAGTACAGGCATCTGTGCTCTGGGTTCCGCGCTGGCTTCCCATCTGCTTGGGGACACAATTCAAGGAGTCAAGGTGGAGATTGTGATCTGTGGGCTCATGGTGATTGGATCCTCGCTCCTGAACTGTGCCCTCTCCTTCTCGGCAGGGGCCAGTGACAGCTGAAATGCTGAAGTCCTCTTGAGAAAAAAATATCTATATCAGGACTCTCCCCACAGGGAGGCCTCAGGAGAGGCCCATCAGAAGTAGAATAAGCGTCCTATTATCCTGTGGCAGCCAAAATCTGTTGACTTTCCCTGGCAACAGGCAGGGTCGTTGGGCACTAACATTGGCTTAATTTAGTGGTGTCAGCTCTGGGGCCAGGGGAGGAAGGTGAAGGTCAAATAGACTGGGGAGTGGGCTCAGCATCCTCTCTTCTTTTCCTTTGTTTCCCACCCGTTTCTCCTCTTTCATTCCCTTCTCTGTTAAATTTGTTAATTTGTCCCAGCACATCTATGCTGTTGTCCCAGCTGGGAACCCTGGAGTCGTTTCCCAGTTATTTATTTATGTTTCCCATGTCCATTTATCCACCTTAGTATGAAAGTAATTCTTACAACATTCTTTCAGAAGAGACCATCTCTTCCATTATTGGGGTCTGTCTTAGATCAGATTCGGGGCGTGGGTTGCTTTGCATTAAGAGAGCTTCCTAACCAGTGTCTGTGCCATGAATGTGGCCCTCTCCAATTTCCCAAAACAGATCCCAGAATAATTTTTCTACAGTGGTGGTTCTCCAATTTTTCTGGGTATCTGAATCATCAGGGAGCTTTTAACACTGATGCCAGACCATACCCTACACCAATTAAAGTAGACTCTCTTGGGGTTGGACTCTGGCATCAGCATTTTTTGTAACTCTCTGAATGAATCCAATGTGTAGTCATGTCTGAAATCATCAATCATTTCTGTTTCTCTTGCTTGAAAATCCTTCAGTGGCTACCCATTGCGTGTAGAATTGAAAGCTGGTGTTCCTTAGAATTTCTAGCCCTTTGTGATCTGTCCCTAAAGTACTGTCAGTCCTATGTCTGCATCATTTCAGTTCTAGTTCTAACTTACTGTCTTGACTTACCATTCCTTATATATGAAATGCCCTTTCTTGCCTCAGTGCTTTTGGTCATGTGTTTTATTTCTCCTCCTAGGTTTGCTATACTGTCATTCATCGACCCAGACAGTATTTTTACTGTTTGTGATGTTCAGTCACACTGTCAGGCAATGCAGACACAATGGTGAGCAAAGCAGATGCTATTCTTGGCCTCTTGGATCTTCTAGACCTATCACAAATGTGCAATTGCTACTGTGACAGGTGCTATAAAGCAGAGGCATAAACTGTTATGAGGATTTAGAATAGGGGGATCTGATCTACTTAGAGAGGTCAGAGGTCTCTTTTGAGGAAGAGATGCTAGAGATTTCTTAGGGGATCTAATAGATGAAGAGATAAAATTAGGTTTCTCATCTTAGAAAGGAAAGAAAAAGCATAATTGTAGCAAATTCTTCTAGGATGAGTTGTCCAGAAGAGGGAATGGCATGAGCAAAGGCCCTGTGGCAGGAGGGGGCATGGCAAGGACACAGGGTGGGTATCCTGACAAGATAGAGCAAAGGAGAGCATGGTGATATGAGATGGGCCAGAGGAAACAGGGCAGGTTGTACAGGGCCCAACATCCTAGTCTAAGTACTTTTGTCCTAAGAGCAATAAGAAGCAATTGAAAGGCTTTTCTGCAAGGGGATCCAGTGCATTTTTCTTTCTTTCTTTCTTTTTTTTTGAGAAGATACCTCCAGATTCTGGTGGGAGATTAGACCAGAACTGTTGATGTGGATGGGTCAGGTGGTAGTTGGTTGGTAGTCCAGGCCAGAGAGCGTGCCCTGTTCTCATGTTTTCTCTGCGAGGTGGAGCTCGGCCAGATTAGAGAAGAGCAAGAGTGGGGGTTGGATTAGACAGTCTGTCGAATTCACTCCTACATTGCAAATTCCCCAGATGATGAGGTCTTCCTGATTTCTGGGACAGGATGAGTGGTGCATTCTGTAACTATCACAGCCCTTCTTTATAACACTGCTACACTGGACCACTGTTTCATTTCAGGAAAGCAGAAACCTGTCCTCCCCATTTCACACAAGGAACACCCAATGAATGCTCACTGACACGAGAAATAGCATGTGGACTTCTGGAGCCGGACAACTTGGACGGGACTCCTGACTCCCCCACTTCCTAGCTTTGTGACCTGGGCAGATTAGCTAGTGTGTCTGTGCCTCCGTTTCTCATCCACCTCAGAGGGTTGTTGTGAGGATCGAAGGAGTTTGTAAAGTGTGCTTCAACAGCCCTGGCACGTGAAAGGTGCTGTATTGTGTTTGCTATTATTACCCTCATCTTCGTTGTCATCGTCATCATCATCATCATCATCATCATCATCACCATCATCATCATCAATCATCATTTCATAATCACCATCATGATCTCTCATCTTATCTTGCCAGGATCTGGTTGCTTTAGGAATGGGCTTGAAAGTAATTAGTAAAACTATTAAATTTTCACAAATTCCTCTCTTCTGATCTTTGGGGCACTTGTGCAGGGAAACTTTCTAACTATGTCCAATTTGCTCAAAGTGTAAGAAATTGTGATGGTTATTTTTTTGTGTCAACTTGACTTGGCCATGGATATATATCCAGATATTAGGTCAAACATTGTTCCAGATGTGTTAGTGAAGGTATTTTTAGATGAGATTATCATCTGAATTAGTGGACTGAGTAAAGCAGATTGCTCTCCCTAATGTGGGCGGCCCTCATCCAATCAGTTGAAGGACTAAATAGAATAAAAACGCTAAGAGGGAACATTGATGTCTTGACTTTGGACTTGGAAGTCAGTCTTTTCCTGCCTCTTGAACTGAAACACTGTTTCTTCTTGGGTCTCAAGTCCGTCAGCTTTCAATAGGAACGACAACGTCTATTCTGGATCTGCAGCTTGCTCAGGAGGTCTTGGGATGTGTCAGCCTCCATAATCATGTGAGTCACTTCCTTACAATGTCTATCTGTCTGTCTGTTATTAATTTGATTTCTCTGGAGAATCCTGACTAATGCAGAGATGATGAAGAAAGAGTTCCTAAGGAAACTTGTATTATCCCAGTGGAGTCTGTTGGAGTAGGCAGTCATGATCCAAACTGATGGCTGAAGACACCTAGGTAGCGCTTCCTCTGCATTTACCTTACTTTAAAAAAATGTCAATGTCAGGACCATAGTAGGAAAGATCTTCAGCAATTTGATGCCACTTTTAATTAGAAATGCCTCTTTCATCATGCCCACAGGCTACTTTCTGACAGGATCCTTCCAAGGAGCTGTTTTCCTCCTCGGTCTGGATGAAGTGAATAACATGTGTTAGACGTGCCCCCCTTTCCTCCTCCACTTCTATTCCCTCCCTCCTTTCCCTGCTTCACATCCATCTTCATGCTGTGGAGTCGAAACAGAATGTTTTATTTCCTTCTTAAGTTATCACAGCTTTTAAGGGAGCAAATGAATCTTTTTTCTTTAAAGTCACAAAATTACTACAACGTGTGCCTGCTGCCGCAGGATGGTCTATCTTCCCCGCTGCATTGCCTCCCAGCAAAGCGCAGTGGCTGTCCTTTTCAAAAGTCAAACTGTAAATCCATTTACTTTATAACAATATTCAGTGAAATGAAAATCTCTGAAGTTTCTCTTCTCTGACCCAACATTTGTTTGAGAAAAATGAAGTTGCCATTGTTTGAGCTGATGAAGATTAAATGGACTGCCTCGGAATTTAATTGAGTCTCTGTTTGAATAATAACCATGGTGGGTCCTACTGCAGTGTTTGGTGATTAATGGTGAGAATGAACAACAGCAACATCTGGACCCAAAGCTGTTCTTGGCTTAGAAGGTGTTCATTCCTTTGAGAAAAAGGATTCTCTGCATCATTGTCCAAATAATCATTAGCAGGTAGATCAGCTGAGACATTTTAATTAAAGTTTCAAGATGTAAGGAGAAGAAAAGTTTTTTTTAACACTCTTGTTATAGGTACCCATTAAAATAAAAATTCTGCATTAAACAGGGAGATAGATTTTTGCTTCCTCTGAGGAAGAAAAGGAAGGGTGGGTAATGATGTAGCATTTGTTTGCCCATGAATAGATGTACAAAGAGGAGAATTTGGACATAGTATATGTTGCAGTCAGTTGTTTTAACTCTCATTGTAGGCAATATTTAAGTGAACTTTGAGGAATCATACATATTTGGAAAATAGTTTTGCATGGTTTTTATTATATAAATTTTTATGAGCTAAATATAATAAAATAGTAGTTATGGAAAGTAATAATGATGAATAATTAAGAGGCTATAAAAAATAAATGCACAAAAATGTTTTGGAAGAGTTTGTTTATAAATATTGACTAACTATACTAGAATTATTATCCATGTTTGGGGACATAAAATGACTCCTGCATCTGTGTTTGCTATAGGAATTCTGTGGGAGGAGGGGAGACAGCTAATCAAACACATCAACAAATTACTTGGAAAGGGTATCTTAACCACAGATATTTCAGTCTAATGCTCAATTAAGAATACAAGGAGTACATTTTACAGATCCAACTCTTTAGAAGAGATTTAACCCTGAGGAGTTGCTGAATCTATTAACATTATGAAACAGTAAACACAAGCAGACTAGGGAATGAAGATGTGTGTCTTTGAAAGCAACATTCATGTTTAGAGGTTTCCTTCACAACATAAAGGGACAATGTTGGTCAAAACAAAAGTAGCCATTAAGGAAAATGAACCAATAGCTGTTGGAAATAATTGTTTTCATCCAGGTCATCATTTGATATTATTATCATTTTGGCCAGCTAGCTTACCCTGTGTCAGAATAAATATATATTACCATTATCACAAGTAGTGGGCTTCACTTTAGGCCTTTTACTAATATTGGGAAATAATTTGCAACATAGGAAGTTAGTGTGTCTTCCCTAACATGGGAAATGTCATCTGTATGATATTTATCTTTTTAGTTTTGTCCTTTTTATAATGGAAAAATTTGCATACTTTCTGCCCATGATGAAAATACTTGGTTTGCACAGAATGACAAGTTTAGTGATTATCTTACATAGAGATAATAGTTTAATAAGAGCAGACTGTGTATTTTGTAGAATGTAAAAGTATATTTCATTACTTTGTAGGATGAATCAGTTGTAAATACATTTAGCAAATAGTATTGAGTTTCTGCTGTATGTGTGGGTGCTATACTTAATGAAGAATGTAAAAGTGAATTAGTTGTGGCTCTTATCCTCAGAGAACTTAGAGCCTGGTAGGGGAGATCAAAGAGTTGGAGCTCAGAGAGAATATGGTAAGCATCACCATGGGCTGGCAGAGAGCCTCTGCTCACTGGAGTCACGGAGTCATGCGGTGACCAGGATGACAGATCTTTCTCCATCTCAGATGCTGCTGTTTTCTTTTGGAGAGAAAAGGGTACCCAAGCATTTCTAATCACACTGGCAATTAAATGTTCAGCCTAGAAATGCCAAGTAATTTCCACTATAACTTAAGCTCCAGAGAATCACAGGGCCTCACCCAATTAGGAAGTGCAAATGTACCAGGTGCAGTGCTACCCAGAACTGGAAATAAAGTGATAAACAGCATTAATGACTATTCCAAGTGCTCATCCTCTTGTGTTGATGCCCTTGCTTCTCTTGGATGAGACTCAGTGAGAAGATATCCAGCAAGGATGATAATTTGGCTTTAGACCTACTATTGCAATATATATTCAAATAACTGTGTTGGTGGTATGATTCGTGATATTTCATATCAAACAATAAAGATAGCTTTTCATAGACCAATTATAGGAAGAGATGTTTATACCTGTTCTCTTGCTTGTTTTCCTCCCTGCCCCTCCACAACTGCAAGGGGCAGCAGTAACATTTATTCTAAAGCAAAGCACCTTCCTGAGCAAAGTGACTTGCTTGCCTGTGACTCTTAATATGGGATCTATTGGGCTCTCATCTTTTCTGAGAATAGGAAAGGGTTAAGTGAATTCATAGGAAGATTTTAAAATTTCTGTGCTTACTGGCTTTTTATAATATCTGACAGTTAATCTTCCTCATTTTTCTTTTTCATTTTTTTTTGCTATTTTTGTCTGTTCTTTCAACATGTGAATGTTAACATCATGTTTGTTCATTCTGATGGTAACACTGCATAGACAAGGGAAGTAAACGGTAACAACCACAACAAAACATACAAATAAATGAGTTAATTGTGGAAAAAGGTTTAACTGATCATGTTTAAAACAATCTGAAAATTAAATGAAAGTAGGGGAATATGTTGATAATTTCTGTCATTACTACTCATTACTACTCTTCTAGAAAGTTCTGCCTTTATAGTATTCATTTCACAAAGGGATGACTCTGTTGGAAATCATAAATGAATTGAAATGTGTTCACTAAATTTACGATTCCTAAATTTATAGGGGCTTCTGAGATAAACTAAAATATAGCTCATCTTTAAAGGTGACCTATGGGGGGAGGTAAGTAAGACCTCCTTGGATCACTTGGTTAAGGGAGGGGAAAAGGTGGAATAATGGAGAAATAGAATCAAGATTTTAGTAAGTGCTAGTATCTTAATATGCTTTCCTGTCATTTTCCAAGGACCTTCAGAGCTTTATCTTTTGACCTTGTTGCTCTAAGTCTGTAGACATATGGTACTTTGATCCGAAGAAAACCATTGTTGGTCTTCTGGGGTTTCTCTGCTTTCCAGTGATCCTGTGGGCAGCCTCAGGTTTGCTCTGCCTTCTGTAAAATCTGTTTTGTGTCATCTATTACTTTACAATACCATCTGTAATGTCTCAAATTTCAAATCAAGTTTTATTTCTTACTATCCATGATTTGCATTGGTTATATATTTTTGAACCGTGTGAAGTTTAGAAGAACAATTTTTCTTCTTCCCAGGTTTATTTAGCTTAGTCCACTCACCTACTGGAGGATTATTTACTTTCCTGGGATAGGTGGGCCCTTTCAAACCATTTTGACAATACAGAGTTGTCCAGGTCTGGGTTAGAGAGTCAGACTAAAAATTTCTGTGGGATATCAGAGATTAAAATTGCTAGAGGTTTCTAGCCAAGAACTGAGTGAATGGCTGACACCGTCACTACCGTAAGGTGTCTTAGAGTGTAACAGAAGCAACATGAAAAAAGTAGCCAAAGCTCCTTTTTCGTAGGAAGTGACAGCAATGAATTCTGTACCTGTATAGAAAAATGTTCCCACCAAATAAGTGCATTTCCACATAACACAATAATAGCACATTTGTTCAAAATTCTTTAGTTTGTGAAGCATTGTCTTGTAGAATGTGCTCCTGAGCTTGACAGCAGTCCGTTTAGGTAGGTATGGCAGGTATTAGCATGAGCCCCACTACCTGGTGAGAAATGGAGATGTAGAAAGTATGGCTTGTCCAAGGTTACATATTCAGACACAGAACTCAGGTCCTGTGATTCCAAAATCAGATCTCCTGAACACTAAAGTACATAGCTGCATATCTGTGCTGTAAGATAAGCTTTCAGGGGCAGCGTCACTGATAGGCCCACTTGTCCCCAAATAGCACTTTATCCCTCTCCCATCCACCTCCTTGGTAATGGTGCTTTTTTTCTACCATTAACTCATTGGATGATGCATTTAAAGCATATTCTCTTTGTTATTGTAAACCTTTGTAGATTTTTAAAAGATAGTAATGGTTTAGAAGGTCTTGCTTGTCCCTCCTATCCACTACCAATGTTAAAATAAGTCCCATAGATACTCACAGATAGCATTTCCCCAAATTATGCAGATTGTGCTTCCTGGCTGTGTAATTTCATACCAGGTACTTAACCTCTGGGCTCTTGTTCCATCTGTAGATGGGGAGAATAACAATCCCTACTGTGCTGGGCTGTTGTGAGCAATGAGTGAGTTGATCTATTCAAAACATTTAGAATAGTGGCTGGCCCATAGAAGCACTCAAAATATCTCGGATATTATTAATACCTGCAAAGTGCTTGACACCTAGCAAGTGCTTGATAAGTGTGAGTTTAAAAAATTGAGGAACAAGAAAGAAGGGAAGACATACTATACTGAATTCACTGGTTTTAGGGCAGGCCTTCATGAATAGAGGGAGCATCAGGACTAACTCCCACCCCCACAAACTTATAGAACAGTGACCCTGAACACCAAACCCCTGCTACTCCCAGACTTTCTGCTACAGTTTATCACCACCCATCAAGAAAATGCCAACAAGCCAACGGGCTGCGATTCATGGTGTCCGTCAAAGCCGGAGTCCGTAATGACCTCTGTTGCTGCTCCCTGAGTGGGGTTGGAACCAGGAACCCAGCCTTTCACCTGCACACATTTTAGTACACTGGGCCTGTGCTATAATGAATGGACTTGCAGGCACTTTTCTCAGCAAAAGTGACAGCAGTGCTTTTAGGAAGAATGTTCAAAAGCACATTCATAGGAATGTTAAGCCAGGCATGTAAGTAAATGTGAATTAAGTCATCACATTCTGCCTAATCTCCAAAGAGAATGTGACTGCCTTTTGAGCAGCTAAGAAAAATAAAAGAAAGGATTAAGTTATTTGCATGCAGTTGAACTAAATGCTAAGTTTGTCTTTAGGGCAAAATGTTTATATATTTTTTCTATCAGGTCTGTAAATAAGCTATTGTGCTTCCGGCTAAGAAGATTAAGTGTCCAGCTGCTTGGGTCCTTAAATCATGGGGTTCTAACTAGTCTTTAAAGAAGAAAAGGCTCTTATACAGCAGGGCTATAGGAAACCCTAAGCGACAGCAGCTCTAAGGCGTACATTGGTCCTTTGGGTTCTGCAGTGAGAATTCAATGGCTAGGGATGATTTGCTTTTCTCTGAAAGAATGGTTTGTAGAAACCAGGGAGTAATTACCTCTGTGGTAATCTATCTACTCCAGAGAGGTGAAAAAAAAAATCAGAAGCAGGTAACTATGAACACAAAAGCCATGCTAGGTCCACCTCCTCAAAGACACGAAGTATCCATTCCCTGTTTGGGGTTTGGTATAATATTTTCTTTTAAAACACAACATGAAAGAGTTTGACTTGTATTAGTGCATAAAGGGAGATTAAAAGGCACTTCAGAAGGAAATTATGAAGACAACCCTGTATGGAAAGCGTTCCTTCCCTTATGAAATTGATGGTTGTGGGTTTGATTCAGATCGGAGGGAGAGTATTTCATCAGTCCTGCTCCTCAACCCCAGACCTACTTGGCCTTGCTTTCCCTTACCTCCAACTTCCTTTTGCAGGATGGAGAGATATGTGATAATGCTAATAACAACAATAATAAAGATTATACATTAAACTGGCTCAGACTTATGGAGTGCTTGTTTTATGCTAGCATCTGCCTTTTTATAAATTTCATTTATTTCTTGCAACACTCTTAAGAGGTGTATGTTTTTGATTAACCCATCCCAATGATGTAGGGAATTTAAATAACTTGTCCAATCTTATGAGCTAGTAAATGGTAGAGTTCAGATCCAACCCAGTTCTCAACTGCACCCTCTGCCACTGCTACTATGACTATGTAAACAACCACCACTACTTATTTCTATTACTGTAACTGCAGCGGCAGCTGCCACTACTCAATAGTTACAACAGCGAGTGCTGCTACTGTTGTATTGCTGCTCCGGCTCCTACTAGAAATAAACACATATCCATCAACTCACTTAAAGTTCAGTGATAAAATAATCCTGAATCGTATCTGAAGCTCTGTTTGTTAACCATACATCAGAAACTTCTCATACTTTCCTAAGAGGAGCCTTCATGACAGATGAAAGTGAATAGAGGAGTTGGCTGTGGCCCAAGAGAACCCCACAAGAGATTAGAATTCTCTAGATTTTTTTTTTTGGGTAAAAAATACCATCAGATATTGATTTTCTACCATAGTAAGACTGTGTTGGTTTTAATATAATAAACATTTCCTCTAATAGATTTTGAGTGGAGTGGACAGAATGGAGCAGTGTGCAGTAATCTAGCGAGTCTGTGTTTCCCCAGTGTACTTGGGTGTGTGAGTTCATGCGCACTAGTTGAGAAATATTGATACACGATGGCAAATGACTGACTGGCCACCATAAACAATGGGCTAGAAGTTAATGCCAGCTCAACCTTGAATTCTTAGTTCAAGTGCCATCTCTGTAAAAGGAAGGCTTCCGCCCTGGCTGGCGTAGCTCAGTGGATTGAGCGCGGGCTGCGAATCAGGCATCGCAGGTTCGATTCCCAGTCAGGGCACATGCCTAGGTTGCAGGCCATGTCCCCCAGCAACCGCACATTGATGTTTCTCTCTCTCTCTCCCCCTCACCCTTCCCTCTCTAAAAAAAAAAAAAAAATAAATAAATTAAAAAAAAAGGAAGGCTTCCTTGCTGTCCCTCGTCCCCACAGTAAGATTGATCCCCCCATTCCTTGCTTCCCCCGACAGAATTCACTTTTTCTTCTTTTTAATTGTTTTAATGTTTAAATGATATAATTCACAGAGAAAGATATACAAATGTCTCAAACAGATACACAACCTCATTCTTAAGTGAAACTACAAAATTCCACTGTGATTTAATCTCCATAGAGATTAAAGTACCATTATTTGACCAACAGATTAGCAAAGATAAAAATATTTGATTCTTACAAGTTGCTGGTGAGACTATAAATTGGCACAGTCTTTGTAGGCAGCAATGTACCAACAAAAATAATAATGCACAAATCTTTTGACCTAGTAATTCTAAGTTCAAATTTTATCTTACAGTAATTTACTAATGTGCAATATGACCTATATTGCAAGGCTATTAGATGCAGCATTACTTATATTAGCAAAAAAGAATGAAAATGTCAGTTTAATAGGGATTATTCCAATTATTATTTTTCTTAAATATTACTAATCCTCAATAGCTCGTGACTGTTGTAATTTTGCAAACAGTAAATTATGTAAAGGTAAAGATTATGTCTAGTGTTTTTCTACCACTATTAAATTTCTGGATTCAACAGATTACCTGACAGATAACAGGGGTGGGCCCGACGCTGTTTGGTAAATGAACAAATAAAGGAAAGTATGAGCTTCCTGAGGAGTCAGCCTTCCTGTACCTCAGCTGGGCACTGATGTGAGCAGCCTTCTCACCTTGGCAGTCTTCTCCTGGGATGCATCCACGTGAGGGGAAAGCTGTATTTAAGTTTTAAGACACCCAAACAGCAGTTGTTGGACAGGGGTTCATCTGGACACCCTCTGCTGGCTACTGATAACTTCCTGGTAGAAGGCCCTGTGAGACAGCACAGGCCTGGCTCTCAGCAGAGCATGTCTGTGCCTTGCTCGGAGTAGGGGATGTGATTACAGAGAGAGCAGTGGTGTCTGTCCAACCTTAGGAGCTGACTGCTATACCTTGCCATACTACCTTCTTATGGGGTGCTCTTTGGGAATGACAAATTTACCCTCATTGGTCGGTCTTTTCTATAGAAACTGCAGGGAGAGAAGAATCCTCTGCAGGTTTTCTCTGTTTCTCTGGCCTTGTACTATTTTGGTCAGCCCACGCCGGGGCTGTTAAAATAACACCGTGAAATCCTCACTTACTGGGCGCTATAGGGGATAGTGGTGTTCCACGTAAGTAGATTTTCCAGATAACTGAAACTAATCCTGCTAAATATCAAACTTAACAAAAATTACCATTTATATGAAGCTTTCTAAAATATACGAGTACCCTTCCCTGCCTGCCTTTAAAATCAGAGTACAGTGAATATATTTTACTTTTACTTTGGTGGTTCAAGGTCAGAACTTTGAACACAGATCATGGGATTTTAGAGCTTGGTGGGCCTTGATGAAGGTCTGGTGCAGCTCCCTCACAACAGGCAGCAGCGAATGCAGCCCAGAGAGCTGCCAGGACTTTTGGAAGACTGCATAGCGAAGCAAAGAGCAGCCTAGATGAAAATTCAGACTTCACCTCTCAGCTGCTCACCTTTCCCACCGTCCTGGATCAGAAGTTCTTTAGGGCTTTTCATCTCTTTAATGAGTGGTTCTAAACTTCTGTATTCATTAAGTTGTTATTCTTGATTTTCATATTTTTTCTTATATTCTGTCTAGTTGAAAAAGTCAGTTTTCATTTCTTGCTTTCATGATGTATTCACCTTGATCCTGTCTTCTTGTTTGGGGTACCTCTTTAAAGTGGGTGGTGGTGGTGGCAGGATTGGGGGCCTAATTTTTTTTTAAATCAATAAACTCTTTTAGAGCAGTTTTAGCTTCACAGCACAATGGAGTGGGGAGTATAGAGAGTTCCCATGTACCCCTTGGAGCGGGGACTTTTTATACATTCTTATATCTTCCACAATTTAGCAGTGTCTTTTGTCTGTAGACCCTTAATAAAAGAGTATTTGGTTGATTTTATCATCTTGTGGGCTGAGGAACCAAAGAGTAAAGGTTGTTTGAAATGCGTTTTAATCAGAATATATTGTATAATAACTAGGTTCTGGGGGAGGCCTTAGGGGGCCAGGTTATAAATAAAGTGTATCATATTTGTGACATCAATTTGGCTACTCAGAGACCTTGTTTGCTTATTTTGGAGTTTCAGGTCATTCTGGATAATTAATGTCATTGGATAAAAGAAGCATAACAATAGTGGGGGTAATAATAAAATGACAATATTAGTAACAGTATTTTACATGAATAATACTTTAAGTTAGATTTGGGAGTTAGATTTTAGAACTCGTTGTGCTACCAGTATGTGCTAGGTCATGTTCATAGTTGTGACGTAGCATCTAGCCTAGGACCTAGTTGTAACCTAGTGTCTATCATAGTCCCCATTTGTAACCTAGAGACTAGTACAGTGCACTGCACATAGGAGAGACTCTGACCCCAAGAGGAGTCATTGTTTGACCTGAATCCTGAAGAACAAATTGGAGTTAACCAGGTAAAGAAAGCAGCTGCCTGAGAAGTACTTTACCCAGAGAGAAAATCAGTGACAAACTCCACAAGGGGAGGAATACCCCTTGAGAATGAGAGGATTGTAGTTTAAGATGATACCAGAGAAATAAATACAGTTAATGGAAGGTCTGAGAAATTTTCTAAGGAGCAGGAATTTTACCTGGAAATACAATAAGGAGTCATTGGAGTGTTTTAAGCTGGGAAATTACATAGTCAGATTCGTTTTAGAAAGATCACTTGGGCTTCATGGTGGAAAACTTACTCACTCCACAAATATACATCGAGGATCTGCATTGTGCTAGACATTCTTCCCAGAGCTGGAGCTAAAGGTCTGGATCGTCTGAGTCCCTCTTCTCAAGGAGTTCACATTCCAGTGCACATTTATGTGTATGGTGGCAGCAGCAGGCTGGGACAAGCCTACACACCTGTGACATCAGATAGTGATGAGGGACCTGGAAGAAACATAGAACAGGGCAGTAGAAGGAGGCTGGCATCAGGGGAACACCTGAACTGAAAGATCAGAAAGTGCATGCCTGGGATGTGATACCTGTTAGAAGACTGAGAGTGTGGAGACCAGTCAGGAGTCTACAGGCTTGCAAACGTGAGGTGGCGAGAAGCTGAAGTAAGGTAGTGAGGGCAGCAGTGAGAAAAGGGTTGCAGTTACAGCAATATTTAAGGAGGTAGAGCTTATAAGATGTGAAGAATAATTAGATACGAAAGATGACAGACAAAGGTTAGGATCTGATATGTTTCTGGCTTGGATACCTGGGTGGATATTGATACCGGTTATTGAGATAGAAGCAGAAGAGCCAGGGTGAGTAGAAAAGGAGGGTAGCTTGATAGGTTCATGAGATCAGCCTTGGACATTTTTTTTAAGGGGGGAAGTTCATGTTTTGTTATAAAACAAAAAATGGTACATTTACATTCCCACATATTCTGTGAATGCCTGGATTCTGTGCCCCATTTTCTCTGCACCAGGTCAGACAGGTACAGGCAGGTGCTTCGGGTTCTTACCGCTGCACCAGCCCAGCCCAGTGGGACCCTGTGGCAACACATGCTGGATGATGACTGCACCTTGAACTGACTTTCTAGAGAGGTGATGACCACCTCAACCATGTGCTCCAGAACCTCAATGTCCTCTGATTATACCATTGTCATGGTGGCCTGTGTGGTGCCATCTGTGCCTTGGCTAGCTATGAGTATGGTTGATTCACTGAAGGCCGCAGCCAACATCAGGGTCTTGGGGGTTGCAATGGTGACGGTGTTGGCCTCCATGCTGAGCCCTGTCTTCTGCTTAATCATCACATTCTGCACAATGATTTGGTGCTCAGTAGGGGCCTGTCAGTCTTGAACATTTCAGAAAGCATAGGGTGCTCATGGGTGGTTGTCCTTTCCTTCCAGGCACTTGGAAGACTGCATTTCCTAGCCCTCTCGTGGCTGCATGGAGTCATGTAAGTCGTTTTGGCTAATAAGTTGTGAGTGGAAGTGACACATGTTGTTTCTGGTGAAGGCACTTAATTACTTCCTTTAAGATTTTATTTTTATTTATTTTTAGAGCAAGGAGAAGGGAGGAAGAAAGAAAGGGAGAGAAACATTGATGTGCGAGAGAAACCAGGATTGGTTGCCTCCTGCACACCCCTACCTGGGGACCTGGTCCACAACCCAGACGTGTGACTGGGAATCGAACTGGCGAACTTTTGCTTTGTGGGACAATGCCCAATCCACTGAGCCACACCGGTCAAGGTTAAGACAGTTAATTATTAATGTGAGATCTCTTTCTTAGTTTCTTATCTTGCTATATGGACCATAGGGAGGCTTTTTGTTGAGATGGTGGACCTAAAAAGACTCAAGCACCCCGGCTTTTTGGATATGGAAGAAGTTACTCTGTAGAGATACCTGCGTTTGAGGTGGACTTTGAGTCAGCTAGAAATAAACTTCTGTATGTTAAACCTTGGAGATTTTGGAGTTGCATATTACTACAACATAAACTAGTCTACTCTGGTGAATACATACATGTTAGGCTTTATGTCCCTGGGATCACCAGGCGGAGTTGCTCGGTAGATAGCCAGATAGACAGGGCTGGAGAATGGGACAGGTCTGGAATGCAGACACAGATCAGTGAGCCACTCACAAATGTGTGGTGGTTGATGTGAATGAATGAGATCAACCAAGGTGAATGAGCAGTGAAGGCAGAAAACAAAATCCAAGAAGAAATGTTTGAGGTGAGGGGAAGAGAAAGAGAAACCCACAAAAAAGATAAAAAGGGAGTGGCCAGAGAGAAAACAGAAATGTTGGAGAGGGTTATGAGTTTGGAGAGGTGGAAAGTGTGGGATGGTATGGCAGTGGGCACTCTAAAGTTATTTAGCACGCAGGGCTTCAGGGCTCCAGTACAGCTGTAAAGGAGCCAGGAGCTTTTACCTCAATTGCAGCCACAGAGCAAACACAGTGCTTTTATTGACCTGCATGTCAGTCAGAGTTGAGGGAACTGATGAAAATCATGGAGAAGGGCTTATCCCTCACTCCTACTTCTCTTGGTGCTGCTGCTAGGTGCAGAAATATGGCAGACATTTTTTATTCATTTAATGCACATTTATTTGGTGCCTGTGCTGTGCACCAGGCATCTTTATAGACACAGCATATAGCAGGGAACAAAAACAAAATCTGGTCCTCAAGGCACTCATTGTCATTTCAGACAAACAAATAAATATGTAGTATTTCAGGTGATGGTAAGTACTAAAATGGGAAGTGAAGCGCAGTAAAGTGACAGTGTGTGACAGGGCACTAGATAACTTGTAAAGTTTTGGGGGAAATATGACTCAGTGAGTGACATTTAAGCAGAGACCTGAGTTAAGGGAGGGCGTCCACCTTCTAGATATCCAGGGCAAGAGTGTTCCAGGCCAAGGAAAGAGCAGGAGCGAAGGTCCCAAAGCAGGCCTGCGCTTGGCAGGTTTGGGAAGAGCAAGGGAGACAGTGTTGCTGGGGCAGAGGGAGCCAGGGGCGAGTGGTGGGCAGTGATCTCAGACAGGCTGCAAGGTCTGATTCATGTGGGTCTGTAAAAAACTGTGGCTTTTATTTTGAATGAAATATGGATCTTCTGGAGTATTTTGAGTAGATAATGTCACAAAATGAGTAACAATAATAAAAAAAACTACTCTAGTGACTCTGTGAGGGGAGTCTCATTAGAAGGCAATTGCAAAAATCCAGATGAGGTTTGACAGTGGCTTGGACTAGGGTAACAGTGCAGGTGGTAGGAAGTGGCTGGATTCAGCTATAGTTTGAAGGCAGCACCAACAAGATGTGCTGTTGGGTTGGATGCAGGAAGCAAGAGGACTAAGATGATTTCAAACTTTCTGCATAAGAACTGGACAGATGGCATGGATAGCTTTTTGGAGAGGGGCTTGACTATAGCAGAAACAGATTAGAAGGGACAGTTTCAGTGTAATTTCTGTACATGTGAAGTTGGAGATGCCTGTTAGGTGTACAAGGGCAGGGTCGAGTCAGCAGTTGGAGTCACAGGGCAAGGACTTGGGGACAGGTCATGGCTGGCAATATCAACTTCGAGGTTTTCAGTTTATAGATCCTTGTCCTGGAGGCCAGGTAAAGAAAGTATTGTAGGGAGAAAGGAATAATAAACCCTGTCTTATCCTGCCAGTGTGAGAGCTTAGATGAGAGCTGAGGAATGACCATCGCCATGATGGAGATGAAGGGCAATTACAGTGGAAAGGTGGGGACAAAAGCCTGGGTCAAGAGAGGATTGACAGAGAGAAATTTGACACTACACGTATAAATAACAAAAAATGGGCTTGCTATGAAGGAGAGCAACAGAGTGGTAAAGGGGGACGGAATATGAGGTCTGGGAGGGATATTTAAAAAAAAATAGGTGATCTCATCATATGTTTGTATACTGATGGGAATGACCCAGAGGGAAAACTCAGTGATGTAGGAGTGAGGGAGGCACAAAACCTTTAGGGAGGCAAGAGCAGAAGAGATCCGATGTGCATGTTAAGGGGTGGGCTTCTGTAAGAGCATAAACAGTTCATCCATCTTAATAGGAGGGACGCAACAGTGTACAGGTGTAGATGCAGGCAAATTTATGGCTATGGGAAGATGTGGCATCTCTTCTGACTGCCTCTGTTTTCTGAGCTCATAACTTGAAGAAAGGATAGCAGGGGAGGTGTTAGGAGTTTGGGAGAGAGAAGAAGATGTGAAACATTCATTTGGTGAGTGGGAGGCTGTGAGTGGGTCAGGGAAATGTAACATGTGAGCGAGGAAGCAGCAGGGTCCCTCTTGGAGTTCGTAGTCATAAATTTGAAGTGTGACTAATCAGGATAATTATATTCCCCTACCCAGTGGCTTGGGTGCCTGTGATTCAGGTGCAGGTGCGGAGTGTGGTTTGTAATTAATCAGAGTTGGGTCTAAGGGAGGTTAGAACATGTGCAATGCAGTGAGTAATAAGGATGGGTTGTGGAATTTAGACTAAGGGCCAGTGTAAACATGAATGGATTCAATGAATTGTTGGAGTTGGGGTACCAGAGGGAGTGGGCCAGGACAGCAGATGGAGCTCAGAGAAGTGGATGCTTGAAATTGAGCCAATGGCAGTGGTACAGTCATCTGTAATGACAGTGTGTATAGCAAAGAGGGAACCTGAGGTTGGTGGGAGATTAGGTCACCATAGCTGAGAGGGCAATGAAACTAAAGAAGCCAAGATTTTGGAAGAGATTCCAAGTAGATGCTGAAATCACCAAGAGTGGTGGTAGAGAGTGACAGTGAGTCAGGTACTGCAACTTCAAGGAGTAAAGAGGAGTGCCCAGTGGATCTGAAGGTAAATCTAACAGGGAGGAGGAACAGGGTGATGGGAGGCTGGCAGCATGACCTCAAAGGGATTCATGGGCTGAGAGAGAAGCATTTGAACCTCACAGGGCACCTTGTATGTAGCTTCACGATACTATCTTATTCTACGTTTCGTTTCAGTCTGTGCATTTGTTCTGTCACTTTTACAAGCTCCATCTCCTCACTACACTATGAGTTCATTAGGTGCAAGAACTGTGTTCTCATTTTTAACCACCACAGTGCCTAATACAGTGCCCCATCTGCAGCAGGCAATCACCATTTGTTGAATGAGATTGCACCACATGTGGACATTTAAAGATCAAATGGCTAACAACCTCAGAGGCTACAATATTGAAATGTAATTCACACCTAGATTTATTGTGTGTACTAAAAACATAGCACTGTCAGCTAATTATGTAGTTCCAATTGTTTCTAGAGTTCCAAAGACATTAAAAATATAATATGATCATAAATATTGCAAAGAAAAGCTGGGGTCCATTGTATTTGTATAGAAAGGTGCTATTTCCTTATTTCTGTACTGCAGGAATAAAAATATCTGGGTAGGAGCACCATTTTTGATAGCTGGGACCATTTTCTGAACCCCCCAAATAACTGTCCTTCTAAAATTGCTCTTTGAAAGTCAACAAATAGTTAATTTTTATTTTCCAGAAGGAGCTGTACCCCTGTCTTAACCACACCTCAGAGCAAACTGGGCAATGCAAAAACACTGTCCTTGAAAATTCCCTCACTGTGTAATGACATTGTACAGGATGAAAAATAAACATCACAAAAAAGAGAAATTTTGATTGAAACTGGAAACTCAACTTAGCTTTGCTTCTGTAACTTATTCTAGCAGCATCTAAATGTAAATTGTAAGGGTGAAGAACGGTGTTATGTGACATCCAAAATCGCCTTTGGAAAACCGTGATGCACTGTCAGCACTTGGGTTCTGCCACTGACACAGGTGAAGGAGAAAGAGCATCTACCACACACGATTGCTCTCTGCCGGTAATTCACATTCTCCTTGTGTCTTTCAATTACCGCTGACAAAAACGCATAACTAATCAACTTAGATCAAAGATACCTGATTCGTACTCTTTCTTCCTCATTGCTGTCACCTCTTGCTCTCCTTCTTCCTTCCCTCTCCCTCCTCTTTTCCTGGACACTCATAAACCAGAAAGATAATACCTCCTTCAAAAATGCAACTCTACAGGATTTAATTAAAGCTTAAGTCCCGGACTGGCCTAGGGAGGCTGAAGTAGTATGAGATGTATCATTGTTCAGAACGAGGCTGGGATTCTCGTGGCTTCAAGGTGTCAGAGACCAAGTGCGTTAGAAGAGAGATTTGCCTTGTTGCTGGCTGCATGAATTCAGTGAGTTTAATGATGGGCTGGAAAGTTTACAGTCCTCCCTTTTGTGTGACCTTGGCAATGTTATTGTCTTTTCTGCCCATTTTCTTATCTGTAAAGTGGATTTTGAATAGCAACCTTAAATTCTGTCGTTGCTTAGAAAACAACTTTTTAAACCTTGACCACCGTGCCTTGTCCTCGATTTTTTTTTGGGGGGGGGGTTATAAAGGCTAAATGACTATACTGGGGATATTTCAGTTGTTGTAGCTATTTAGGTAAAGATGTCAGTGATTATTTTGTTAATGGGTAACCCATATCCTATCTTCTTGGGTCCTGGCATAAGGTTAATTAAAGTACATTAAGACAGAAGTTGCTATGCCCCCTCCATAATTGTACCTAGGGAAGATCATTCAATATAATTATAATTATTTAAAAAAAATCTCCTGGCTGGAAGAATGATTATAGTAGCTGACTGTGCCAGAATGCTTACTATGCGCCAGTGACTACTTAAACAACTGATACAGTAATTATTTATGGCTCACAACAATTCCCTATGGTGGATGCTAGGAATTTTATTATTCCCATTTTATAGACAGGGATAGAAAAGTTAAGTAATTTGACAAGGATACCAACGGAATGTGTGTTAGTAGTCAGGGCTCTCCAGAGGAAAAGGACCAATAAGGACATGCACGAGTTTGGTGGAAGGACTTGACTTACATGATTATGAAGGCTGACATGTCTCAAGACCTACAGGCCTGGGGAGCCAACAGTGGAGCTTCAGTCCGAAGGCCGGCAGGCTCAAGTCCCAGAAGGAGCTTCTGGTTAAGTTCTCCTGCAAAGGCTGGAAAAAACAGATGTCCCAGCTTGAAGGGATATGGCAGGAGGATTTCCTTCCCACTGATGGGAGGAGCAGCCTTTTTATTCTGTTTAGGTCTTCAACTGATTGGATGAGGCCCACCACAGTAGGGAGAAGAATATGCTTTACTTGGTTTGATTCCAATGGTAATTTGATCCAAAACAACTTTATAGGCACACCTAGAATAACATTTGACCAAATGGCTGAAGACCTGGTGGCTCAGTCAAGTTGATGCATAAAACGAACCATCACGGCATGTTAGTGACTGAGCCAAGATTTGGGTCCAGAGCACATACTTTTGGCCCCTGCCTGTCACCCCTTATCAGGGCCTCAGTGATATTTACTGTCACCTACTGAACATGACATTCCAGCAATGCCCCTGCTCTGGCTTTCACAAGGGTTTTATAATTAAAAAATTACAAATACCCAGCCTCTTCCCGCAAACCACATGCCACGTGCTAAGGGGCCCTTACTAAGAAAAGGTTTGCTATTAGAAGGTAAGATCTTATTCCCAGGAGATCTTATTTTTGTCCTTTAATATTTCAAACTGGCCCCAAACCAGACCTCAAACATTCCAAATTCGATAATCTGCAAACCATGGAAAGGAAGACATTCTTTACTTTTTCTGTCTAGATCCCTGTACACAGAGCTGTCACTGTGCCATGGGCCTGAAGGCTGGGGCCCCCGGCCTGACTCTGCGCCTCTGGGAGCACAGCACGGAGTGAAGGACAAAGACCCTGCTCACCTCTTTTACACCAAGGGCTATGGTCAGTGCAGACATAGTGAATACACAAATATATGATGGAATGTCATTTAGAGATCAAAATTCTGTGACAACACTTGAGTTGGGAAAAGGAAGGAGTCAGAAAAGATGGGACTGAGGTCAGAAAAGATGGGATTAACATCAGTAATCAGAGAAAGCTTCTCTCTAGCAGGCAACGTGGAAGCACAGATTTATGTACAGTAAGGGAGTGAGCCCCGAGATGATCTGTGGAGAGAACCTTCTAGGTAGGAACCGTATGAATCAAAGCCCTGAGTTGGGCGTGTGCTCTGTGTGCTTAAGGAACAGTGTGGTGGAATGAAGTGAGCAGGGTGCAGAAAGGAGGGTTGTGAAATCAGAGTCATAGCCAGGGACAGGTGACCTAGGGTCTTTGGTTAATGACTTTGGATTTTGTGATGGGAAGACCTTGGAGAGTTTTGAGTGGGAGAATAACATGGTTTGCCTCACGTGTTATAGGACGCCGTTGGCTGCTGTAAGAGAACTGTTACTTGGGAGCAAGTGTGGAAGCAGGGAGAGTAATTCTGAAGCTATTAACAGCCATCCAGGTGAGAAGTGATGTTGGCTTGGGCAGGCTGGGTAGCAGTAGAACTGGTGAGAAGTTTTGGTTCTGGTTTATATTTTGAAGTTAGCGGTGAGGGAGCCTTGTTGATGGATTTGCTGTGTGGTGTGAGCCAAGCCTATTTCAATATTAGCCTGCTGTACAAAGATCTTATTACTTAGCAGACTTGTGTACAAAAGAGTGGGTTGGCTTAATGGTACCCATGTTCTATTTCCTTAACATAGTGATTTTAATCACATTTACTGCATGCTCTCTGAGATATAACAATGCTCACCTATTTTATCAGCAGCAGTTAAACTTCATTCTTCCTGTATCTAAAGCTCAGCATCTCTTTTTTAGATCTAGGTGTATTTTTAATAACAACTTCATTTGTCCAACAAAACAGAAGCTGGTGAAAGAAGATGAATGAATTTTCAGTGTATTCATGAAAATGGCAGGACGATACACACAAAAATGACAAGGAACATTTCAAGGATGTGTATCTGTTAAACAAATAGGGGAGAAATAAACTCAGGGTGAAAAAAGAACACATAACATAAAATAATATGTAAATGGCTGTCAGGGAAGGACCAAAGAAAGGATTATTTCATTTCGCTGCATCAGTGAAAAATCACCTGGCTTTATATCAGAAAAAAATCCCTATAATCCACTTTTAAAAGTGCTTGCTCCATATATTATGCATGACATTTCCAGGCTGCCAAGTTTCTGATTGAGCTGGTGATTAGAAGACAATGCAGCCCCTCCTTTTCTCTTCCTTTCTTGGAAACAGCGTTGCTTCCACTCTCCCGCCCCTGCATGCCTCACGAGAGTCAGAAACAGAGAGCAATGAGAGATATGCATCAAAGAATTGATATGGTTAAAGAGAAACACCTGGGGTGAATGCACGACAGCTAACACTGGAAGAGATGCCAGAGGGAGAAGGGTCAGGAAAGAGTGGTTTTACCTGCCACGTTGCAGGTTAGGAAGGTGTCAGGTATCAACAGTACCTGTGTTAACTGCCCTCACACCACGTGAAATAAAGTTGTGTTCTATTTGCGCCGGCTCTAAGAGGATGGCTCGTCTTCAGCCTGCGAGTTTATATCGTGTAACTTAATCAGCCTATTGAAGTGTGAGGACTGTTATAGGATAACAGTGGGGAGGGGACGGTGTGTGTGTGTTGGGGGGAGGTGAGGGGAGAGAGAGAGGGAGAGATAGAGAGGGAGATGGTAATTTATTATGATTGCTTTCCATACTTACCATAATAGACCACTTCTGAGCAACAAGGCCGTGCTCCTGCAGGACTTGGGGTGGCCCAGGGAGGCATTATTTAATTCATCTGTGAGAAAGTGAGCAACAGAGGAGATAAAGTGGGTATTAATCAGAACTGTATGAGCTTTGGGATGGCTGCATCTAAATCAATCCAAGGAATCGTCTGGGAAATCAACTCCGTGTTCTCACTTGGCTTACATGTTTTATTCTTGTGGGGGGAATATTAGAGGTTTTTTTCCCGATCACCTTTCCTCACTTTGGTTCATCCTAATCAGCTCCGGAAAGTCCATAAATCAGGAAGAATTTTTCTCTGACTGGAATTTCATCCCATATTCCCTGAATACTGATGACCAGTAGGGGTTGCTGGGACATATCCGATAGCCTGGGACTCCTGCGAGTTTTTTTCTGGGCACCAGCAAAGATTTCCCAGTACCTCTCAGGTCACAGCATGTGGCTATGCCAGTCCGGAAGCTCTGGTCTGTTAATACAGGTGACAGAGCCCACCTGAAATGAGGAGTAGAAGAGCCAGGGAAGAAGTGTGAAGGGATGTTGCTCTGGGCTTCAAATGCAGTATAGAGGAAAATTAACTCATGCACATAGGCCCTCGAGAGAAATTCTCATTGACCTTGAAATAATGTTTAGAAGAGGAAACACAGTAGTTTGGAACATACCAAGATTGGGGAGTAAGAAGAAAAAGGCTGTCCTTTGATCCTTAGCTTTTGACCAGAGCAGCAACCCCACACCTGAGCTCAGATTCCTCCACACACATGTGGACATCAGGTTTCAGAAGCAGTGCGCAAAAAGTTCCCTGCTGCCACATTAGGTTATTCTCACTTGACAGTACTCAAACGTAAGGGTCATCCAGACAATGCAGAGTGCGCTTATATTGCTTAAGAAAGATCATGGAAATGAAAATGTGCACTACATGATCACAGCACCCATAAACATGTGCACAGGTTCCCAGGAGCCCATGAGGACAGGCAATGGGCTGCGGGCTTCCTCTAAAATAAATTCTGGGGCATGTGAGCTATGCCTTGGGAGCCATCAGGCAGGATCTCTGGTAGGCAACCGTATTCTTTTTGGTCTCCTGGGTGCTATGAGTTGATGCTCCAGCAATCTTAATGCATGCCCTTCCATTGTCCCCAGCATTTTTCACCCCCTTTTGTTCCAAGGGACTCAGCAACCAACAGGTTGTCTTATATGGCCTAATACACATAAAAAAACTGCTTGGGGGCGGTTAATGAAAGGGTGGAACACTTCTAAGATAAATTGACAGAATTCATAGCTTTTGTAACATAGTTTCAAGTTAATTAAAAAGAGATTTGGATGAGAGAAAGCATTTGTTATTCTAAACATGAAAAAAGTCTAATCAAGGGAATGCTCATAAAGTCTAAATTATGATGTTTGGTCACCAAGTGCCATATCCATTCCAGGACCGCAAAGCACCTCCTTCTCTCGGTTGTTCTTTTCCACTTTCCTGTCTCTTTTGGCATCCGTAAAGATGGCGAAGATGTATTTGCCAGTATGTATTTTTGTAATTTTTTTTTATTTTCTAAACACAGTGTTTTCTCAATGCGACATCTCTGGGCATGTATAAATCAAAATTGCTTTGTGTGTTATTGACTCAATGGGCTGCTGGAGATCTTAATGGACCTCTAAGCCCTGTGGGTTCCTCTTTCTCATTTTTAAAAAGGAAATTGAGAGCGAGGGAGATGGGGGTGTGGGGGGAGGGAGAGGAGGAGGAGGAGGAGAGATAGAGAGAGGGAGGGAGGGAGAGAGAGAGAGAGAAACATTTTTGATCTCCATCTTACCTAGGGAGAGGAGAGTGGAAGGGAACTGGAGGCAGAGGGCTAAATTTACCTTTTGAGAAACACAAGTAACAGAGCACATTAGACATGGCTCCAGGTGTTGCAGGATAAGCGGCTTCCACAGTGGAGAAGCTCAGGAAAGAGGCGGAAATGGTTTTCTCAGAGGAGCTTTCCCAGGTCCGCCCTCCTTAGTTGTCTTTCTCTGGGGATTCTGAAGCTTCGTCCTATTTGGAGCTGTCAGTGCCATCTTCGGTGCATGTTGAGGCAGAATTAGTCACCTTCCCTGTCCAGGGGCTCTGCTCGCTACTAGGCAGGCCAGATTGAGAACCTGGGGAAGGCTGTAGAACACACTTGGGAAAAAGATGGGAGGCAGCAGGCAGGAGAGGCCTGTCAATGTCCAGTAGCATCAACCTGGAAACCCCCAGTGATTTTCTTCCTTCAGGCATTATTGCTGTCTAAGAAGTCCTGAGCTATCAGTGTCTTTTCTGAGTGTATTTCCATTGCCTTCTGTACAGCAAGTCCATCTCCAAGAGACGCCTTTGAATTACTCTTTATGTTTTCTTGTTTAATGCGTAAAATTAAAGACACCCGTAGGAAAATTATCATAATACTTTTATATACACTGTGAGAACAGTACACTAACAATAGGTAGGCATTGTTTAAATGAGCTTCTATTTTCCTAATGTCCATGAATAACTGAGCTCAGAGTGAGACTCTTTCATTTACCACTGATGTGGGAATGTGAAGTGCCGTTCCTGCCACACATTACACTGAAAAAAATTTTCACTGGTTCTTTGCAAAGAATCTGAGCCCATTCTTTTGTTTCTTATTCTGTCTTATGATGATAGGACACATTCCTCATGGTCCGCCACATATGTTCAGCTCCACTGTGGTCACCTGTGACATATCCACTTCGTGGGTTAACTGGGGCAAAGAAAAGCCAGATTGCCCTTTGTTTTCCATGGGGGTACCATCACTCTGCATTCTCCCCACCATTCTGCTATATATTCAAGGAAAATGCAAACTGACCTTAATATTAATTGCAGAAAAGTTATATGCAGACAGATAAATTCTATGCAAGAGCTGAAAATCATTCCTAAAGGGTTATGAGTGTATGTGTGTATATGTGTGTGTGTGTGTGTGTGTGTGTGTGTGTGTATCTATATATATAAGCTTTTCCAAGGTTGGGGTTACCTGAACTTGGATTGCTCTTCAATGATGTTAAAAAGCATCTAAGGACCTGGAAATTTATACAGGGGTGGACAAAAGTAGGCTTGCAGTTATCTGTGTGGAAAAAGGCACGCGCATTATGGTTATGATTAACTCAGAAGAATGTCACCGTGGCACAGCATACCCTAGGCACAATCTCGTAAGTGTTCAGATTGCTGGCCTTCATTACTGACCCATTCTTGTAGTCTGCTTGCTCTACTCAGGCACACTGTGTTTCCTGTGCTCACAACTGTAAGCCTACTTTTGCTAACCCCTGTATATTTTAAAATTGGGTATTTCATGTTTTTTTTTTTTTTTGTCTCCAATGATCTCAACTAATTTGGTAAAGATGAACCAGAAGCACACTTTTTAATGATAGTTAACAGTCTGTTGCACCTAGAGACACTTGGCACACAAGATTATTGACCCCATTTACTCCCAATGTGTTATTCCAATTCAATTAATTATCTTAGGGAAATGACTCAAAGTGAAGAGTTAAGAAATCTCTTCATGTGCTAAATTAGTGAGACAGTGAGGCAGGACGAAATGTGTTTTTACGAGATGAAAGATTATTTAGACAAGATTCCTCATGATTTCATAGGATCAGAATTCTAGTTGGTGTTTCATTTTGTGGCTTTGTAAAATGTCATTTGTCCTTATATGTCGTATCGCTGCTCAGATACCTGTAATGACTCCTCATTGCTTGGAATAGGTGAACCTCCCGTTGTTCATCTGACCCTCTTTCTAGTTACCTGTCATTATACTGCTTTTTGCACTTGGTATCTTAACCTCAAGGGACAGAGCATTTTCTAAGCTTACTATTCACGTTCCTCTCTTAGAGTGTGCATTAAAATTTTTTTTTCATGTTTTCCCTTCATCCTTAGAAGCTCCTTTTGCTCCATTTCTTCTGCTAAAATCCTTCTTTAAAGCCCAACTCAAGTCTATCACAAAAAGTAGGATCCATTTCTCTACTTGGAATGAAGTGTTTCCTCTCCTGCACTCTTTAGCATGCTGGCTCTCTGTTCTGGCTACACATTAGAATCACGGAGAGTTAAAAAAAATAGTGATGTCTGGCCCTGACCAGGTAGCTCAGTTGGTTAGAGCATCATGCTGATATGTCAAGGTTGCAGGTTTGATCTCTAGTCAGGGCACATACAATGAGCACCCAATGAATGCATAAATAGGTGGAACAACAAATTGATGTTTCTCTCCCTTTTTTTTTCTCTCTCTGTCAAATCAATAAATACAATTAAAAAATATACTGATGCCTGGATCTCCCTCCACACCTCCATTCTGTGAACCAAATTCTGACTTTACATCTAAATAGTGACCAGCAATAATCTTTTGCTCCTTCCTTACCCTTTGGACTTTTGTGGCTAATATCTCCTTTTGAAGGAAACATGAAGACACCTGTGGATGTGCAAAGTCAGTTCAGATGTGTGTGAATGGGAGCCACTCAGTCCCTTTGATCTGCTGGTGGTGAGAGGAGTCTTCAGTGCAGTTGCCCCTACCTGCCTCTGCTGGAACAGTCAAGTGAGCATGGCTTTGTGTCGTGATCTATCTGTGCGGTGCATGACACTCCAGCTACCAGTCAGTGGGATGAGCGGGAAATGGGAATCCATGGGGAAATGTGCGTGACATGCAGAAAATGAGCATTCCTGCTGTAGAGCCTGTGGACATTAGTCTGAGAGTTCTTGCTACAGTGTTTTGTTGTTCACTACCTGTAATTTAGTAAGCCTACAGTTATTTTATTGTTTGTTAACACTTTTTTTACGTTGTAATAATTCCTTTTGTGTTTTTTTGTTTGCATACAGTCAACCCCACAATTCTACCACATTTCCTGATTGATTCACTCTCCACAGTTCCTGATGACTATTTCTCCACATTCTCTTTCTCCTCAGACTTTCATTACCCACTCCCAACTCCTCACTCTTGGCCGATGACCTTGCTTCCGACTCCCCTGAGAAAGTACAGGGATCAGGAAAAGACTTCCTCACTCTCTCACTGGCCAGTTTACCAATCCCCTGAATTCCTGCTGCAGACTCTGTTTTCCTTCCTGTGGCACTGTCCCAGCTAAGGCCACAGCCTCCGCCCTCCCTCTGTCATTTCAGGGACTTGCTTCTGCCTCTGCCTTCTCTCTTGAGCTTCATTGGATTCTCTCTACTTGATTATCTACCATCCTAAAAAAAAATTCTCCCTTGACCCTTCATTTTCTCTGTTAACCTTTCCTGGCAGCCTTGAGAGTGTGTCTGCAGACGTGCAACTGAAGTAAGTGTTCTTGACCGAAGGCCCCAGCTGCTGAGATTTGGAATCCATCCTGTCTTTGCACTGAGGCGCTGCTTCCTGTAGACTGCTCCCCACCAATGACCAAGTGTGGCAGGAACCCTAATCCAGCTTCCTTCCTGGTCAACACGGAACTCCTTTGTTGGCAACTCTGGCTCAAGAACTGACGGCTTGGTCGGACTTTCCTTGAACAGTCTAGAATACTTCCACTCAATCCTTTCATCCTTTCTTCTTCACTCAGTGTCAGGTTTGCCTTGTCTGTCAGCTGTATCCGCCTCCTCCAGGTCCCTCTCCACCCCCTTTCACAGAGTAATTCCCCCTAGGAAAATATTTACATGTTTCATATAGGTTTGGAGCGTGCTTTGTGAAGGACCCAGGCAAGCACACCTTCCCGGTCTCTCTCCTTTCTGCCACTACAGAATTGCTCAGAGAAGTTGTCTGCCCCTTCTCCCCTGCTGCTCCTCTCTTGGACCCTCTCCATCAAGCCTGTACCCTTAGCACTCCAACAATTGCTCTTGTCCAGGCACCAGCGACCTCCATGCTGCTAAACTCTATAGTCAGCTTTGAGTCTTTGTTTTCATGTACCAGCAACTACTGACAATCCTTTTTGAAGCATTCTTTTTCCTGTTGGCTTTCAGAATTCCACCTTTTCCTCCTTATCCTTCTACCTGATTCCAAGACTCCTTTTCAGACTTCTCATTTCTACTCCTAAGTGCTGGAGTGCCCCTCAATAAAACCTCAGTTCTCTTCACTATCAATTATCCTTTGGAGAGCTTATCCAGTGTTGTGGCTCTAAATATCATCTAGACTTAGCTAAAAAATGTATATCTCTAATCTTAATCATTTACTTGAAACACTGATATGTATACCCAACTTTTACTTGGTTATCTTATAAGAACATCTTCAACCTCACATGCATATCTTAGGGCAGACCCTCTAGAGCACAGAGCTTGAGGTAACCATTTGATACTATCAATTTATTTTAAAAGTGAAAGTTCTGGTTCTGGAGGTGAGGAATAAACGGAATTGAAGCAGGGAGAGATGCTATGCTATGCGTGAGGTGCATTACTGCCCTGGCCCTGGCCACAGCTGTACACTGAGCTCTGAAAGAACACAGCAGGTTACCCACAGGCTTGCTTACTCAGTACTTAGGTCTCCTGAAGGGTTGTAAGAAAGCACTGTGCCTTGGAGTGGTCTACAAGAGAGAGAAAAGAGAAGATTTGATTTGCCTCTTTTCCTCCTATCTTGTGTTTTTCATTGGTCAAGGCTGATCAAGGTTGATCCCATGGAGAGCTTACCCTGCCCTTCTGGGTTATTGTGTGGTTCCATTTGTGCTGCCTGGGAAGACAGGTTCCACAACCTTTGATGTGGAATTTTACCTAAGTTCTAGAGTGGAGGGTCACCTGACACAGGTGGGGTCCAACCTGGAGAAAGAGAGAAATAGGCAGTGACAGGAATCTGAGAAGACGCACGAGGTGAGTGATACAATGCACTGTCCAAAACAGAACTCTGATTTCTTTCCCCTCCTCCAATTAGTTTCCTTAGCTTTGCCTAGTCAGACTACTCTCAAATAGCAGGCAGAATGATCTTAAAAAAAATCGGATAATCTATTCAGCTGCTCAAAACTTCTAGTAATTTTCAATTACATGTAGAACAAAATCCAAAGTCCTCTTGTGGCTTACAAGTCAATGTGAAAAGACTGCTCTAACTTCCACTCCTGTGACTTTCTACCTCATTCTTCTCCATCCTCACACCTTGCTGTCCTTCAAATGTACTGACCTTGCTCTCTACTTAACGTCTTCACACGTGCTCTTCCTGCTGCCTGGAATTCTCACTTTCGATTTCCCCATTGCTCCTTCCTTCACTTCACTTATTTCTTTGTCTCTTTCCGATCACTTCTTTAGTGAGGCTTTTCCTGACTATCCTGTTGAAAATTGGAGGCATTCTCATTTTCTTTCCCTTTACCCTGCTTTATTTTCTTCTAAGCATGTATATACCCAACATTATATTATATATCTGTTTTCACATTCGTCTGTCTCCCACTAGAGTGTAGCTCCATGGGAACTGGGACTTTGTCTTTTTCATTGCTGTTTCCTCAGTAACCAGAATAATGCCCACAGTAAGTGTTCAGTATTTACTGAGTGAATTAATTCTGGAACATGAAGTGTACATTCCAGAGGGATAGGGAAAGAAGGAAGGGAAATGGTATGTATCATTTATCAGAATGTATCTGGATAGCTTTCTTCTTTCTGTTTTTTGTATTATAAAAAGACCTACTTGCCACAAACAGGAGACATTTCCACTGTACAAACACCAATCAGACAGTGCTAACAGCATGCTTAAAAAGTCAGTTTCCCCAGGTCTTCATTAAATGGCCTTGTGTGTCACTGGCCTACTCCTTGCAAAGAGAGGTCAGGGAATTTACTCTGAGTAACGTGTAGGAGGGGTGGTTTTGAGCAGTCCTGTTCTCGTGTCCTGGTGGGTTGCTTCTGTTTGGCTTTTCATGTTGTGTTGGTGGTGCAAACCAGAGCTCCTTGGGTGCTCACAGGTGCGGTGGAAAGGGACACAGGCAGCAGGCTCAGCCCTGGCTTTCTTAGACACCCCCTCCATAGGCAGCCGGGGTGTGAGGAACACAGCTTTCTGCTGGGTAATGAGAAGAAAACATTCTAATAAGGTCTCATATTTGCAACATCTGTTTCATTTGGCTAATTTTACATGGCTAAAATCCACATCTCAGAATGACGAGGACTCCTATCATTTTACAAATGATTGCTGAAATGTCTCTAAGCACCCGCCACAGTAATTAATAGACTAGAAGGGCTAAGAAGAAATAGGGCCCTCATTAAGCTCAGGAAACAGCATCCCTTTAGGGCAAACTGACACAGAAGAAAACAGTGTAATGGTTTCTCTCTCTTAGAAATGCCTAAAAAAAAGAGTCTTCTCTCTGTCTCTTTTTTTCTTTGTCTTTAAGCTGTACGAGTGAGTTAAGGGTTCTAATCTTTCTATTAACCTTTTCTTATCCAGATGCCTGTGCTTAATTAATCCCTACCACTTCCTAGAAGAAAAACAACTTTATTCAAATAAATTTACATGCATAAAACTTGAATTTTAAAGAGACCAACCATTGTTACTGAGACCTTTTCCCACACATAGCACTTAATAGAAATGATAGCACTTTTACTTGGAGTATTTCTGGGTGGAAACATAAGGTAGGTTGGAAGCTTTTAATTGTCTTGTGCAGATGATGACATTGGAGACCCATTAAGAACACTTTCTCTACTTTTCCACTTCTCACAGCACACCTACCATGCTTCACACAAGGGCTTCATTCATATAGCTTGAAAAAAAAGACATCACTATAAATGAGGACAATAGTGGCAAAATAGAAAATGTAATTGATTTCATAACATATGGACCTCTGTTATCCAACAAATTTTACTCTGTTTAAAATATTAAATTAAAAATCCCCACAAGGCTCCTGGCTGGTGTGGCTCAGTGGATCGAGTGCTGGATTGTGAACCAAAGGTCACCAGTTCAATTCCCAGTCAGGGCACATGCCTGGGTTGTGGGCCAGGTCCCCAGTTGGGGGCTGTGCAAGAGGCAACCACACATTGATGTTTGTCTTTCTCTCTTTCTCCCTCCCTTCCCCTCTCTCTAAAAATAAATAAATAAAATACTAAAAATAAATCCCTACAAGACAAAGCAAAATGATGGAGTGCTTACTTTAGAATCTGTGTGAATTTAAGTGTACTCTAAATGGGCTCTTTGTCAAGCTTGATTCCTGTTTGTATAGCTCTGTGCAGTAAACAAAACACTTTGGCATATATTATCTCATTTGATCCTCAAAATGATCTCTTCTGAATTAGATCCCCAAAGCCTTCCCAGGCCCAGAAAAGTTTTCAAAGTACTTCTTGCCACCCAGAGACTGATACTACTTCAGAACATGAAGATGAAATGTTCTTTGGGAGGGAGCTCTTTGATCATTGTAACTCTGCCAGGTATCAGTCTAGAAAGTTCTGTTTGCTAAGGCTAACATGTGGATATATGATACCACATGGTGTTATGTTAATCAGGATAGGACAAGTTAGGATGTCGTAACAAAGAGCTCCCATACCTCAGTGCTTACAAAGATGACTGCATACCCAGGTCACTCTCTGGGATGACCCAGTGGTCCAGGAAGATGACAACGGTCACCATCCTGTGATTGCACCATTGGAATTATGCACCTTCATGGTCATTGTGGCAGAGACAGACTCTCCTAGCAGGCTCATACTGGCAAACAAATGTTTCTCCCTAAAAGTGACACATATCACTTCTGTTTCCTTGTAACCTTTACCTGTGCCCAGAAAGAGAGGAAAACCAGATGTTATTAGGAGTTTCTACTATATAAGATTTTTCTTTTACCAATCAACAAGGAAGTACCAAAGTAAAAGAAGTAGAGTTTCCAGCTCTAACCTGGAGTAGATTTAGCCAAACCCATCAAGGCCTATGGCCTTCTTCCACTAAATGTATTACACCTGCGACTCTAGTGACAGCAACAGCTCCTTCTTAGAATAGTTACATTGGGCCCCAGAGTGTCCCTGCCATCAGGCTGGGACAGAATCAACATGATGCCAAACCACCCAATGAGTTCGATGAATTCAGTGGGGGAAGACAATGGACCCGGTAGCTTTGATAGTGGGTAGAATGAATAACTGGTTGATTGTCTGCAATATTCAATTTCTAATATGTCAGTGGGCACTGTAAGAAGTGCTTTTTGGTCCCAGCCTTTTCTTTATGCTGTTTTGGAGTGCCTAGAAAACAGTAGAAGCAGGAAAGACTGAGGGTCACATTGTACTCTCACGGGTCACCACTTTGTGCTTAGGACCAAATTGTGGTCTCCTGCACATATGATTTTCTTCTCCTCCTGTGTTGATCTTACACCATCTAGTTAACTTGGTTTAACAAGTTATTGGCCACTGAACAACAGTTTTTAGGTAGTGCGTATGGCCCTACCTAAATCTGAACTCTTTGAGTGCCTTAGTTCAAAACACAGGGATAGGGCTTTATGTCTGGTGCTTATTATTGCAAGGTGTGTGTGAGAACCACCCGCGGACCTTGTAAAATTCAACTTCCAGGCCTTCGCTCTCAAAATTTTTGAGTCAGTGTTGTAGAGCCTAAGAAATTATATTTTTAACATAAATCTCAGTTGATTCTGATGCTTGCTAACATACAGGACATATTTTGAGAAACACTGAACTCAGTAAAATAAGGTGGATTGGCTGGGAAACGGTTAGAATCTTGTGAATTCTGGGCAGCCCTCAAAAATATCTGTATTGTCATGTAATTTGTTCAATATTCTATACAAAGGCTTAGAAAACAGTCTGCACAGTAAAGACAAAATAGGCTTTCCACAGATTTGACTGCTAGAGACTGCTGTACATTTTCTAAATAATCTGCACAATGGTTTTTGGCATTTCTTATAGTTAATATTGAGGGCTTTCCACCCACTTCATTTACGGGCATCCTTTAGGGTCATAGAAAAGAACGCTGGGCCCTCCATGAGGACAATGGAGGGCAAGTTGAATGAATCCCCAAATGGCATATTTTACTTGAAAACCATGCATTGTGCTCTTTTCCAAGTAAACTGCATAGAAAAAATGTAAATGAAGCTTAAAGCTCTTATGAATTAGACCCCAAGCGTTTTTCTTTTTAGCATATAAACTGCCACTAAGGATGTGATAGGAATGCATTTTCTACTATTTTTCAAACTGTAATTACGTTTCCCTGGTAAAATTCAAATACTTGATATGGTCCTGTTGCAACTGTACCAGACAGGTAATAATTGGAAAATTTAACACAGAGCTTTATCTCTTAAATGCTAAAAGGCAGGGCTACTCACGGCATGCAGAAGAGTTGGCATTAAATATAAAAGTTGTGAGCCTGTTGTTTCTCTGTGATGTTAATTTTGCATCTGGAAATGTGTTCCAAAGTGGTAGCACCCTTTTACATACATCAGAATAAAAGACAATTCCTCCCCAACGCTCATCTAAAAAAGCCTATAATCTTCATCTAGCATTCAATAACTCTGTTTTTTTTTCCTCTGCATTTACTATATTTCAGGTTGGAATGTGATGCATTTAAGTCCCAGAGCAGTGAATTAACTTATTTTAGTAGCAATGGAATAAAATGAAGCAAAAAGGAGGAAAATTCTCTGGAGACCTCTGTTCAATTGTGTATCTAGGCCATCAGAAAAGGGTGCATAATAAAACTCATATAGAGAATTAAAAGGGTTTGAGCAATGCTCTTCCCATTTATCACCACAGTAGGCTTTGTAGCCAACTTTTTTTATTACTGTCTTTTTTTATTCAGCAGTTTTAGGACTTACGCTATGTTAAAGATGCATAAACCTCTATAGATAATGAAAGTTTTCTTAAACCTTCTATGTGAATTAATAATACTTTTTTTGTGTGTGCAGATGTTGCAAGTTAAATAGTTTCTACATGGGCACATCACATGCGATTTCTATGGGAGAACCACAGATTCACAGGTTTGGGACAAAGGCCATCACTGTCTGGAATGTAGTCTCACCTGGTAAGACATTTAGAAGAGCAGAAACTCTGAAATAATTCTAATAAGACTTCTCATGAAAATTTCAGCCTGACTTTGCATTGTCAGCTGGGAAAACTCTGATGTTTCCTAGTGCACATGAAACCAAATTCCACAGCCCTTTGAGAATGGCTCATCTGTACTTGAATCTTGTATGGGTTTTATCCTGATTTGATGCATCTTGTTTTTGGTGTCTATCAAAAGAAATATTAATTTATTTCTGCATGCTGCCTTTCATATCACATTACTGCCCACATTTGATTATGAGGGACTTGCTGTAGAGCAGCTTTGTAACCCTGAATTAAAGTTAAGATTTCTGAAAGCAATTTTTCAGCTTTTCTGAAATCATTATTGGCTTTTCTGAAGGCATTTATCACTACTGTAACTTTAACCCCCAAACTAGAGGTTGCATTCAGCAGTAAATCAGACCGGAAATCATCAAATACAGTGGAAACAAGTAGCTTTTGATAGTTAGGGTAGCAACAGAGCATGAGGATCAATAGTTCAGGCTTTGGATTCAGACGAGTTTCAAATCTCTGCTCTAACATTTACCAGTAGTCTTGACCTTGGACTTGTGTTCTTTGAGCTCAGTTTCCCCCATGTGTAAAGTGGGTAAAGTGGTAGTACAGTGTTAGGATGGGCTAATGACCGTATGAGTTAGACTTGCAAATGTTTAATGGGTCAAACAAAATTAAAATATGATTTTCTTATTTTATTTTTATTTTTTTATTTTTTTTATTTAAATGAATGTTCAAGTACAGTTTTCACCCCCTTACTCCCATTCTGATTTTTGTTTATCAGTGGTACTTGTTAGTGACCAGGGCACCTCTCCTTCAGGTAGTCACTCAGAGACTTAGTCTGAGAAGTTCTACTGTCTTCAATCTGCAGCTCCCAAGGTTGCTTCAGAGCACTGTTTCCTCAAGTGTTTTTCCATTTCTCCCCTCAGGAGAAAAATGAAATTAATTAAACCCAATTAACTAAGACTAATTTAATTAAATGTAACCTCTCCCTAACAAGAGGAATTAAATACTGAGAAATAAGATTTTTATTAGGTAGAGTTGTTCTTTGAAAAACCACCAATGATTATATCTAAAAGTGTTTTGCTCCCCCAAGCAATGCTTTTCCCTTTCTGGGAGCAACACTGTATGCGAGAAGGGGAAAGGAGAATGTGGGGGCAGCCCTGGGAGACTCTTCTGGGCCAGGCCCGGAAATGCCACACATCACCTCCGTTTCTCGTTCATGGGCTAGAACGCAGTTATGCACGTGGTCACTCCTAATCACAAGGCAGAGGAGGAGGGAATGTAATCTAGCTAGAAAATACTACCGTATTGAATATTTAGGTGCTTTTGATTCTGTTAAAAGAAGAGAAATTAAGAGATCAGTAATCGCTTAATTATTTAATCCATCAGAGAATAAAAACATCTTAGAGTTGGATGAAAAGAAATCATCAGTTGGGAGGTGGACTCTTTAGGCAAAGCGTTTGATGACTAAGTGAAAAGGAGGCACTGCATTTCCTCATTATATCTCCAGTTACCTGAAAATTTTTATTCCAGGCAAAAATCCATATACTCAGATTTCCAAGTGTCCCATTCTACCCATTAGTATTTGCTCTGTCTTCTGAAGTTTTTACTAATTAATTCACTCAGCAGATGTTTATTGAGTGTCTAATGTACATCTGATAGTGTGCTGGGCTCTGGAGATTCGAGATCAAATGTGTTCTCCTTGCCTTTAAACACTCAAGGAGTTCTGCCCTTCAGAAATCAGGAACTTGTCTTAGCCTTTGTTGTGTCCCCAGCAGCTAGGGTAGTGCAGGCACTTAGCAAGTGCTCGGCCAGTGGTTGCTGAATGAGTGGGTGTGACGGTGGAGACAGAAGATGAAAACAGGCATTGTCGGCACAGTGACAGGAATGGCATGTCAAGGAGGCAGTGACTGGGCTCTGAGGGAGCATCCAGGAGGGCACCTAACTCATCCAGGAAGAGAGTTGAGAAGAGGTGGCATCTGAGCTGAGTACTAAAGGATGTGAGAATGTACTGTGTTAAAGAATGGGGGAGGGGGATTTCTAGAGGAAGGACAAGTTTCAGGCCTAGCGGTGAGGGAAATTGTCAGAGTGTGGTGTACCAGATTGAACAGCGTCCACCAAAAATTTGTGTCTACCAGAAACCTAAGAATGTGAATTTTTTTGGAAATAGGGTCTTTGCAGAAGTAATTTGTTAGGTTAAGATGAAGTCATATGGCATTAAGGTGGTGCCTAAACCCACTGATTAGTGTCTGTATAAGAAGGCCGTGGGAAGACACACACGCAAACACAGAAGGAAGATGACCACGTGAAGACAGAGGCAGAGTTTGGAGTCATGGTGCCATGAGCTAAGGAACTCAAGGACTGATGGGAACCCAGAAGTTAAAAGAGGCAAGGAAGGATTCTGTCCTTGAGTTTTCAGAGGGAGCATGGTCCTATTGACACCTTGATTTTGGACCTCTACTGTCTAGAACAGTGAGAGAATAAATCTATGTTGGTTTAAGCAGCCCACTTTGTGACAATTGGTTATGACTTTCCCAGGACACTGATATAAAGGGGTCTTATCAAAGTACAGTCAGGAGAGTTGGGGAGAAGGGTCAGCAATCATGGGACTCACGAAGGCTTCACTGTTACACATACAGAAGGAACTTTTGAAAACTGTTTCACCAGATGAGCTGGCACTCTCCATGCCCTCTGCACAGGATGCTTGGCTGGGCATTCAGGTTAGAAGGTTCCTCTGGAGTTTATCCAGTGGCCCTCTGCCCTCAGGAGTTAAGCAGTATGCTTACCAAGACTCAGTTCATTTGTTTCCAAGTCCATTACTGTCCACTGTACTTGTAATTATGCAACATTGTTGTTATGTATATGTAGTAGGTAAATTATGAATATGGAAGGAGAGTTATTATTCCTTTGAAAAACAATGATATGTTTTGGAAAGATTGAAAAATGGTAAAAATCAAGAGGGCTTATGCAGTCAGATTGCTTTTCAGGTATCTTAATGTTGTATATGTTAAACAACCAAAGCTACCAGTTGTAGAGGCGGCATTTTGGGAGTGGTTTATAGAAAAAGAACTTTGACTCAAATTCAGGTCGTGTTCATGTATCAGAGATGGACACGTGATATACTTGTGTGTTTGAAGCTTAAGTTAAGATATTTAAGATATGTGTTCTTTTAGTTTTCTGCTTGAACCAACTTTTATACCTAATTTTTCTGATCACCTTGGCTAAGAAAGTTCCTACTGCACATTGGCAATGTGACTTGGAAATGCCAGCAGGTGCTGGCTTCAGGGTTACCGAGCGGTTTCTTTTGATCACAATGAGTACAGAGATAATTTCCTTCTCACCTGGCAAACAGCTGGTTTAGGAACTGGAATTTGAGTTCCTGATGCCCTGCATTTTGAAGTGGGACTGATGGTCCCTATATAAATAGTCTTATAAATGATGTCTTATTTCTCAGGCCTGGGAATCTATGTAACTCAAGGTCATAGATGCCATTACAAGTAGAATCAGAAATAGAAGTAGGTGCTGCTTTTACTCTACATCATGTTCTTCATGATGTGCCTCACTGACACATAGCGAATATTATGCCAGTTACTCTTTAGTGGAAACAAGATTTTTTATTTTTTAAAATTAATTAATTAATTATAATTGTTGTTCAAGTACAGTTTTCTGCCTTTTACCGCCATCCCAGCCCATCCCTCCTAGATTTTATTTTTTCTCTTTTCTTCTCCTTTTCTACTTTCTTTTGTTTTTTTTTTCTTGAGATTATGTTTCAGGTTCTAATCCCTAGTTTACATATCCTTTTTCAAAATGCTACCCATTTTCAAGTTGGAATAGTCTTGTACACATATATTTGTTTGCATATTTGAGTTTCAAATTATATTTTGTTTGGATGAACATTAGTATTTAAGTTACCTGAATATAAATCAGTTGATTATTGGGCATGTGATCCAGAAATAGGAAAAATGTCCAATGGTGGGAGAATTTAGTCTGGGTTTGAACTTTTGCCATGAATTCATCAATGAATAATTATATAGAGTTATTAATTATTCAGCGACTATTGTTTAAATGTCTAACATTTGTCAGGCACTGTGCTAAGCACTGCAGAATGATCAGCACAAAGAAGAAAGACTCTATCAGGTTCTAGAAATTCTGTTGACATGATCTGATGGCCAAGGACAGTAACTATAAGCCTTAAAACTCTGCTGGAATATTTAGTACCACATAAATGCTATCAGGAGGAGAGAAAGTGCTGAAATTTTGGTCCCAAGATTTAAGAAGGCACTTTATATGTTCAAAATCACCAGCTAACTATTCAGGAGGATACAAAGTGCTTTGTGTGCTATTCCCTTTCAGTTAGTGTAGTGTGCTGTAAAGAACATGATATAGAGAAAAAGAAGACACATTTCTAGTCTTAGCTTTGCCAATAACAGGCTGTGACCTTGGGCAATTCGCTTTGATTCTTGGGTTCCTCCTTGGTCCTGATTGAATGAGGTGATGTCTATGGTCTCTTCCTGTTGTAAAATTCTCATTTACTGTAGGATTTCAAGGCTGTGTGAAGGACCCAGAGCATCCTTTGTAAAATTTTTGAACTCCTTCATTACCCTCACCACACAGCATGAGATTTTAAAGTATGGTTTTTCTCACAGAGACATTATATGATCTAATCTGCTTTCTTTCACCTCATTAGTACTTCAGTTGGAGGGAGAAGGCGAGAAGAGGCCAATATCTACTTGCTGATTTGAGGAATACTTGAAGGAATTGAAAATGCTTAGTGTGGAGTAGCCCGACCATGGGAGAAATAAAAGTCAGTGTGGAGTGTTAGATGGGTGCCATCAAAGGTAGGCAGTCACTATACAAGAAGAATGAGACATGCTTTTTGTCTTCAAGAAACTCGCCTGGCAGAGGAGCCTGGTACCCTGCAAACATGTGAAGAGTCCTAATGTGAGGCAGGAAGTGTGTACTAGAGGACCCTGGTAGAGACACAGTGGAAGTACGAAGGGAAGAACATGCTTTGTGCTTCCCCGGAGAGGAGAGCAATAATATGCTGGTAAATGGCACAGGGGGTTGATTTGGCTCAATATATGAGAAAAGGCTTTCTTATAACTAGAGCACTCCACCATTGAATGGTGTACCTCAGGAAGGAGAGGGAGGTTCTGTTTGCTGTGTACTAATCCAAATGATTCTGGACACATCTGTTGGATACCGGCACCAGCTGGGGGGTTGGATTATGTAATATATAACTTGCCTTTAGCCACCCAGACTTTGTGATACATCTCTCAATTGACCAAACAGCTTTCTTTCGTTGGAGTCATCTTGCAGGAATACACGGGAAGATTTCATGTTATCAAATGAAAACACCCACAGAAAAATGAGATGGTTCTAATGAAGAGGAGAGCCATTATTTTCATCACCATCGCTATCTCATTAAATGGCTCTTGTTATCTGTAGCTAGAATGCAAGACCCCATCCAGGATAATGGGTACAGAGAAAACATCCAGGAAAGCCTTATCTTTAGCAAGTAGTGGACTCCATGACTTTCGAAATGAGTGATGTTGGATTGTGGCTTGCATAGAAGGTGGCTGTGATAAGATTTATTCCAAAGTGCTAAGCTAAGATTTCCTTTGAGTCTGTCGCCTTTAAGCTGTATGACTCACCTGCAAATTCACAAAACAAAAATGTGATCACCGTGGATTATGTTGCCTTGCTAGCAACATGCTGGCAATGATTGTAACAAGACTTGCCAAGCACACACTGACCCTCTGAGTCACATTGGTTCCTGTGGAGATTAACACCGTCAGTGTTGAGAACAGCAGCCCAGAAGTGCGATTGGTGTTAGACAGGGAGGAGAAAAATGGCCATATGATTCTCTAGAAATGCAGCAATTGGAATGAAAAAGGAGCATGGGGTGGTGCAACTCAGGAGAGAAAATGACCTGTAATGGCCCAGCAACCTCCTTCTCCAGCTCTTCCTGAAAATGGCTGGGGAAATATTATGGTTCCTGGCAGAGAGTCTACAATCTACTTTTATTTATCTGGCATTTCCTGCAAGTTCTCTTATCATCCCAGATAGCTCATCTCTTCAGAGTGGTCTGTCCAAGGTGACCTCATCGTGGACCAAGTGGTTCTGCTGCTGGGACCATAAGTCTGGTGAACACGTTGGGGTTCAGTGGTGGGTATGACACAGATCACTTAGCTATAGCTTTGTAGGTTTCTGGATAAAAAGAGGCATACTCCTGTTCAAAGAAAACCATCATTTGAATTTCACAAGTTAAACTGCTTCATGTGTTTTAATAGAGCAGTTGGGTTTCTGAGTGTTGGCTTTTGCTTTGGAAGTTGTGGGGAGCTAGGTCTCACCTTCTTTGTCCCTGGCAGCCAGTTCTGCCTGCACACTACCTCAGCTGCTCTGTGCCCTGGCTTACCGTCCTGGTGCCTGAGTCTCCAGGTCCCTCCCAGAAGGACAGGAGAAATGTCCGGAGGCCTGCACGTGTTCCGAATTCAGGGTACATGAATCATGCCTAGCTCACGTGGATTAGGGTATATGAGGTGAGCTGTACTTCTTCTCATCTTTCGCATATCAGCGGTTGTGCAAAGTGCCTATTAGCTGCTGAATGATTAAACAGATGTAAGAAGAATAACTGGTTTCTGGCAAAATCAGATTAAATTGCATCAAAAGTAACCAAGCTGAAATGACAACATGTCATCTGGAAAAGAACGAAGATAATGGTTTTCAAAGGAACGACAGAGCATTTTTGGAGAAAATTAGTGTTAATAAGATAGTTGCAAATGGAAAAAACATGGCATTATTCCTCCAAATGTTGCTTGCTGGTGGCTGTGTCCTCTAGGGGCGGGGAGCGCCTGGGGATGTGCGCGGCCACGCCATCCACTGTACCCGAGACCATTGGCGGAGTCGTAGGCTAGTCTCCAAAGTGCACCGTGCCTCAGTTCACTCACCTGTAAAGTAGCGCTTTGTACCCACATAACCTCAAAAAGGTGAACACAGTGCCCGACACAGAGTAAACGGTACATGCTAGTCACGCTGACGACGACGGTTTTGACAGTGGCAGCGGTGACCACAGTGGCGACGGAGATGCTGGTACAATGATCACAATTATCAAGGGAGCCTGCCCTTTGGTTCTGGGTTCTGTGACTCTGACAAGGGGACTTCATTTGTTATAAAAGTGATTTTCAGAAAGTTATTTCTTGTAAAGTTATGTCTCATAGGAAGGAACCTCAGGGAGTTGTATTTCTCTGCTTGGGAAGCAATTTGGAATCCAAGTCTTATGCTCTAGGAACACGTTTTTCCAAGTCCTGTGTCCCCTGACTACTCAATGACATCAGTCTCGCTGCGCTGCAGGAGGGCGTCAGGATGCAGCCTAACCTTGTGCTTCAGAGCGCGAGGTCTCGAGGTCGCGAGGTCGCTGCTGTACTCCTGCTCCGCCACCTCCCTCCTAGCTGAGTTAGGGGGCGAGTCCTCGGTGGGCTGTGTCCCCTTCCTCACCTGTGTAAGAGGATGGTCAGGGCATATGTCCCAGGGCGGTTGTGAGGACGGCAGGTCCACATAAAGCTCCTGGGTCGCTGCCTGTCTGGCACGAAGTGCACATTCAAGAACCGTCAGCCATTATTAGTATTCTATTTCTTTCTGAAGAATTAAGGCATTAGCGAGACATCACATTTTAGTCCTTTTAACTTATAAATCATTTTGTGTGAAATGTCCTGGAGACTATTTCGACTGACGGTACTTTTTTTGTTGTCAATTCAGCATTGGATTTTATTCTTAAGACTTCCTTAAAACAAGCCAGTATGTGTGTGGGGGTGGGGGTGGGGGGGTGGGGGAACCTGTGCAAATGAATGCTGCTGTCCCTCATTTCCCCACAAGATGGCGCAGCATTCCTGTGGTTCCCACGTCCTGCTACCCCCAGGGAGATGGGGAACTTGGATCACCCTGGAGGGCTCCCCTCATCTCTCCCTGCAGAGAGCACAAAGCACAAGACTTCATGTTCTGTCCAGTACATGTATGTCCCTAGTTCTTGTTTGTGACTTCATAGAAGCTACAGAAAAGCTAGCTTTTAGCTTTCACCCCCCCCCCCCGCCCCACATTTTATTCCAGTCTAAATTTGACCTTTCAAGGACATATTTTGCCTGTGGCTCCTTATATCTGAAGGAGGGCATTAGAGTGAGAAATGAGATACAGTCTGTCTGCTGCCTGTCTAGGCTGACTCTCTGGCTGGAAACAGACAAAAAAACAAAGAAACACCACAGAAGACAAGAGAAGGGGTGGGACTGCCTCTCAACAAAATGGTATAGAGGTGAGTTTCATCTTCAGTGTCCCCTGCCTGTTCCCTCTCGGTGGTGGTCTCTTTCTGTGACCTTCTGGCACCATCTGGGACTGTGCTGCTCAGACATCAATGCTCAGACCTCAGTGTCACCTGCCCTTGCCTGCTCCTTGTTGTCCTCTCATCAAAGCTGAACTCTTCTGAGATGCATACCTTTAGGGCTCTTCTAACTCACTGAAACCAGTCTGTTGAAAGAACCCAGTCTTTTAACATTATTGTGCAGAAATATCCTGACAAAGGAACACACTGAATTTGCATTCAAAGTACTGACAATCCCAGAAATTGAGAGATGGGGCTCTCTCTGCAAAGACTCTCATCTGTTAACTTCGTCATGGGACATGATATTATTTTTTGCAAAAAATTGTATCATGGAAAAGTCATTTAAAGAACTAATAAACTTCAAAACTGCTAAGAGAGCAGATCTTAAAAGTTCTCATCACAAGAAAGAGAAATGTGCAACTAGGTGAGGTGATGGATATTAACTAAAGTTACTGTAGTGATCATTTAGCAATATATGATATATCAAATCATTATGTTGTACACCTGAAACTTATACTATGTCATATGTCAGTTACATCCCAAAGCCTGGAGGGGAGGAATAAAACTAATGAACTAAAGTAATTTGATCATATCTATGTATCACATATGTATCAATATATGTGTGTATACACATTCCCAGGTCTAACATAGTTTTTCTCTCTGCCACATCTCTTCCACAAAAACCCAACTCACAGACAGCAGGGACCTCCTCAGACTTGTGTCAAATTGCCTCTGAGGTGGAGAGACTGACATTGCGCTCCGCACGTGGAAACCCAGCAGCCACACTCAGCTCTCTGGTTAGAGCTTGTCCTGGCTCCTTCCTTACAGAGAGACCTAGCGGGCATTGCTCGCTATCTTCCCCTCCTGTGCTGTCTGAAATCTGCGCCCTGAGCCTGCTGGCAGCTTTCTGAAGCTCTTTATTCCAAATTTGGCACCACCTGTCTTCATTTGCAACTTTGGAGTCTTCTGTTGTATTACTTGGTGGTGCAGCCTGGAGATGAGAATGGTTTCATTAACTTATCAGTTCCCATCATACAGAACTGTTTTCACCCCCAAAGCATCTGAAAGAGACACCCCTTACACGCAGAAGTTGTTAATTTATCATTTTGAAGACTATCTGGAAGTCAGTGAAGGCTGCTGTTGTCCTCTTGTAGCAGAGCAAAGTGACTTCTGCTTGCCTATGTTCACATATGCAACCATCTAATCCAGTCCCTCCAAACGGGTGCAGTGCTCTGTTAGAAGTACCAGTTAGGTAATGACTCCTGTGCTTAAAACACTTTACGGACTTCCCCTTCTCTATTCCTAACACCTTTTACGCATTTATTATTTCAGAGTACTAACAACAGTTTGTAATACTACCACCTCGTTAGTCTACTTGTTTATCTTGTATCTTCCCACCTGGAATGGAGGCTCTGCGAACGGGAACCTCGTGGAGTTTGTTCTCTTCTGCATCCTCGTGGGCGAGCACTGGGCTCCATACAGGAGGCTGTTAGTACCTTCGGAGCCCGTATTGTCCTTCAGCCGCCAGTCACTCCTCATGACCCAGCACTCCCGAAGTGGTGCGTAACCAGGAAAATCGTGAAGTGGGGGGAATGGGGGAACAGATCATTTATGGAGCACCCGCCGTAGGGCAGGCGTTCCGTGCACGGCAACTCCATGTCTTGAATTTTCAGGCTGGTTGTTACTTCAGCTTTATGGACGACAAAGGTAAGGTGAAGCAGTGGATGCAGAGGCATTCAGAGCTGGAGTAAAGTCCACTTATATTTGGTTTCCGAGTTGATACTTATTCTATTACCCCAGGTTTTGTCTTTATTGCACAATCTTTACATTTCCCCTGACCCTGAAGGTATTTTTTGCAACATGGGGTACAGTGATGTTCAGATATATGTAGTATTGACTTGCACATCTTCTATCCTGATGGCAGAGACAGACAATTAGGGAGAAAGTCTTTCTTTAAACGAATAAAGCAATTGTGATGCCTTCAAAAATTTTCAATGTAAAATACCTCATAGGCTGGATCAGTGGTAAACGTCAGAACCCAGGAGGAAGGGAAATTCTCTGAGCACCAGGCAATGTTCAATGTAAATGAGCCCTGACTATTTCAGAAGGAAGAATATTGTTCTGCTCTTTTCCAGGGAAATGTTGCTGTTCCGTGGCTGACGGATTGATTGTATGATGACAGTCCAGCAGCCCATCATCCTGACACATTTAATGTTACATTTGGTCCACTGAGGGCTGGGTTGATTTTGATAAACAGCTGAAAGGGAAAGTCTATCTCTTGATAGGGCAGTTGTGGAAGTTTATAGAAACAAGAAAGCAGGTGGTCTTCATGGAGTAAAGATCAGGTGAACTGCATATACTTCCCACAGGTCTAGTCTGTGCTGTGAGGTACCACACTTAACATTGGCCAGGTGGGACTTGATGTCAATTTCCACTAGAGAGGAAAGGAAAAAAGGAAGAAAATGCTTCAGGATATTCCATCTTGTTTAGTCTTTATAACGACCCTAAAAGATAATCAGGTCTAATATGTTTGTCACATGGAGGTAGGTAGTAAAGCTTCAGAGAGGTTGAAGAATTTGCCCAAAGCCACACAGCTGTACAGTAGAAAATCTGGGATTAGGTATGGGTGTGTTTAACCCTAAACCCATGATCACCAAGCTCCTGTCAATGTTCAGCATGTTGCTTGCTTTTCTACTAGCAGGACACGATTGTTAAAATTCTCACAATACCATGGCATATTGAAGTTGTTAATAAGGAGGAAAATCACCATATTTCCAGGTGGGAGAAGGTGGGAGGGGTCCCCCTGAAGTCCTGTCTGGTGGTGCAGCTCATGTGCAGGAAGGCAACAAATCTCTTTGAATCCTGAACTATTTGCCAGCCTCCGATGGGTTTTTGATCCAATGGAGTTGCATGCGTGGTGTTTTGTGATCAAAGGCAAGGCACCAACAAAGCACAGCTGCTGTTGGTGGTGCCAGAGGACAGCCTATCAGACCAGAAAAATCATTATTCATTGCTTGTGGCAGGGGAAACTGCCTTCACTCTGTGCTGCCACCTTCTGGTTGGGTTAGGAACCTATCCATCCAGAGACATAAGTAGGATGTGTCTGATTTGGTATTAATATTTCAGGAGTTCTGGGCATTATATGTTTCAAAAACCTGAAGTGTGAAAAAAGTATATAGTTTTATTTTTTAAAGATGTAGCACATCTACTGTTAGCCCTCTGAGAAAACCCAGGGCTTAACTACTATCATTGACCTTGGCCTCTCAGAATCCTCTGTGGCCACTGTGGGGAAAAGAGAGCCAGCCTCATACATTCTTCATCAGAAGCATGTCTGTAAGCCTTAGAGGGCACCTTGGTGTTTCTGTGGCCTCAGCTCACTGCACGCACGGGGTGAGGAAAGCCTCTGTATGTCACAGGGACAGGGGCTGAATAAACAATGCAAGCGGTGTGTTTACAGATATGCAAATGAGCATACGGATTAGATTCCTGTCGGCTTCATTTAGAATGTAATTTGAAATTAATTAAAAATTAAGAGGTAAATTAGAAGCCAACATTCAACACCATATGGGAAAACATACATATTTATCAGACTGGCGCGCATGTATACAGCATGGATGGGAGCTCACGGCGGTGTGTGCCGAGTCCCTCCACTTTGATCCTGCATGAAACCGAGGTGGGGAGTCCCAGCGTGTGGCAAGGATCATTTTATAGCACTCTATGAATTAAAATTCACTTCAATTTATGGATGAAATTAATACATTTCAAATCCATTAATTTCTCTGTAAACTTATACTAAAGGACACAGAGTTTTATAATTGGAAGGTGAAATGATAAGTCAGTGTACCTCCATATGCTATAAAATATTTGGGAAACTCATTTTTCTCACATGGGGTCACTGAGCACACTTACCCTGGCAGGCCTTTTGCATATTGCTAATGTTCGATCTATACTTGGAAAATAATGATTTCCCTCTCTCAGCTGCTCGGGAGTTCTGGGTGATTAATGAGTTAATGGCCACAGCCACACAAGGCCAAAACAACTCATTGAAAAGTGAAAAACTCAATCACTTCACTGACTGTTTTGTCTACAAACAACCAAACAACCTCTGGGATTGATTTTCTTTTCACTGAATTGATTGCTAATTTTTGGCATCTTTACTGAATTAACCAGTTGTTTGATACAACCAGAGTGTGTACTGACTCCTTATGTGATGTTGCAAAGCATTTCCATATCAACCCTTTTGGATCCCTATGGACACATATAAGCAAGGATCCAACTGCAGTATCTGCGTAGAAAGTCAGAATTATTCCATACTTTGGCTGGCTTGGACAAAATGTTTGTTTCGAAATGTAGGTAGTACTTTTAATATCATGACAAGTAATGCACAGGGCCTCTTTTAATTAATTAATTATTTTTTGGGGAAATTCACAGACTGAGGAATCTGAAGTTCACCAGAATACAATGACTACAGAGTGTATGTAGTATAAAGAAAGAGAAGAACATTGGCCACAGTAGTGGCCACAACAAAGTAATGTAGTCCCCACAGAGACGGAAGAAGTTTCAGAGGCCAGTGCAAGGAGTGAGCAAGTGAGGAATCTGGAAGCGTGTTTGGAGAGCTGGAAGGGCCAATGTTGACTTTGGAAGACAGGTGTGGAAGTAAAAGAAAAAAAGGAGATTCAAGAAAAAAGTATCTGCTCTTGGCTGGTATAGAGATGTATACACTGGCCTAATACAATTGAACATTGAATAAAAATAGCTTCTGTATTCATTTATTTCTGTTAACTTTGATTGCTTTCTTTTCATAACGCTGGCAGGCTCTGGCTAATGTGATGGAAAGTATTGTTCTTTAAAATTTTGGAGTGGGGAATTGGGTGAAACATACCTGTTAAAGAGTCCATTAACATTTGGAGAGGGAAGAAATTAAGTTATATTTTAGGGAGCTTTGCTTCTTATTTGTCCTAATTTAAAGGTGCAGCAGGTGTGCGAAGAGAAAAGGAAAGTTCTCCTTGTTATTTGCCTCAGTGGAATGCAAAGAATCATGTTTAAGGAGGATACACATTTATTGAAACTAATGGCACCACGGGCAGAAATGAGCCTTGGGGATCAGTTACTCCAACCACCTTCTTAACTTACAGATGAATCCACTGAGGCTGCTGAAGGCGAGAACACCCGTTCAAGGTCAGGTGGCTGGTTTGTGCTGGAGGCAGAAAAAGTTTCCAGGTTAAGGAATGCTTTGTGTGTGTCACAGATAAACTAGCAGCGTGAATTTTTTAAAAGAAGAAAAGGTATGAGTTCACTAAGAACTGCATTTGAATAGTCGAGTGAAGGGCTCATACTGAGACCTGTGAAGGTTGAGGCCAGCTCGGAGTGCCCTTTTCAGGCTGCAGGAGTTAATGCCATAGCCATCTGTAAAGCGCCGTCTGAGTGGGCCTCTCAGTGTCCCGGAGAGTAATTGGTCCTGGAGGCGCCTCTGACTGACCTGAGGGGGAGAGACACCCAGGAACACAGAGGGGAGCCTTGAAACGAACTTCTGGCCTTGGAATTTGCATTGATAGTGGAGCCAGTCTCAAAGTAGGGCATGGGAATTATTTTTGGAGATACGAGAATTGTGAAAAAAGGAATTGTTAAAAGCTCCACCTGCCCTGACTGGTGTAGCTCAGTGGATTGAGTGCGGGCTGCAAACCAGGCATCGCAGGTTCGATTCCCAGTCAGGGCACATGCCTGGGTTGCAGGCCATATCTTCCAGCAACCTCATATTGATGTTTCTCTCTCTCTCTCCCGCTCTCTCTCTCTTTCTCTCCCCCTCCCTTCCCTCTCTAAAAATAAATAAATAAAATCTTAAAAAAAAGCTCCACCTATGAAAAATATAAAATATTAAATATAAAAACTCACACTAAATATTTGCCTTATTGAACAATAAAACAATTGCTTTGCTGTTCATTCAACTGCTTTGAAAAAACTATATTCTACAGAATATTAAGTGAAATAAGTCCAGGAAAGACAAATGCCATGTGATTTCATGTATATGTGGAACCTAAAAAGAAAAAAGAAAACCAAATGAACAAACAAAACAGAAATAGACTCACAGATACAGGGAACAATGTGATGGTTGCCATAGGAAAAGGGTGTGGGGAGATGGGTGAAAGGGGTGAAGGGGCATAAGAGGTACCAACTTTAAGTGCTTTAAGTGCCATAGTGCAGAGGGTGAAGGTGAAGGTCAAGAAGGATCGTGTTCGGATGAAGTCAGCCAGTGGTCAGAAAGAGCAGATTGGGAGACAGTTCCGGAAGAATCTGTGATAGACAGGAGACGAAAGGTTAGATGTGCATTTGACTCAAATGCATTTTAACAAAGTGTCCATATAACTGAAGCTTCTCTCGGGAAAATTGACAGCTTGTCACTAGACGTCGTGGTTCTGTTGTGGAGCATTCATATTCAGGAGACACAGCCGAGGTGTTTGCCCATCAGCCTGAACCAACAGCAAATTAAAACAAGGAAGAGCTGCTTCTAATCGGAGATCTGAAACGCTGGCCACAGCCTCTCGGGGCTCATGAAGTCCCAAATTTTCACAGGATCACTACATGGCTTCTATATTGATAGGAGGATGAGCAAAAGTTAATAAAGGCATGGTAGGTTAGGGAGGGGTTAAAGAGGGGGCAGATTTAGCAGTTCACTTAAGTCTTGCCATTCCCAGAGAGAGGAAGAGGTAGGACAGAAGAGAGAAAGAAGTGCGGGGGTCAGTCATGCATTTCTTTCTGTCTCTCTCTCTCGGTTTGCAAATAGGAGGGCATATATGACTCCCTGTAAAAAAATAATGCTTTCTGTTTTGAGACTGTGGGAGGGGCCAACGCCGATGTGGGAGGGCTGTAGTTAAGAGAAGAGATCTATTGGCACTGGTGAGGGTCTCTCATTTTCTGTTCACAAGGATGTGTGGTTCTCCGTAGCCAACAGACCTGATGTGGTGTCACTGCTCACGCCTGCCCCCATGCCAGCTGCCCACCCCCACTCATCACCCTCATCACCACTGCAGGGAGGGGAGTAGCAGGAGAGCAAGGCTGTTTGAAAGACGGAGAAATTTTGTTCAGGAGAGACTGGGTATTCCCCAAAGCGACTGTTTAAATTATTGGATCAGACTAAATTTAGACCAGGTTAGACGTTTAGTTAATTTATTTTTCTCTAACCAGCAGGTGGAAGTTTGGAGGAAGGCAAGATTACAGACAAAATAAAGGCCCTACATTTTCTCTGAGAAAAAACAGTCTCTTATCATCTCCATAGCCTGCTGGCTCTTTAGGATGCATGGAAATCCTCGCGGCGCTGATGTGATGTGCTGAAGGCGGGAACACATGCCTGTCTCCACGTGTAGCTCAGCGTGGCTGCTGAGTGTAGGCTTGTTTCACACGGAAAAAAGGGAAACCTGTTTGGGAAATCTTTTTTACATTTTTAAAATTAGAATATTGTTGACCCACAACATTATCTTAGTTTCAGGTGTACAACATGGTGATTTGATGTTTATGGACCTTACGATGTGACCAGCCGGTGAGTCTAGTCACCAAGTGTCACTGTGCTGAACAGTCACAACACTTGTATTATGTCTCCTGTGCCAGACGCCACCTCCCTGTGGCTTATTGATTGTATAACTGGGAGTTTGTGCCTCTTCTTCCTGTTCACCCCTTTCACCCAACTCCTCCCTCCTTCCCCTGTGAAAACCAATGGTTCTTTGTGTTTATGAGTCTGTTCATGTTTTTTAGAGTTCACATTATATGTGAAATCATACAGCATTTGTCTTTCTCTGACTTGTTTCACTTACTGTATTTTTCAGACTATAAGACACATGTTTCCTGCACCAAAATTTGGGAGGAATAATGGTTGTTAATGCTGCTGTTGAGTTCTATTTACATTTACATCGGTGAAATATTATGTATGTTATTAAATATTTTACCACATTTTTTGCTTCAAATATTTTTTCCCTATTTTCCTCCTCTAAAACCTAGCTGTGTCTTATGGCCCCAAAATATGGTAATACCCTGTAGCATATAATTTATTTAAAAAAGCAGTTGAATTCAGCAAGGAAATTATTTGTCTATTCAAATAAGACTTACTGTTTGGATTGACTGAATTTGGTTTGCCCTTTATTTTGGAGGTCTGTTCACAGTCTGAATATGAGAGTGAAAATTTTCTCACAGAAACTCTCCACAGTCTTGCGAGTGAGCTTTAAGCCATTGTTTATCTGGAAACATCCAAGGCGATGTTGACACCATGTGATAGGGTACTCCAGTCCAGTTCAGCGAAGGTCAACTGTGCCTTTATGGCATGGAGGGCACTCGGTGGGCTTCCCCTGAGGGTGGAGAGAGGCATCGGGCGAGCAGCAGTGCGTGAAGAAGCAGGAGACATCGAGAAGGGTTTGGTTGGGGGAGTGTGGAGGGCTTTACAGAGGAGCCAGCCTTCGCCCTGGACTCAAAGAAAGACCATGATTTTCCATACATGGAGATTTTCCATGGGAAGGGCATGTGGATAAAGGAGCAAAAGTGAGGAAAGGCTCTGGGTTGTCAGGCAGCGCAGCAGCCCCACGGTCCTAGGACGGAGTAGGCGGACTGGAGCGGAGGTGGAGGAATGCACGTAGGGTGGGGCGAGGTGGGATGGCATGGGGAGGGGCGGACAGGAGATAGTATCAGAAAGGAAGGCCGGGAGCGGAGCGGAGGAACTCTGAATGCTTGTAATTTAAAAGACTGTGGTCTGGGGAGATTTAAACACAAAGCCAGCACAGCCAACCCCCACTGTCTAGGATGGTGGGCCGTGACTGGGGCAGAACTGAAAGGTTGAGAACTTGTGATTCTCTGGGAGCCCCTGTGTGGCCTGGGGTCGTCAGGTCTGTGCTGCTCGTGGGCTCCACCGGGGTAACCTGACAGGCTCTCCTGGACACTGTCATATGTGCTGAGGACCAGAGCCACCACTCAGGGACCATGGGCCCGAGGATCAAAAAGAGGGGGAAAAAAAATCCCATAGGAAGACTTAGACACAAGGAAGTGCAGCTGAAAACAAGGGCTCAGTTCCCATACTGGATAATGAATAGGGGTGGTAAAATCTCAGAATAACCTCAAACCCTGCTTATCTATGAGATTCAAGCAAAGCAACAGACTCTTGTGGGTATATTATAAAATCTCTCTGTAGACTGGTGTTTTTAATTTGTTATTTGAGTGTAACACCTGTGTTGGTTCATTCTTACACAAATTCCGGAGGTAATTAATTTCATAGAATATTGCTAGGTTGGCATATTTCCCTTGCTTCCATCACTCCTGGGACTGTTGAAACTAGAAGACAGATATTCTTATCACAGAGTTATATTAATAAATTTAATTAACATAAAGCAACATTAATCCAATGGCTGGCACATGAGGCTAGAGAGCCTTTGCCTCTCTCATGCCACCAAACTGCCAATTTTGTATCTGCCAACTAGTGTTTTTTTAAAAGTCGGGTTTATCCAGGTGTAATTTACATATGGTAAAATCTCCCCCCTTTTCTATGAGTTTCTATGAGTCTATACCATGTATAAAGTTATGTAATTACCACAGTCAGGATGGGGAGTATTTCTGTTGCCCCCAAATCTCCGTGTGTCCCCCTCTGGTCAACTCTGCCGCTCACACCAGCCCCTGGCAGCCACTGTTTCTGTTTCTGTACTTTTGACTTTCTGCACTTTCGTCGTTTCCTCAGTGCCTTGTGTGTGTGGCTTCTTCCCCTGGGTGCAATCTGCTTCCCGGGTTCATCCATGTTATCGAATGTACCCTTTTGTTCCTGTATTGCTGAGTGGTTTCCACTGTGTGGATGAGCTTGGATTTATTTATCCAGTCACTATCTAATCAACATTTGGGCTGTTTCTTGTATCCGATTATGACATTTGCTCTAAAAAGGTACCTGCAGATTTTTTTGTCAGGACATATGCCTCTGTTTTTCTGGATGATCTAGATGTAGGATTGGTGAGTTGTATGGACCGGTGCATGTATAACTTCCTGAGAAACTTCCAACTTCTTTCCGTAAGTGGTGGCGCTGCCACCAGCAATGTGCGAGGGCTCCACGGGCTTCCCGCTCTAACCAGCACTCTGTGTTTTCAGTGTTTTTATTGTAGTCATTACAATGGGTGTGTAGTAATATCACATTGTAGATTTGTTTCCCTGGTGACTAATGATGTTGGGCATATTTTCCTGTGGTTATTTTCATCCACACTTTTTTTTTTGGCGAAGCAACTCTGGCATTGGTGAAAGAATAGGCATAAAAATCAATGGACTAGAAGAGAGAGTCCAGAAATAGTGCATACTTACATGCTCAATTGATTTTCTACAAAGGTGCCAAGGTAATTCAGTGGAGAAAGTGTACCATTTTCAACAAATGGTGCTGAGGGAATTGAACATTGGCATGTACATGCCCTCAGACTCATACCTAACACCACATACAAAACTCAGTTCAAAATGGTTCATAGACCTAAAGCATGCAACCTAAACTAGGCAAATACAAGCAGAAAACAGAGGAGACCATCTCTGTGGTGGTGGGTTAAACAAAGTGTTCTTAGGACTAAAAAGCACCAACAATAAAATGAAAAAAAGATCCTAAATTGGATTCCACAAACTTAGGAGCTTCTGCTCTTCAAAGACACTAGTAAGAAAATGGAAAGACAAACCAGGGACTCACAGAAAAATACTTATAAAGAATGTATGTGAAGACATTTAAAGTATGTAAAAAACCCTCACAATTCAACAAGGACAAAACAACCCAGTGAAAATGGGCTAAAGGTTTGAGAAGAGGCTGCACCAGCTGGTGTTTGAAGGATGACGGGCTCAGTGACACGTGTCCTTTCGGGCTGCCCAGTGCTGCTGCCAGTGACAAAAGGCACACGAGCTACCTCTGCCCACTGGTGTTGTGTGCTGGTCTGCCCTCCTCAGTCATCCCCGCTGCTGTGCCCCCACACACGCGCCTTCCTGCACCGCAGAATTCGTTGTTAAGCTAAGGATTTTTCTTTTTTCACAACCGAAACTTTCCTTCAGTCATGACCTGCCAACAATCACCTTTCTGATCTCTGTTAACTAAGAAAATACAAAGTCACGGTACCAAGATTTCACTATGTTGGTAAATAATTAAAAAAAATCATACCAGCAGTTAAAAATGGTGCGAAGATGTGTGAGGCAGGATTGCAGACCCTTTCGTCCTAAGTCTAAGGACCCTCAGGTGGGGCGAAGCCGTGAGCCGTAGAAACGGATGGGCTGGCACGACATCCTCATTTTTTCCTTTGCTCCATTGATTTCTTTGGGAGCACTTCTGCTGCTGGGTCAGGGTACAAAATAAAAGTCATGGATCATAACACGCCTCAGCTGGGAGGGATCTCAGGTACCCTTCCCTGCACTCACCTCCTCTTTCGGTTGAAGAAGCTGAGCGCAGCGGTGGAGAGAGCACCGCCCAGTTCCAGGCAGCGAGTCATGTGACGGAGCTGGGCGTGTCCTCAGGGCTCTCGATGGTCACTCTTATTTTTCTTCTCTAGCGCCATGAAGACCGGCTGCTGTCTCTCTCGTCCAGTAATGCAGTAGAAGTAGCCACAGTTTGTGCATTAGTCCAATGCATGCATTTTAAAATTCTTTTGGTGTTAAAAAGCTTGTCCCTCAAGTTCAGTTTGTTCAAAATCATATTTTTAAAAAGCCCTTGTTTATATGAGAAGGTAGCCGAACTGACTAACATGAACAAGGATGCTCTCTCCTAATTGGGTGCTTATTTCGTAGTGTGCCAGGGCTGGGAGAATACTGGTCAAGGCCAGGCCCTCAGGTGATGTCTACCTCAAAGCAGATGTGACTTTCCAACTCTGATTCTTCCTCCTGAGTGGGCCTTGAGCAGTTGTCCTTCCCACAGTGCCCTGCAGAGGGCAGCCTTTACTTTCCCGTGTTTTACTGTTGCAGGAAAAATCCCTGGCCTTTGCATGGAATGGAATGGGCTTGTTTGTCACCTAAGTGCAAATGTCATTTTAGCACTTCGCTGGTCACTACACCCTTTCTGGCCTTTATAGACGATGACATATTCCTGTGTTCTTTGTCTCCAACACATGCTGCAGGAAGGCAAGGGCAGTTATTATACTTGAAAAGATTAAAGAGAAAATGCAGAGACCTGTAGGCTAAATACCAGGCAGCACAGAGAACACAAATCAGGTTTCCGTGTCACCTGGGTCTTGTGGAAATTAGAGAAAAAGAAAGAATTGGCTTTGTGTCCTGTGCTATTAACAAGCTTTTCCTACTGTCATTTCTCTTAAGATTGGTGCTCTCCTGGGCAGGCTGATGTTTCCTCTTCCATTTCTCCTTTGGCCCCTGACTGCCACTGTGCCTTCCACTGCCTTTCTTTTGGCCCCTTTGCTGTGCCCCTGGCACTTAGGTCTCTTTTTCAGTCCCCTGAGCTGTTCTTGGCTCGGATGCAGCGGCTGAGAGGTGTGGCTGACAGCGCTCCCAAATGACCAGTGCTGCCAGGGAGGCATTGATCTGGTGGCACATGACAACTTAGGGAAGGGAGGTGAGAGCAATTTTATGGCCTATTACAGTGGTGCTTTTTCTCAAGGTGCAAACCGACAGGTGGTTCTGTTTACCAGGGTCTCTGAGACATGGAAACTTACTTTAAAAAAGATTTTATTTATTGATTTTTAGAGAGAGAGGGGAGAGAGGGAGAGAGAGAGAGAGTGAGAGAGATGTGAGAGAGAAATATCAATCGGTTTGCTCTTGTATGCGCCCCAACCAGGGCTGAGCCTGTAACTCAGGCTTGTACCCTGACTGGGGAATTGAACCAGTGACCTTTTGCTTTTGGAGATGATGCCCAACCCACTGAGTCACACCCTTCAGGGCTACAAACTTGCTGTTAATTATGGTCATTACTGTTCCTGCCCAGGCCTCTCTTACAATGACCAGAGATACAGGGAACTTTCTTCATCAGTAAGGGTGGTATTCATAGCTGTTTTTTCTTCCCATCCAGCATCATACCCAGATAATACTGTTATCAAACACTCAGCTAGCACATCCTAAGTGCCAAGCCTGCCCTATGTGCTGTACACGTATTAGCTCTTTTACTCCTCATCTCCTTGCACTCCTTTGAGGGATCAGGACACGGAGACACAGAGAGGTTGAATACCTCATTCAAGGTCATGTACCTAGCAATTGACGGAGCTGGGCTGTGCTGCCAACCCAGGCTGTCTGGCTTCCTTCCCTATTTTTCCAGAGGGAGAGAGAGAGAGAGAGAGAGAGAGAGAGCAAGCAGTGAGCTCACGTTTTATGAGTAGAGAGGAAAGTTTACCTTTGAGAAAGTATGAGAATGTTGTGCTGCCTCAGTTTCTCGAACATGGTCTGTATTGGGAGGCAAAGTGGATTAACTGCTGCAGGTCACCGTAAGCACTGGAGTTGTTGGCTGCCTCTTCCAGCAGGACCCCCTTTACTTGCCGGGTGAGTCTCAGTGCATGCCAACGGCCGCCACACACATCGTGTCCTCGGTTCATCATCGGAAACAAAAATGTCCATACTCAGCTGTCCCTGGGGGCTGCCAGAGTGCTTTAGAGAGCCAAGTCCTTACCTTTAAGTTAATTAAATACTCAAAGACTGATTGTGTGTCTACTACATGCCAGCACTAGGCTCAGTTCTGGGGGTATGAGGATTCATAAGACATAGTCTTGCCATCTGGTATCTCACCGTCTGGAGGGGAACAGACAAGTCAGCAATGCGATAAAACCTGTCTCTGCACCCTACAGCCACACCGAGGGAGGTGGATGCAAAGGCCCTCTGCAGGTTTCTCGTAACTGGGGTGTGACCCAGAATCTTAGTAAGCAGGACCCTAACTTCTAGACTAGAGGAATCACCCCTCTCTGTGAGGAGTTTCCTGGGACATAGCAAACTCCACCTCACTGTAAACCCCTGACTGAGTGAGGAGAGTGACCTATGACCCATACATAGACGGGATAGGTGGAGCTTTAATTTCAGAAGCATCACCTACTGTTCGTTCATTAACACTACCCAGAAAGTGTCTCCACAAAATATCTCTGCTACATTGAACTACCATTAGCCCCATCTTGTAAGTAGAAATCTTTTCCCCAGTTCGGAATCATTACCTTTTGAGGAACGTGCACCTCATTGTCCTATCACAGCTCAAATATGCCAAAAAGAAGGAAGGGAAGGAAAGAAAAGAAAACGCCACTGGATTTGAACATGGAGGTCAAAGTGAGGACAAGGGGAGAGAAGGAGGAGCCCCACGAGGACTGTGATGGAAACTGATGTGGTGCGACTCTGCCCCTGGGCTGCTCTGTAGCCTCATGCTCCATTCACAGCAAGCTTGGAAGGGGGAAACTGTGATTATCCTCACCTCAAAGATGAACAAACTGAGGCACAGAGTGGCTAAGTGATTTTCCCAGGGTCACATATAGCAAGTAGTAGAACTAGGACTTGACCCCAGCAGCCCTGGCTATAGAGTGTGCTCCTAGCCTCACACCACCCTGCCTCTGGAAGTAAAACATTACTCTGTGCAGTGACATGGAATGTTCTGGTTGGGAGAACGTTTTCGTGCAGGCAGTGGATAATGATTTGGTCTACTGCGTCAACATCCAGCTTCAAATTCGACCAAATGCTGCGATGGCCAGCTGGTTGGGAAGCAGGCAGGTATTCTTGGATCCTAGTTGAGTAGGACTTGGCTGTGACCAGGTCTAATGGCTTCAAGCACATCAGACTGGGACAACTCCTGTTTTAGGCCAGGGGAGTCTATGACACAAAGGGCTCACACACAGATCCTGCCAGGAGTCTCTGTGCAGATAGGAAATGGGATTTAGAATAGGAGCTCGGAGCTCACAGAGCCATACCGCGATGGACTGAAGAGCTGGGCTCTAAGGCACCAGCAGGCTGATCAGCACAGGAGAGGAGGGAAGGGACTTCCCCCCGCAGTGATCCAGTGAAGCTCATCCTGACTTCCTTATGCCCCCTCTCCCCAAGGTAAGGACCTGTTCTCTGTGGTACAATAAGGCACCTCAGTTACTGTGTCTGTCTCCTTAGCTAGCCTGTGAATTCTAAAGCAGGTGACTGGATTTTATTCACCTTAACATTTCCAGAGCCTGGGATGGTGTCTCTCTGGTATTAGGGACTTCAAAATACAAGTATTTATTACATAAATTGATGAAGGAATAGGTGTGTTGGTTAGTCCAAGAAGTGATTACGTAAACTAAAGCACCATTTGGACTACAAAGACAATCTTCATGTTTTTCAGTCAATATCCTGCCATTCTTAGAGAGGAGAGAAGGAGGGGCATGGGTGGGGGGGTAGTGAGTACGTTGCTATATGTAATGTGCATCCAACACACACGCATGTATTCATGTTCATTCCTGTGCTGTTTTGGAACCTGGAAGGGAGGCTGTAAGAGAAAGTCACATCAGGCAATTGTGCTTTGAGAGTTCTCCATTCAAGGAGCCTGCCAAGTTTACAAACAGTTTGCATAATACCTTGTTCATTAAGACCCATAAATTAGCGCTGTTTTAATGCATTCCCTAGAGGCAGTCAATAAAATGACACAAAATGCCATCAAAGAGGGGGAAATGACACTAGATAGGTGTTTTTCTTCTCCCCTCCCTGGATTCCCTGAGATCTGACAACACTTCCCTCTTCCATACCCCCGGGAAGCCTTTGTGCTGGGCCATTCATGAAAGACCAATACCCTGAGCAGGTTCCAGGGCTCCTTGGGAGCCTGTCCTCCTAGGTTTGGTGCTGTGATTGCCAGGGCAGCCTGTGAGCGCAAAAGGAGTAGGTACAGTCAGACCTCAAATGAGGGGCAGCGATTTTGCTAATTATAGTGACAACCCCAAGTGTGAAATCAAAGCCTTGATCCCTTATTGAAGCTATTTCAGCCATTCTGTGCTATGCCAGCCTCTGTGATGCCATTAACGTCAGCCCAGCTCACTGGTCTCGGGCTATATACTGGGCCACTTTGGGAATGGCAATGGAGCTGATGTTTGTGGGGTTTATTCTATGCCAGATCTTGCTCTGGGTGTTACTCATGTGACTTCACACCACAGTCATGGTACACTGCGACGGATTCCTCTACTTTTGCATGAAAGAATATAGATTCAGAGAGGTTAATTATCTGACTGACAAACGTGCAGGTTGCAAATAAGGGAGCCATAATGAAATCTGTGTCTATGTAACTGCAAAGGGCGTCTTCTTTCTACAAAATTATGTTGTCATAAAAGCTTTTGTGGTTTGATCATAGGAGAAACAGAAAGAGGCCCCTACTCCTTAAATAGTTCCCTCCTTTCTGCCTATTGATGCATGACTTTGACAGAGAAATTTGATGACATGCATGAATAATTCAGTGTTTTTGTAAATCTGTGTGTTACTGCTCAGCAATGTTTGCATTTAAAGGGAGTACTAATTGTAGAATAACAATATTTGTTACATATTTTTATGTTTCATTTATCACTCTCTCCCCAGTGCCTAGACCTGTGCCTTTCACATAGTTCATAATCAATATGTCTCTATTGAATCAGTTAAAGCAATTTCAGTCATCAGAAGTAGTTTGGGAGAAGTTTTCGGAGCTAGAGGAATGCATAACTAGGGGTATTGTTTCCTCAAACCCCTGAATTCACACCCTTTAGGCAGTGGCTCACTCAGCTTATAGATACAGCTATAAGCTGAATTTGTGTCTTTAAATAGAATCCAGGGGGTAGGCTCAATACACAGGTAGGAGTATGTAAGAAGTAAAGCAATTAAAGACAAAAGAAGGGGTCAAAGGGAGGAAAATACGCAGGGAAAGGATGGAAGAAGGATGCAGACCCGAGAAGAGCAGGAGCATGTCAGAGTGTTTCCTGGCCTGCCCATATTCTGCAACGTAGATCACATCCCTCTCCAACCTTTCTCTGGGGCAGGGCAGACCCCTGCGGGGTGAATGCGATGCAACATGGAGGCTGCAGGGCTTCCAGGATGGCACACTCTTCAGGCCAGCGCTGGATGTGCCTACCAGGGGGCACCAGAGATCCAGCCTCACAGTGCTCAGCCTTCTACACTTCTGGGGCAGTAATGCAGGAGGGAAGCCAGGGATCAGGGTGGGGTAAGGGAGGGTGCTGGCAATAGTGGGAGGGGTGTGCCAGGGGTGAAGAAGGAAAGAGGAGATCTGTGGGAGAAGAGGAATACCCTTGGCGATTTTTGGAGGGCAATAGGGCTTAATGGGAGTTTGCGGTTAAGCTACTCATAGTTCTTAAACAGATTAAATTATATGGACCAAGTGTAGACAAAAGCAACTCATCATCTAGATCCAGTAGACAGTGAGCTTCAGGAGGGCAAGGAGTGCTGGCCTAGTTCATTGTTTAACCCAGGTGCATAGTAACAAGTCAGCTACCTGTGGTAAGTGGTTAGTAAAGATATTTCAGTCACTTTCAACCAAAGGTACTGTCATTTATGGAAAATGTCCAAGATTTTATTCAGTTGCGGTATGTGTTGTGTGGGTGTTTATGTGTGGGCTCATGTTAATTTTTCAGGGATGAGGGACTTTAGCTTTCCTCAGATTTTTCTAAAGAGGATTAGTGGCTCCTACACAATTGAGCCACTGTTCTGGCTACAGCTTTTCAATTGCTATGATCTGAACTCCATACAAGTTTCCAGGTCCCCCTCAAACAGCTGCCTCCTCTATTAGTTAGCACAACACTGGTTATTGTAACGAATTGACCTCAGAAATGTACTTTGCGTCAAATAGATATCATATGCAATAGAAGATTATCCTTTGCTCAAATAATAATCCAAGTCAGTGTTCCTGGTCCATGGCGGTCATTGAAGAACCAGGACTTCTGTGTCTCTGCCACCTTTAATGTATGGCTTTCAGTATCATCTGGGAGGTCAGCATCATAGCCAGAAAGGGAAGAGTGCCAGTGCGTGAAGATGCTTTTAAGAATGGGACCCAAAAATGGTACATATTACCTACTCCTACATTCAAATGAACTCAGTTACTCAAAATTAAAGGTTGCATTGGAAGCTGGGCAGTATAGCCCAGTTGCATCTGGGTAGCAGAGATGAGGGATTTTGGTGAGCGGCTAGAGTCCTCACCACATCTCCTCCATTGATAATGAAGCATGTTTGCAGGAATACTCTTCAAGTGGTAGTGCTGGTGCACAATTCTGATGATTGATGATCTGACTCTCTCTTGAGACTCAAGCCAATTTTTAAAACCTTGATAATTATAGATAGTGGTGTGTCCTGCTTTCAGTGGTATAGATTATTTTTACAGAGTTTCTGTCTACTTTAACAAAGTGGATTTTTCTGGGGACAAGACAAAGTCTCACATATTTCCTCATCTAAAGTGGTCCTAGGAGTCAGGATATTGGGGCATATTTTAGGAGAGTATTCCAGGTGCACAGGCTCTGACATTCCTAGTTCTCTTATTGAGAGCCAGTAGGAACATACCTGAGTTGGACTGGTGATGCAGGAAACGTTTGATCTGGGTGAGACAGTGTCCTTACTGTCTTTCATTGATCCTAGAAGACAATGAATGGCCTTTTGTTCCTCTTGCCAGTGGCAAATATATAAGGTTGAGAAGAAGCAGAATAGAACCAATGGATTTTTATTTGGAAGGGAAAGGGCTTTGAGAAAGAAAAGCATGTGTAGATGAAAAGTCAGAGAGAGAAAACTCAGAAAATGGAAGGAGAGAAAAGACAAAGGATGATGAAAGAGGAGGAAAAAGAAAGATTTACTCTATATTTCAATGCTATGGCATGTTCCTGAGAATGCAGCATCCTACAGCCTGTGTTTCTGTGCACTCATTCTACCTGCCTTTCTGGGCACGTGTTTGTGCTTAGTCCTGATTTATTTATCTCTTGAGCAGTCTTGAAGGATTATTCTTATTTTTGTAATATACCTGAGGTCTGAAGTAAGGGTATTGATAGATAAATAAAATAGAGTTGCCCTAAGAACCTAGTTTCTTACTATTTGCCATTTTTCAATATTAGATACTCTTAGCAAGTAATAACACTAATATGTACAGATCACTTATTTGAATATCACTCATTGATCCCCATTCTTTTTTTCTGTCAGGTAGATAAAATGTGCATTGTTATTCTAGCAGGGAATGGATGTCCAAGGAATAACACCGTACTGCTGAAACTCATCATTTGGTGAGAGCTGTATCTGTTTATTAATGCATGCTTGCATTAATTAATTATTTATTGATTTTAATAAATGTTTTCTGAGGCCCTATTGTATGGGAGATACTAGAATGGATACAGAGAATAAGACAATTGAATGTCTACTAATTTGCCAAGGGCAATGCTAGGTAAGTCCTATGCATCTAATTCTCATTCCCACTCTGCAAAGCAGGATGTTCACAATTTCTCAGATAACGACTTTCAGAGAATTTATATAATGTGCTTGAGATCACATAGGAAGTTAAATGGAGGAACTGGGATTTGAACTCAGGTATCATGAGGTCCAAGTCCATCTTTTCCTCTGCATTAGGTTGCTTTTTTGTTGCAATGGGTTAATCTTCTACCTGTAACAACAGAATTAACAAACCACGTCCACTACTCATCCTCTTAGACCTACGTGTTAGTCAAACTGGTCTCTCCTTCCCTGAACATTCCATGTTCCCTTGCCTTTCCAGTCATTTCCACTTACCATGGCACTGCCCATTTGTTAAGGGATAGTTTAATTGCTGTCTCTTTTGTGATGAGGAAACCCCTTGTTTTTCTAACAAGAGTGATTTCTCCTTCCTGAAAACTTGTATTTCTCAATTGACATAAATTGTCTGTTTTGGTGCTTGTCTTTGTGACTTTGTGTCAGGCAGCCTAACATGGCCCCCAGGTGTCTTTACTTCCTAGTATTCATACCTTTGTATAGTCACCCCTCCTTGAACTTGGGCTGGATTTATTGATTCTCTTCTAATAAACAGAATATGGTAGAACTGATGGGATGTCACTATTGATACTGCTAATGAAAAGAGTTTTGGCCTCTATTTTAAACACGTTTACTCTCTTCTGACTCTCTTGTTCCAGAGGAAGCAAGCTGCCAGGTAGAGAGGTCCATGTGGGAGGGGCTCAAGGTCCATGTGAGTCACATGTGAGTGGATTCCTTTCAGTTGAGACTTCAGGTGAGACTGTAGCCCCAGCTGACAGCTTGACTGCAACCTTATGAAGGACTTTGAGGCAGAGGTGCCCAGCTAAGCTGTACCCAGATCCTGACCTCCAAAATGTCAGTGCGATAAATATTTGTTGCTTTAAGCCACTACATGTTGGGGCTATATTATATTTATTATATTATATTATAAAATATATATTATATTATCAATATTACCAATATGGTCCTACTAGACTATAAATTGCTTGGATAACAGGCCCCTTCTTTGCCTTTCATCTGTATCATCAAGCAGGACATTTTACATCAGTGGCAGGAGGAAATGTCCTCTCTCAGGTTTTTGGTATTGGTGAGGAGAATTTGGAATAAATAAAAGGTCTTAATTGGAATTGATACCATTCCTCCTGGATTGCAAACAAAGAGCTTGTAGCAATTATTGGGTTGGCCAAAAAGTTCATTTGGTTTGTAAGAGGGCTCTCGTAGCTCTTAGGTTGTCTTTACCTTCATTTGAAATGGTTTTGCTAGATTGTGTTGTGACAGCTGTCATATCAGCATGCATTAAAAAATGATCAAAATTGGTGAATTTTTGTATAGCCATTTTAATACTGAAGTTGGAAGAAAATGCACATCATTTTCAGCATATTATACTTCAGTATTTAAAGAAAGGTTAAAAATGCAATTGAAACACAAAAACGGATTTGTGCAGTGGATGGAGAAGGTGCTGTGACTGACTGAATGTGTCAAAAGTGGTTTCTGAACTTTTGTGCTGGAGACTTCTTGCTGGACAATGCTCCATGATTGGGGAGACCAGTTGGAGTTGATAGCGATCAAATCGAGACATTAATTGAGAACAATTGATGTTATACCATGCGGAAGATAGCCAACATACTCCAAATATCCAAATCAATAAAGTTATTGGTAAAAATGAAAAATGTTTCCTTTATTTTACAGAGAAAACTAAACGAACTCTTTGGCCAGCCCAGTACAATGATGGCTTCTATAAGGGTAGCTTGGCTCAGGAAAGAGCCAAAGGGTCTCGTTGTGAAATATTAGGATTCTTGTTTCAGAAGGGCAGCATCCAAGTCATGTTAATAGGAGCAATGCCTTTTCTTGATAAATGATTGATTTGATTATCCTCAGAGAAACATTAGTGCATACCTTGACATTGCTTGTTTCTTAGATAAAATAATGAAAAAAGCAGTTACAGACCTCCCTGATGGAGCGAAGGAAACATAATTGGAGCAACAATCTTGGCTTTTACTTGTGGCACTAAATCTCACCTTTCCTCTCCTTTCCCGAGTTTGCACCTGAGCACCTCATTAAGCACCTAGTGAAGGGCTGAGGACCCTAGTGTTTAAGCCAGACAAGAAACTATCAGAAAGTCCCCTTTTTCCAGAGAGGCAGAGGAGTTTCCTGAGGAAAGTCAGGAGATCACAGGCTGGCTTGATGAAGGGAGGGGTTATTTGAGAGAGAAAAGGGTTTGAAAGATGGAGAACTTTCTTGTACTTTATAGTCTATTTTTAGAAGTCCAAGACCATAAGTCTTCTTTCTAGGGGCACAGGAAAGACGAAAATGAGATGAAGGAAAGATCCTCCCAAATGATCTTGCTCTTTGGAGAGAGAGCAAGTATGGATTCTCTGCATCTCCGTGGAGTCAGGCGAACCTGAGTAGGTGAGGGGGAAGGTGCTCAGGAAGGTGACACCACTGGAATGCTTCCCAGTCATTTTGTAGGAAGTCAGGAGGGGTGGGGCTGAAGGGTTGACTTCATCTAATCTCCCTCTCCCTGGTCTTCTTCCCTTCCCCTCGCCCTCCAACTCTGGGGATTCCTAGGAGAAGTTACTCAGAACAGCTTCTGGAGCAAGCCCTTGCTGTTAGCATAGGAGGGACTATGAGTGGCCAGGAATAATCCAAAGTAGAAGGAAGAACGTGGTGACACCCCCTAATATCTCTCTTTAGGTCAGTGTTCCCAAAGGGGAAATGTTACAACTTTTGGAATGTGCATCTCTTGAGTGAGTATGTGGCATGAATGGTACTAATAGTAAATGCTTTATAGGTTCTGAGTCTGTCTTTGATACATGCTCAAAAGTTAACCCTAAAAGTGTGCTATTGGAAAATCATTATTTTGCTTTGTGTATTTGTTATCACAGTTGTAGCTAGTGATCATGTCGGAGAAAGAGATGCTCTATTTTTTTCAATATGTTCTCATTTGTTTCCTGCCAATTTTTTTGCAATATTGTGAACACATTTGTTGTGTGTGTTTTAATTACATCTGCTTTTGTTAGGCCAGCAAGTGTCTCATTATTGGCAAATAAGGGAATACTACAGTAATGTGTTTTTTACTGGCCATGAAAAGTTAAGGAATAAGATTTTTTGTGTGTGGGGGACAAAACTCAACTTATAATCTCTTACCCTTTATGAAGGAACTTGTTGAATATTAATCTTAGAACTGATCATAGAAAGGAGAGGTTTTCCAGAGAAATTAAAAAAGAAAACAGCTATACAACAAGCTTCTTTAACTTTCATAAACACAGATTGAAGGAACAACCCCCAAGAATCGTCTTCATTATTCTACAGCCAACGGCAAAGGCTTTATCCTATTATAGTAATGAGCAAACCTTTGAACTTTGCATTGTACACTGTCAGGCAGAAGCACTTAAGACTTAAGCAAACAATGTTTACAATTGCTTTAGGGAGTTGCTGGGATAATACCTCAGCTTGTATTTCTGAGTAGGCTTGATCCTTCCTTTCCAGTCTGTATTTCCCCAAAGCAGAGGCTGGAAAGGCATGAAATTGGTTGAAAGAGTAAACTGTCAGAAGTAACACATCAAGTCAGAGTCCCTCCTGTGCCTTAGTCCTTCCCCTTGTTGCTAAGTAGTCAGTGGGCAAAGAGGAAAATCCAGTCATGACTGTGCTCTTTACACTTAAGTCTGGCAAACTCTTTTGAGCTCATTTTTGGAATCTCTCAATACTCTGGCTCAATCTCCATGCGTTTCCTCTAAACATCTGAAAGGACTGACTGGGAAGCAGTTCATCACAGTGGAAACCTGGGAGCTTTGGAGACAGGGGGTTCTGGGTTTGCTCTGAACCCTGTAACTTACCTTGAACAAATTATTAACCTTTTAGCCTCTGTTTTTTCATCTGCAAAATGGGAGACATAATCAAGAAGGAAGTACATGTTTCATAGGGTCTATATCTGATTAAAAGTATGGATGCTTGGTAAATGGAAATTTTTAAGGAAGTGGTCAATTCAATCAAATGGGGTGGTTTCAGTGACTAATTGAATATTGTTGTGAGCAAGGTAGAATCCCCAAAAGGAGTCACACACATTTGTGTCTTTCCATAATGACAGGTTTATTAGGGGAGACTACCCCCGATAAACCAATAGAGTGCACACAGAGATGGTGGGCGGTGGTGGGGGTGGGCTTTCACGACAGAGGCTAGCAGAACAAGCATCTGGTGGACAGTCCTGGTCATTGGCAGCATTGGCAGGTAGAGGGGCAGGCATTGGTTTTAAGGCAGGTGGCTACGGTGGCAGCAGGTGGCAGGTGGAGTGGAAGTCTGGCAGGGCTCCAGTGTGACCCATGATACAGCCAAGTTCCAGGGTTGGTGTTCGGATTTCTGAGTTCTTGTAGCCCATAGTATATTGAGGTCCACGTTCATCAATGTCCAGATTGAGTCTTTATCCAAGTGTCCAGAGCTGTGGTTTGGGGTGTTCCAGATCCTTCCTAAAGGCATTCCTATAAGTCATCACCTCACTTGACATAGCACTCTGCTGACAGTGCCTCCATATCAGATTGTGAAAAGTATTCAAAAGTCCACTCTGCTCTTGCTCTATGCAAGTACATTTAATTTTAAAGCTGAACTAATTGGAAAGTTTGATTAAAAACCTGATTGGATATGTATAGATATGCAACTTTAGAGGAAAATGTCAGTCGAAGCAATGATTTGCTACCATGAGCTATAATGTTCACCACAAATACTTGGTTAGGGGTTATATTTCTCATTTATTAACTTATGTCATTAGCTACCTCATTAATCTCAGAAGTCCTTAGTTGGCTTGAAAGACCAATGTGGTTCTCTGATTTTCCAGCCTTATAACCATGGAAGAATTTGAGCAAAAATAAGATTAAGTCAAAGCTATCAATCTGCTCTCTGAAGAACTATTTAACAGGAGTGTCAAACTCATTTTCACTGGGGGCCACATCAGCCTCGTGGTTGCCTTCAAAGGGCCGAATGTAATTTTAGGACTGTATAAATGTAACTACTCCTTAACAGTTAAGCGGCAGCTCGGCACTACTGCAGGGTAGAAACAAGGTGCCAGGTCGGATAAAACAAAGTGGAAGATTGGATTCGGCCCACGGACCTTGTGTTTGCCACCGGTGGTTTAGAGAAGGCCAGTCCACTACTTTATACATTGCCTGGTACTATTAAAAGAACAGGAAATAAACTTTTGTTATATTAGAGCCAGTGTGCAATTTTGGGCTCTTTTATAACAGCTAGCCTACCCTAATTATTACAGCTATTCTATTACCGTGAACTGGAACTCCCATGGAAATGACTTGAAGTTTTATCTATCCAAATATTGTGCCTCTGCCAACAAGAAGATGCCTACTGGGTTTCATGAAGAAATCAAGGCTGAGGAAAGGCGGAAAGAGACATGAAAGGATATTTAAGATACTTCACGACCATATTTTCTCAGCTGACACTATTCATAATGTTAAGATTTATTTTCAGTTTCATTGAGATTGCTTCCCTTTGTGCCTGGCATAGAACTGACAAAATTATTCCTATGAATGAAAATTATCATTGTGATAACTTTTGCCTATTTTTCAGGATATAAAGAACAGTTACCAATAACAAAGTAGAACTTCTGGCTGAGGGGAAAACTAATGCAGAGAAAGGGAGAGAGAGAGCTAGTGGAAGTTCACTGTTGTCTTCCTGCTAAGGTAATAACAACTGAACAGAAGTCAAGGTGTTAAAAAGCTGCTTCTGTGATAGCGAGTGTGGGGTGCGTTGTCAAGGGGGGGAGAGTAAAGCCTCGTCACAGGTCAGACACGTGACCTTGGCAAGTCAGTAAGACTCTCTGGATCCCAGTTTTTTAATCATGAGGAAGGATCTGACCAGATGATTTTCAAGTTAACTCTAAACATTTGATTCCAAGTCATAAAAGTGAGGATTTAATGTGCCTTACAGTAACCCCAGCTCCCTTTATCTGTGGGTGGGGGGAGAGAGGCAAACATTCTGAGATGCCTGAAGCTGAGGATGGCACCAAACCCTGCATATGTGCTTTCTTTTATACATATGTACCTATGATAAAGTTTAATTTACAAATTAAGCACAGTAAGCAATTCACATTGATTAATAATAAAGTAGAACAGTTATAACAATATACTGTAATAAAAGTTATATGAATGTGCCATTGTTAATGCTTACTTGAACACAGCAGTACAGTATCACCACACTGCATCTGATAACTGAGATGGCTTCTAAGCGAGTAACAGGCATATGCAGCATGGACACACTGGATGAAAGGATGATTCGTATCTGGGTCGGGCAGGGCCAGGGACACAAGAAATTTCATCATGTTACTCGGAATGGCATGTAATGTAATACTGATGAATTGTTTATTTCTGAACTTTTCCATGTAATATTTTTGGATCATGGTTGACAACGGGTAACTGAAACTGGGAAAAGCAAAACCCAGGTGAGGGTCGGGGGGACTACTGCACATTGCTGCTGCAGTACAATAAATGTCAGAATCCCCCTCTTCTCCCTCCTTCTCCCCAAATACCCAAGGGCTCATTAATATACATGCACAGCATCATTATTCCAGGGCCTGCTGGTGATGTTCAGTGACATCTTATGCAGCTCCGCATGGGCAGGGCATGTGGGGCAGCTACATTCAGTTTTAATTGAAACAAAGCAAAATAGCAGCTGTTTGGCATTAGAGGGAATTTTGAGCCTATATTCCAATTCCACCAAGGGAAGGAGCAAACAAAAGTCAAAAACATTTTAAGCCAGCCAGTCTAAAATATTTAAGGCCATCTGCATTCTCTCTGTAAGTGCCCATCACCTGGAATATGCTCCCACCTTCCTTTAAAAACAGAATTGACAATGATTTATGATAAGATAAAAAATGCTTTGGCATTTAAAATACTGAATTCTTAGCTCATTGTCAGTGCCCCTGCCATAATTGTGAGTTATTCATCTAAGCCTGATTTTCCATTATAGCTAAAATAGCATAACAAGTGATTCAAGTTTTATGTTGTGAGAGCAAAAGCAGATTTTGTTTTTCCATAGCAACATGTTTGGGCTTTATAGTGAAGTCTGAACCTGAAAGCATTTATGTTCAAATGCTCGAGTACTGCCACCCTAATGCCACTGGAAGAGTGAGCATGCTTTGTGGTGCTCTGCAGCATCTGATCCTTCCTGACTTCTGTACCTCGGACTATCTCAGGGCTTAGGTACAGTTGCCTTCTGCCAACGAGCTCCTTAAAGTTCCGTAGCAACAACTTAAGATACTCACGTTTATCCTGACTTCTGAGTTCGAGTACCATTTGTGCTCTCTGCACTTCTGTCCCATTAGTCCGTTTGCTATTTCCTGACCCATTCATTCATTCTTTGGATAAATACTTCTTGAGAAGCAGCTATGTGCTAGGCATTTAAATAGGTGCTGGAGATACAGGGGCCAATAGCATAAACTTACTCTCTGACTTTACCATCTAGTGGGGAAAACAGGCACTGAGCAAGGAGTTACAAGTAAGTATAGTAAAAGCAGGAGGGAGTGAGCTGAGCCTTAATGAATGAGTAGAAATTAGCCAGGTGAAGAGGGTGGAGGCATTTGAAGGGTTGAGGGCAGCTTTATCAAGTGAATTGATGCTGAATTTGTTCAGCAAAAATACGTGTGATCCCTTTGGGGACTTTGGTGTTTGCATGTCACTGAACTGTGAAAACAAGTCAGGGAGGTGCGAGACTTGGGGCAGGACTGCTGGGCATGTGTCTGATCCCAGGAGCTCTCAGGTGCTATTTTGAGGAGTATGCACTCTGTCCTGTAGGTAAAAGTCATTGAGGGTCTCAACAGATAAACCAGAGGGTTTTACTGTCTAGTTGGATCTGCAGTGTGGGAAAGGATGTGATGGAATGGAAATGAGCAGGACTTGCAGGAGAAGCTGTATCTCCCCCACAGTGGCAGGCACGGCGGGGAAGAGATCCCCCTGATGGGAGTGCCTGCCCATCAGCCTCCCCGCATCTGTGCCCGTGGGTGCACAACCATATTTCAGTGCCCAGCCCAAATTCCATCTCCTTTTGTGGACCCTCTCTTCATCATTCCCAGAAATTGCCTCTGCCTTTGAAATTCTCTACTTCCTGACTGTTCTCTTATTGGGAGTAGAATATATTCTACTTGTAATTATTTATTCTTTTTATCTATAAATCTTCTTTCCTACAAAACTCCTGAAGGATAGGGAAATATCTATATTTATTTAAATCTGTAGCATCTAAGAAAGTGCCTTGAAAAAATCCTGAGTCTTAGAGTTGGAAGGAACCTCAGAGATCATTCTATCCTTTTTATTCAATAAATAAAGAACTTGAGGCCCAGAGAAATGAATATCTTCTTAGATTTCTCAGCTTTCAGTTTATTATCCTTGTAGTTATCCAGCAAGATGAATTTTTTATAATCAATGATAAATTAGATATCTGTGGCTTTATTAGAGAAACATCTTCCTGTTATTACTAGTTTGAGAGGTGATGGGATTCTTTGAGAATTAAAAGATGAATATTGTTTATTAATACCATTTTTTGTTAATAACAAAAGCCAGATTAATATGCTTTGTTTTCTTCCCGTGAGAAAGCTCGCCAAAGACTATAAAATATTTGAGCCCCAAGATGAGGTCAAGCTCTCAATGTAATAGCACCTGCTAATTAGATTAGGGATTTTTTTTTCTCCCCTGAGAACATAGCAGAGGTGGACCATTTCTCAGCTGGAGAATAAGAAACAATTCTTCCTAAGTGATGGGTGCCCTCAGAACCTACTGCCTGCCTTTACAGGCCATGTCTCCTCTCCTTTATTCTCCCATAATTGATAAAGCCCATCGTGGTGCCTTTATATTTGGTGTAAAGGGTGGAGACCAGGCAGAATGCAAATATGTGTCCAACAAGGGACACATGGGAATTTGGAGATGACAGATCCTTTACTAACAGCTTAATCCTTAAAACAGGTTGCAAACTCCATACATACGCAGTCCACACAGCTAATGAAAATGAAGAAAGGTGGATGGGTAGAGACTGGTTGCCTAGACAGTGAATGAATACCAGCTGACGCAATAGGTTTGTCAACTACAATCTTTTGTTGCCATGAGAGAATTCGTATGAGTTCTACCACACTGTCTGATATTTTAACACAGTGCAGAAATCTGGATTTTTACGTGAACTATGTGAAATTTGAATTAATGATCATGGCTTTAAAAGTTCAAAACTCAGTGCAACAAATATGTAGACAAGCAAAACACTCTTATAAACTGACTTAAGTCCTATGAGCTTGTAACTTCTGACTTTATAAGTTCCAGAAACTTGCTTCTAGTTATCAGATATACAAACTAACCAATATACCAACAATAATTTGGGGGTACTTTGTGTATGTGTGTGTCAAATATTATTCAGGATACTTAAGGGAACCTATAGGAATTAATGGCATGTTTAAGCCTACAATAAGCTTTCAGTCTGTTTGGGGAATATGAAACCACACAAGAAAACAACTAGCAGCTTAAATTACTGTGGGGACTCAAAGTGAGGCAACCTGTAAATCAAGAGTCCCTATTCCCCAACCTTGAGGCCAAATTAGTGTACCACCTATGAGTTAGATATATGTTCTGCAAACCCATGTATCTGTAAACCCATATACTATCATTCAGCTATTATAGTATGATTAAGAATTAAGAATCTACTAGAGCCAGTTAAAATGTAAAACCTTGAGGTCATGACATACAATTTATATTTGTACCTTGTATATTTACCATGATGGCTACACATGATAGTTATGAATTAAATGCTTATTGAATGAATCAATAACAAATTGGAACCATAGGAGTAAATGATTATTACAAGACACAGTAGAAACTTAATACTTATTTGTTTAATAAATACATTCATTAAATGGTAAGGTATGGCACCAGATGATAAAGAAGACTTTGAGGAAAAAGTAACATTTTTAGTTGGACTTTGATACAGGTGAATAAGATTTTCATATGGGGAGAGTCCTATGAAAGATATTTTAAGTGGGGAACAGTTAGAATGAGGTTATGATGAAACTAATTAGACTGATTTGGAATATCAGATTCCATTTTTTATACCATAATTTTATTCAAATATTTTTAAAAATTATGTTTTATTGATTATGCGATTATAGTTGTCCCAGTTGCCCCTTCTTTGCATCTCTCCACTCAGCCCATCCCCCTCAACTCCCTAGGAAAGTCTCTGTACCATTGACCATGTCCATGGGTCATGCATATGTGCTCTTTTGCTACTCCCTTTCTTATGCTGTACTTACATCCCCATCATTATTTTGTAACAACCAATTTGTACTTAGTCCCTTTACCTTTTTTTTACCCATTCCCTGGACCCCCTCCCATCTGGCAACCATCAAAATGTTTTCTATATCTATGATTCTCTTATTCGTTTTTTTTTGTTTTTTAGATTCAATTGTTTATAGATATGTATTTGCTGCCATTTTATTGTTCATATTTTTGATCTTCATCTTCTTAAAGAAAGCCCTTGAACATTTCATATAATACTAGTTTAGTGGTAATGCACCCCTTTAGCTTTTTCTTGTCTGGGAAGCTCTTTATCTTTCCTTTGATTCTAAATGATAGTTTTGTTGGGTAGAGTAATCTTGGTCATAGGTTCTTGCTTTTTATCACTTTGAATATTTCTTGACAATTCCTTTTTGCCTGCAAAGTTTCTTTTGAGAAATCAGCTGATAATCTTATGGGGGCTTCCTTGTAGGTAACTAACTGCTTTTCTCTTACTGCTTTTAAGATTCTCTCTTTATCTTTAACCTTTAGTGTTTTAATTATGGTGTATCTTGTGTGGGCCTCTTTGGGTTCATCTTGTTTGGGACTCTCTGTGCTTCCTGGACTTGTATGTCTATTTCCTTCACCAGAGTAGGGAAGTTTTCTGTCATTATTTTTTTCACATAGATTTCCAGTTTCTTGCTCTCTCTCTTCTCCTTCTGGCACCTCCATGATGTGAATGCTGGAGCACTTGAAGTTGTCCCAGAGGGTCCTTATACTATTTTCATTTTTTTCTCTTCTGATTGGCTATTTTTTTTGCTTCCTTATATTCCAAATTGCTGATTTGATTCTTGGCTTTATCCAATCTACTACTGATTCCCTATAATTGTTCTTTAATTAGTGTTCTTCACTTCTGACAGGTAAGTATTTATGGTTTCCATGACCTATTTTATGCTGTTGAGCTTCTCACTGAGTTTATGGAGCAGCCTTATAACCAGTGTTTTTTTATAACCAGTGTTTTGAACTCTGCATCTGGTACCAGGCTTGTCTCCATTTTGTTTAGTACTTTTTCTGGAGTTTTGTTCTGTTCTTTTATTTGGGCCATGTTTCTCAATCTCCTCATTTTGCTAATCTCCCTATGTTTGTGTCCATGTATTAGGTAGAGCTTCTACGTCTCCCAGGCTTGGTAGTGTGGCCTAATGTAGTAGGTGTCCTGTAGGGTCCAGTGGCACAACCTTCCCTATTACCAAAGCTGGGTACTCAAGTGCAAACCTCCTATTGTAGTTGAGCTTTGATTGCCGTTGGCACATCCAAGGGTCACACAGCATAAGCCAAAAAGTGACCTGCAGATGGTTTTACTTGTGCTGGGCTTGGAAGTTCCCAGGAGAGGCCAAGTTGTGAACCAAGGCCAGCTCCTGTTAGTACTGGGCCTGGAGCAACTTGGCAAAAGGTACAGGGCTTGCCAAAGCCAGATGCTGCTTGTTTGAGGGAATTTTAAAAAATCTAAGGCATAGGTCAAGAAAGCCATTTGTATATAGAAGCTCCTGAAAACATCTTTCAGGCCCATCTTGGGCCTGAAAGTTGGGTGGGGCAGGGCCTCAGGGAATTACCAGGGTGGGGAAAACAGTGTGAGCCAGTTAATGGAGTCTCACATATGTCCCACACTAGCTGGTTCTGTGGCTCTGTGAGGGGATGGCTCCAAAAAACAATGGTGGCCTCTGCCAGAACTTCTGTTAGGGAGAAAGCTGCCCCCCCAGCTCTTGCCCAGGTGCAGGACAATTAGTTCCTCTCCATATGCCTCTGGTGCCTTTCAGTCTGTTGCCCCCATGTTGGAGCTCAGAGGGAGTGAGTCTGACTAGTCTGTCCATGGACCCTTTAATAGGAACTGCCAGGGAGTCCAGCAGTTGCTGTCTTTCACAGCCTCAATCACCACTACTGTTTACAGCCAGAAGTTATGGTAGCTTCTCTTCTTGGCACTGGGACCCTGGGTTGGGCGACCTGGTATGGGGCTGGGACCCTTTGCTTTTGAGGTATTCCTCCTGATTTTTATTAACCACATGTGTATGGGACCAGCTTTTCTGTGTCTCTGCCCCTCCCACCATTCACAACATAGTTTCTTCTTTAATTCTGTAGTTGTAAAACTTCTACTTGGCTCTATTTCTGATAGTTCTGAATGGTTGTTGTTCTATAGTTTAGTTGTAATTTTGATGTGGTTGTGTGAGGAGGTGAGCCGTGTTTACCTCCACTACCAACCTGACTGGCTGAAAATGGTTTTGACGTGGTTCAAATATTGTGCTGAATATATTAGTGTTCTTTGTACATACTTTTTAAGGTTGTTCCCATCCCAGTACGTAACACATTTAGGAATAAGCCTATAATCTTCCAGGGGAATGAGGCTGAAAAGGTGGGGTCATGTCCCATTGTAATGATGTCTTTCTTTTTTCTTTTTAAATTTAATCTTGATTTTATTTTTTCTATTACCATTTAGTCCCCTTATACCCTCCCTCCAGCAATCACCACACTGTTGTCCATGTCCATGAGTCTTTTTTCATTTTTGCCCAATCCCTCCATGCACTAACCTCCCCCTGCTCTCCATTTATGTGTGTGTTCCCATTTTTCTTGTTCATTCAGTTTATTCATTAGATTCCACATTTGAGTGAAATCATGTGGTATTTGTCTTTCTCTGACTGGCTTATTTCACTTAGCATAATGTTTTTCAGGTCTATCCATATTGTTGAAAGGCTAAAATTTTCTTATTTTTTAGGGCCAAGTAGTATTCCATTCTGTCAATATCCCATAGTTGTTTTACCTACTCATCTACTGATGGATACTTGGGCTGCTTCCATACTTGGTGATTGTAAATAATGCTGCAATGAACATAGGGGTGCCCCATGGTAATGTCTTTCTTTTGTCCACTTGTTTGACTAGGAGATGGATACTAAGCAAGAGGAAGACTTGCGAATTATTATGTTACTCACTATGGTGTTGATAGGGAATAATTCTTAGAGCTGTCTAGTGTGGAAAAAATAACTTTTGGGGATTGTGTTTTATTCTTTCAAGCATGTACCCATTTTTTTTGGTACTCTGGCTTATTGAAAATGCTCAAGACATTTTGGGGGAGAAATCCTTCCCTGGAAATGATACCTCTTCTACATAACATGCCTTTTAAGGAATGGACTGAGAGACTAGGAACTGAGCTTCCAGGCACTTCTGGGTGACCTGTGGACCTTGTCCATGAAATTCCCTGTCACTGAAATTTTACCTGGCTTTTCTCTGGATCCATAGTCTTAGTCCAGAAGGTTCTTGAAGTTCTTTGATGAGCAAAAGGATATTACATGTCAAAAGCCATATTATTTTTTTGTTATAGATTTTTTCATAGAGGTTATGGCAAGAATATTTTAAGAACCCCTAAAGAGTAAATTTATTAGTCAGTCTAAAGGCTTATTTTTTTACTAAAATGTTATACATTCATGTGTGTTTCAAGTGATCAATCATTCTGTCCAACATCTTGTACTAAATGTGCTAATTAGCCAGCAAATCAAATATTTTGAAAGCATAGATATATGTAACATTGATTTTCAATATGTGGATCACATCAATAATCCGTTGAAAGAAAACAATTTTATTAGAATGAGTTTCCATATACCTTATTAATACTTGACAGGCAAAGTAACACTTGTTACACTCATTGTTGATTTATTTTCTATAACTCTCTGTACCCTCATTCCCCTGTGTTGTTAGCAACAATATTAATTATTATAGAATCTTGATATTCATTATCTACTGGTGAAGCCTTGCTTTTGGCTTACATGGATTTTTCCTTCAAGTAATACAAATGTTTCTGTTGTCATTTCAGGCAATAGGTTGTTGATTTCAGTTGAGTGCAGGTAGGAAACAAGCAAACAATAACCTCCACCAACAGAGAAGGGCAGAGTTACATGGGAAAAAGGGACAAGGAAGGCAGCATGCCCTGGTAGGGAAGATGCCGAAAGGATCCGTAAGGAAAAGAACTGAGTCTGACACACTGCAGCTTTGAACTGGGTCAGTTACTTACCCCCTCTGAGTCTCAGGTTCTTCATCTCGAAACCGGGATAGGTGACAAAACTTACCTTTTGTGGGAGTGTGAATAATTAAGTGGATACAAATATCTGAAAGACAGTCAGTTCAGCTTAGCCCAGGATGGTTTAATTCTCTTTGTCTTTCTGTTCCTCCTCTCCTCACAATCTCCCCCTTTCTCTCTTTTTTTTCACGCCCATTTTTCCTAAAATAAAAGATACATCTGACTCGTATATGTCAAAAGGGGATGTATTTGCTGTGTCAAATGACATAATATTTTAGGAGAAAGATAATGTCGCCTCAGTAGACTAGCGAAACTAAGCAGTTGGTTTTGTCTGATTTTCACATTCTGTTATTTTCTGTGATAGGCAGAGAGAGAAATAGCATTTGTGGAACACTTATGATGTCCCAGGGACAGCGTGCATCTACCATATTTTTCAGACCATAAGATGCACCTAGGTTTTAGAGGAGGAAAGTAGGAAAAAAAAATTGAAGCAAACAATGTGGTAAAATATTTAATAACATAAATAACATAATATTTCAACAATGTAAATGTGAACCGAACTCAACAGTAGTATTAACAACCATTATTCCTCCCAAATTTGGGGGGTGTGTGTGTGTTATAGTCCGAAAATACAGTAATTTTCTCAATCTCATGATTATCCTATACGATATCAATGTTCCATTTTACAGTCCATGAGGGACTGAGGTAACGAAAGGATATTGATTTGTCTGATATCACACAGATAATGAATGAGCGGCATCAGTTGCTATTCAGGTCACTTTGGCTATTACTATTAAACCACACTGTCTACCTCTGTGGTTCTTAACTGGATCATTCTAGATCTGGCTCATTCTAGGGGTTCATATGGGTGGTTTGAAAAATTTCCCCCAATAATTCTGAGAAGTCCTTCTCTAGGTGAGAATCTTGACCTGTGATCCTTGAGTGTCCCAGAGGCAGAGATGCTGGGATTCTGCTGTGTCCACTTCCAAGTCGGGAGAGGGGGAGGCATCAACTCACTGTACCCTGATCATCACAACAACTTGCAAACCTAACACAACCTTATGTCCTTCTTAGTGGATTTTGAGTCTTCTGTGGATGTTTTCTATGTAATGTTTATCAAAGTAAATATGATGATAATCAAAACTTAAATATGGCCCCTTTACATCTCTTTTAGAACATTAAAAACAGGGAATAATGTTTAAGTCATTTTTAAGGTCAAAGAATCCTCTTCCTTACAGTTTGGCAGGAGAGCTGTGGAAGTAATCGTGGGCACTGGCGCTGCTCTTTACTAGCTGAGGTGCCAAAGACATCCATCTGTCAAGAAAATGTGTAGGACGTGGATCAAGCCTGGAGCCTCTGACAGTGAACACCCCGCTGGGGACTAAAGATGCCACTCCAATGAGAGTGTGCCTGCCTGATGGCACATCACCTCTGTGTGGAGGATTTCCATCCATCTTTTCACTGGAGAAAGGGCTTTCATTACAGCTGAAAACAAGGGCATGAAAAAGTTGCCTTGCTTTTTCACAACAGGAGAGGCAACTTGGGCGTTACTTGTATCAGAAACTTTGAAAGATCCTTTCATTTTGGACTTTGACAAACAAAAGTAACCATTCATATTTTAATACATTAAAAAAACCCACCCTTCATCTCAACTACTGTTGAGGGTAGGTCTAAAAAGGAAGATATTTGAATGCAGCAGAGATATGGATTCAGCCTTCCCTGGCCTGTATTTCCTAATTATTTTTCTTCCTGGTCAATGCTTTAAGTTCTAATATCCTCTATCTTCTTGTAAATAAAAAGAGCTACCTGGTGATAAATGTATAATAATGAGATAATTTACATTCTTCTTTTGTTGGTGGATATGGGACACTGGGAAAATACTTGAAATCTAAGGGTACCAACTTCTCAGGCACTCCTGAGTACACCCATCCACCTGAGACTTTGGTGGTGCTTCTGTGTAGGCACCACTTGACGAGCATGCCCAGAGCCTATATGACAATGAGAGGGATAGGAGCATCACCTCTGGAGATAAGATTTCCCCATTTAAGGTGAAGGTAACATTCTTTTAGCCCATTCTTAGCTTTTTTTGTATGTGAAAAATAAAGATAGTGATCCTTTCCCTATTTGTTTTGGATATGTGCCATCATGGGGACAGAGGCAAAAGTGCGGAATGGGCATGGGATTGGGAAAGTTTGGGGAAGGGTTTTATCTGTATAACTTTGTCAGAATTTACTCTTGGTGCTGAGGTTAAGACATTGCATTACCCACATCCATGTTGCCAGCAGGCATCTTGGGGTCAGTAAGACATGCTAATCATTGGCAAACCAATGGCTAATCTGTAATTCCAGAGTGGCTAACACTATCAAAGTCAAGGACTGGAGCAATCTCTTAAGAATAAGAATACAGATAAGGCAGTTACTTGGTATCTTTTAATTAGAACAACTAATAATAAAGTAAACTCTTTTCAGAGAATTTCTTTGATATCATGGAGTTGTATCACTGTTCCTTCCACTATCCACCACTCCCACACTTTCTCCATTGCTTTTTCCTATTCTTTTTTTTTTTTTGAGGCAGTGTGATGATCATTTGAAAGACGAGTACAAAGAGGCTTCTGGAGTATGAGGAGGCTTTTATTTAAACTTTCTTCTAGCAGCTCACCCATCTCCCTCTTCACCTAGTCAACACTACTCATGCTTTGGATCTCATTTCAAATGCCATTTCTTTCTTTGATACCACTGCCACCCAAACCTGTGTTTTTCTTTTGTAGTACTTATACTTAGAATTATTAAGAAACACACAGTCTTCCCCACAAGAATACAGATTCCATGAGGTCAGAAACTGCCCTGTTCTGTGGCCACTGGCAACCCAGCATCTACAGCAGTGCCTTCCACACTGTCGGCTCCAGAAAGTTTCATGGAAGGTGTCAATGAAATGCTGCATTGCGCTTATCAACCGGTATTCACTGAAAGCCCTGACTGAGTTCTGGGTCATCCAGAGAATTTAGAAGGAGCAGAAGCACAGATCATATTCCCCAAAAGTTTACAATGGGTTTTGGGAAAGCTAGTTCATCAGAGACCTGTCTTGTGATTTTTAAATTTAAGTGCATTGATTTTTTTTTAACTATACTTTTTCAAAAATTGTAAGAATTAATAGAGTAATGTTACTGCTTACTAATAGAAATGCAATAATAAAGAGCAGAATGTTTATCTAGTCTGTAGACAAATTTCTACACCTATTGTTTTACATTCATTTTGTCATATTCTGTTCTCTTCTTTGGACCTATAATGAACATAACTATACTATCTTCTTTCTTTCTTACTCTTCTCATCACCACAGCTGCTTTGCTTTTATTCTGGCTTTTTCTATACAGTGTTGTGACAGGTGATTTGAAAAGTAGCTAACAATTTGGGGGAAAATATCCATGTGATGATTAATATTATAGAGTAAGATGAAATATAGGGAGTTCACAAAGACATATATATATATGTCTTTATATATATATATAAAGGTAGAGAGAAGTAGAATTGGGTATTTGTTAAAATTCTGAAAAAGTGATTGACTTTTTCTGCTTTGAAGTGAGAGAAGAAATAAGGAACAGACCTATAGATTTTTTCTGATGAAATCTTAGTTTCCTTGTCAGCAAAATGTTAACATGGCTGACATACAGGAAATATCCGCAAATGTTAGTTATTATTATTTTATTATTACAAAAGGATATAGCCAAAAGGAGAACACAATAATGTATAAGAAATTTTCTTAAACAGAATATATGACAAAGTATGAAGTTAATAGCTCTTTTGAAGTATTCATATTATTAATAAATGGGCAAAAGACCCCATAGGCATAATGTGCACAAGCAGATATTCTAGAAAAGACATATAGAAAAAAAATTTGACATCCATAGATCCACCTATTAAGTTTAATGAATAGGAAAAATTAAAATATAATTGTGAATACTATAGTAAAATTGGAAAAGAGGTCAGAAGTACAACCACATTAAGAAATAGTCATTTAAAACATTGAAAACCCATATTCCCAGAGAATTTTAACACAGCATTTTTTCCTTTTTGGTGGAAAACTAGAAGCCATATGAAATTTAACAACAAAGTGTATTTTATGTGGCCAATGTCATGCCACTATGAAAAAGGCAGGAGACATAATTTTAAGATAACATAAGATTTAATAAAAGAGTTTATCTTTGAAAGGTAATGTGGCCACATCTATAATTTAACAGATCCCCTAGCCACCCACTTTCATTTCCAGATACCTGTTCTATGGGGCCTGTGCACAGTGATGTATGTACAATATGTGCAATGCTTGTAGTGGTATTGATTTTAAAGCAAAAAGTAGAAATGACTTAAATATCTAGCAATGAGGGTGTGGTTAAATTAATCTTTTATTTTAGTGTGATGGAATGTTATATAGCTTGTCAAAAGAATGATGTGCCAGCATGGAAAAATTCTAAAATGGATATATATATCCAAGAAGACATCTGAGAACGGCACATACTGAGATGTTAATGGTTCTGGAAGGGTGTGGCAGTGGGACCGAGGGAAGGGAATGATGGGGACTTAAATTTATTACTCTCTAGACACTTCTGCATTGAAAAATTTAAAAATAATTGGCTTATAATAATGTATTGCTTGTATAATGTTTAAAATAATGTAAGAACAAAAGCTAAAAATTACAAAGTAAAATAGCAAAATACTCAAGAAAAGTCCTTGTTATTGTAGGTTGTAAGAATTCCTACAACTACTATAATATGGTTAGACTGTTCATATTTAAAATTCAGAAAGAACATTTTCTTTAGCCATGACTTTTCTCCTGAGAAAATGGTTTGTCCCTTGCATTTTATAACATGTGGTGGGAAGAAGGTGGAGCAAAATCTTTGGTTATCCCAGCTGGAATTGTAAAATTCCTCTAAATCAGAACAGTTTTAATTTAAGTAAAGTGAAAATTCACATAATTTAAAACTCCCCAATCCTTTCTATTTTTGAAATTTTTTTTTGTGGGAGGAGGGGTTGGGGTAAGGCAGTTGTCATATAACAAGCAACTGGGGTATTCTCTAAAGGTCCCTGATCTGGGGGGACCCCTGCTTTCAGAGCTAACCATCTAAGATAGATGACATGTGACACAGATGGTTATAAAAAAAGGACATGCAGACAACTGTACAAGCATTGAAAAAATGAAGGGTTTATATTATGCATGAATAACAAATCTTTGTTCACGTCTCATGAGTGAACTTGTCAAGTTCTCTTTCTCCTGTCTGCTTTGGTGTTTATTTCAAACCATTTCTACCCTGGAAAATCTTTCTGTATTGCTTTGGACCCTCTGGAAATGTCTATGACATATACTTTTCTCATATCCATTATATATAGCACTTCTTTTCCCCATAATTTTTACTTTCTGATTTGTTAGTTTAAGTTAGCTGCTGACTGGATAAAGATGATTCCAGCTACCTTAATGTTCTTTGTGTTGTCTCCACTACATTCTGTCATCTAATAATGGTTAAATAATTTACCACCTTTGCAGGAAATATTTTTGGAGATTTCACACATAAACTGGTTGGAAAACCTTCCTCAGTAAAATCTAAATGCTTGAATTTACTCCTAACCATATTATTTTCAAAATAATAAGAACAACAGCTAAAACATTAAGAAGTAAAAGAACAAAATACTCAAAAACAGTAATGGTTATTTTAAGTCATGAGACTAAGGGTTATTCTCTCCTCTCTTTTCCTCCCCACAGCTAGTATAACATGATTAGACTCCTTTTATGTTTAACATTCAGAAGGAAAGATCCAGAAATAAAACAATCAGCAGCTGTTTACTTTAAAAATAACAGTTGCAGACTAGATCAACCCCCGGAGCCTTCCCCCATGCCCCTGTTTGATGTAGAAACTGCCTCAGATTTGTATTCTGCATTTCTTTTTCCACCTTAGTATTTCTCAAATGGCATGGAAATTCCAGCAAGGATTTTAATAATTCAACACAAAGGAAGAATAATACTATAGTTGAAAATTAGCCTGAGAAAAGAGAATACAACCTCTTTATATTAGAAAAATAAGAAGGGTGAGAAAAAGCCAAATTAGCTGAACAAAGATTCATAATGATCTGATACACAAATAGGAATGTCACATAAATTGGATACTAGGGCTCTCACTGATGAGGAATGTGGAGACAATTGTTTCAAAGTGTAAAATCAGGAGAGTTAGGGCAAGAGACAAGATGCTACCAGCAAAATATTAAAAAAGAATAATGTTTCAGAGGCATATTCTCTCCATATCTTTTGAAAGCTCACGTACATGGGGGGCCACCAGAATGGGCATAATGAGACTGTTTGAGACTATTTTCTTCACTGTCACCACAGGCGCCCATGGAAATGGATGGGTCCTTTTGAGGACCCAGGTACTGGAGACCCAGCCTGTGTTCTAATTTTGAGCTGCTGTTGCTGCTAATTTTGAATATTCACAGCAGTGCCATAGCCAATGCCAGATCCTTGGCACCTCTCCTTGGAACCAAAACGTGATCCTCGGCAGTGAAGTTCCTTCCATCCCCCATGCTTGGCTCCTGACTGTGTAAAAGAAAGGAAAATAGTGAAAATCCCATCTATTCTTAAAGGCTGACTTTGCCATAGAGTTTACCTCCTCCTTTTCTCTCTGCTGTGGAGTAGGGCTAGAGTGGGACATTTCAGGTGAGTTGCATGTTTGAGATTTCAAATTCTGCTCCAGTTTTTGCACTTTCCCTGATGGTGAGCATTTCCTGTCTTACCCCCAGGAGTCCTGGCTCCATCCTCTCTCTTCCTTCTTTCTTTAAAAAAATATAAATATAAATTAAATATAAATATAAATATAAATATAAATATAAATATAAATATAAATATAAATTCACAGATAAAGATCTGGTAAACTCACTAACTCTAAGGTAAATTGCTGACAATGTTTAAATTATGACCACCCCCTTTCTCATGTGCTTGCAATTGTCTCCAAAGCAAGACAGGCAGAGGGTGTCTAACATCAGAATTTTTGCAGTGATTCTAAAGCTATTCACTCCAAATCACTGTTTTTATTAAGACTACCCCACTTACAAAGCATACACTTTTAAAAAGATTTCTTATTAAAATGAACTTTTTATTTTCCCACTAATGATCTTATGGGTTGATATGATTTTAATGAAAACCAGAAACTTAAGTTATATAGTTTCATGTTGACCTGGCTTGTTTGTAAAGTCCAATATGGTTGAATGAAAGGAAATGCCACCAAGAAGAAATGAAATGCCTCCATGGAAGGTGTTTCCCTTGTTATCTACATCTTATTAGTCACTGGATCTATAAGTGATACTTCCAAAATAGATCCTGTATTTTACCATTCCTCAGCAAATCCACAGTTCAAACCTTAGCTGAAGAAAATGTAATTTCCTACCTGGAATACTGCTTCAGTCTCCTAATAATTCTGTCTGCTTCCACATTTGTTCCTACCTACACTCTACTCCATTCTTTATTCAGCAACCAGAGTAATGGGCTCAAAACATAATTCAGGTCACATCACTCCCTGTTTTAAACCCTCAATGGCTCCCAAATCCAATTAAGGTGAAATACAAAGCCCTTTCCAAGATCCAAAAGGCCCTAAGTGATTTGTCCCAGATTTTCTTGCTGATCTCACCTGCTATCCCCTCCCCTCATCCCCTGGATTTGGGCCACAGTAGCTTCCCACACCCTTGTATTTAAACAAGAAAAGTTTATTTCTAGCTCAAGGCCTTTGTCCCAGTTGTCTGCCCTACCTGGGCTACCCCTTCCTCAGCTCTTCACGTGACTCTCTCTTTCTTAGGACTTATGTTCCAGTTCAGTGTTCCCTTCTCAGAGAGATTTCCTCTGACCCAGCCTTTCCGCCATCTCCCACTCAGTCTACCTCATCATTCATTTTATTTTCAGAGCATTATTCCTGTCTGAAATCACCTCATTCACCTGTTTATTTATTTTGTTTATTGCTTGTTTTTTTTCCACTCTACCATGTGCTTTATGAGAGCAGGGACCTTGGCTTTCTTGGTGATTGCTGCAATTCCAGAGTCTAGAACAATGCCTGTCACTTAGTGTTCAATAAATATTTGTTGAATTTGAAGTACCAGCAGTCATGTCAGCTTCATTTGCACAGCCACAAACTATTAGAATGAGTCATCAGATGTCATTTAGAAATAATAAAGAAAACATAATGCAGCCTGTGAAAGCAAGATGTTTTGATGAAATGATTGGTTCTAATGAAACAAGGAGGATTTATTTTGCACAGTGAAAGAGTGAGTGGGCTTAAATCATGGCCGGTTGGATTGGGTTAGTCATCAAGTAGCAAAGTAAACATCAGTTGGATTGGAGATTTTAGTATGTTGTGTTCTCTTTTATGAAAGCAGCGGTATTTTCAAATGACTTGAAGCTTACAGGTCTGTTAAAATGACTCGTTAACCTTAAAGTTGTGTTTCCTCAGGGTGGGAGGAGAGTTTTAAATTCATAATTCATTGCTTGCAATGCTCGTTTATAAAAGCATAGCCATATTCTCTTACATTCTGTCTTTTTGTGACGTTAGACCTTTTCCCTTTCCTTTTGCATACTTTATACATGCATATGTATACATATAAGAAATTATGAAACACAGTTCATGTTAGTAGAAAAAGAAGTTTGAATATTTTTATGAGTAGAGTAGAGTAGAGCTTGTAATTTTATGTGTGGAGAGAATATGAGCACAAAAAGGGTATACTTTTTTCGCCTCCACTTTATGGCTCCATACAAGAATTTCATCGAGTTTCTGTTTGGAACTGTGACTGAGACAAATCAGTGAATAAAGCTTACAGAGATCTCTGAATTAATTAAATGATTCAGTTTAATACAACTGAAGGAAACAACAGAACCCCTGTGGGGTAGAGGGTATAATCTATGCATTCATTTCTGTATACTACCCTTTGCACCAAAGTTCTATTAAATCACTGCAACCATCAAGCTAGTGTGCAAACCACCAAATTAAACAAAGAGGCTATTTTTACAGAAGGGAGTGGGAGGCATGGCAAAACATTTTTTTAAAATAAAAAATGACTTTTCCTTAAAGCCCAGAACAGTAGCAGAAGGCTTTAAGAACATAAACATAACCAATCTGTCTATTCTGGGGGATAAAGGCTATGTTTCTTAAACATAAAAGAACAAAATTTCTAAGTAGCAAGCAAGTTGGAAGCATTTGCATAATGGATTCTATTTACATAAATTACATTGCTTATAGCACTCATCTGATAAGACTTGGCAAAGGTGAAAGGCAGAAGTTGGAGTGGAATGAAAAGAGGGGTGAATGTATAGTTCTAGGACTCCTTTCAGCACTTTCTGACCTTTCCCCATTCTTCGAAGCCTGTGCTTCTTTAGGGGTTAATAGGTACATTGCCCTCAACTTATCACCATGGATATTGAGAAGAGTTAGATTTGGTCATTCCTGAAGTCTCAGTACCCACTATCCTGTTTTGTTTTCTTTTATGAAGGTAAAAATGAATGTATCTATCAACTACTAGATTGTGTTAACTCCTGCAGGATGGGATTTGACAGCCACTGGCTGTGAATTTTCTTGCCACAACAACCAAGTAAAAACGTCAGCAAGACTCGTGTTAAGTGCCAGATTGCCTCTTTCTCATATGCACCATTTCCCTTGGACCAAATAGGAAATTTCAGCTGTTTCACATAGCTGCAAAACAAGGAGCTTATTTTTAGTGGCATAACATGATAGCTCACAGTGTACAGTCCTTCTAAGAAAGAGTAAGTGTTGGGGATGTTTGGTGGAAACTTAGGTACATTTTTATTAGAATTTTAAGTTTGTGGGACATTCTGGCTTCATAGATACATAGATGTGGAGAATTTATCAGCCTAAGAGGGCTATTTCCTAAGAATTGTTTTAGTTTTCAGTCTCAGATCTGCATGACCAACGATGATTTTGCTGAGGGAAGGATGTGAATGATGGAGGGAGCTAGCTGCTCACATTCTGCTCTACTTTCCCAGCTCAAGGTCTTTGATCGGATAAGAACTGGGCAGAACAGAATTTATTCTTCAATTTCCAGATTCCAGAATTAAATATTGATATATACTAATTTATCTACTACTTATACTAATTTATCTATACTAATTTATACAGTAAATGTATAAATCTTTGTTCAAGCTTATGGAATCAATTAGGAATGTATTTGGCCGCAGCTAACAGTATATCCAACTAAGGGTGGCTAAAGCCAATGAATATTTATTATTTTACTCTGACAGAAATTGTAGAATCATACAGTTTCTAGCATTGATTCAGTTGCTCAGTGATACAGTGAGGAACGCAGGTCTTCCTTCTCTGTCTTTCCACTCTAACATCCTTGGCATGCTGGCTTTAAGCTCCATGCTGATTGCCTCATGGTTGCAAGATGGTTGCCATAATTCATAGGTGGAAACCTCAGTTGATGAAGGAGGAAGGGGATATGAAGAGAATATGGACTAGGCCAGTAGCATCTGCTGTCTTTTATTAGAAAATAAACAATTTCTCCTTAAAAGACACCTCTTGCTTCCCCCAACTTACTCTCAAGGTTTTGTTTGTTTGTTTGTTTTATTTTTGCTTTTGCTCACATTTCATTGACTAGAAAGTGTCAGATGATCACTTTTATCTGTCCATGAGGCTGGAGAATTAACTATTTAGGTTTTATAGGATCTGATGAAGAGGCAGGCAAGGGAAAGTATACTGAGTGAGCCCAACCTACAAGGTTGACCATAATAACCAAGGAATTATAATAGTTCAGAAAGATTATTCTACATTCAAAGTCAGAAGCTGATGTTCTTTTGAGTATTTCAGGGCCATTTCTAACTCTTCCCTGTCCACTAATTTCTGTTTGTGGTTTAGAAAGACACATGCAATTCAGTTCTTCCTCTGTTGCTTTCTCAGAAGGATTGCTGAAGTTCTTGATGAGTTACTTTCTCCAGAAAGCTGAAATGTGATTTTAAATACACTTTAACTGAAGGGATATTGGACACAATCTTGAATATAAAAAAAGAGAGATTGTTTTCAGTACTTAAACAAGTTTTGTTCCCACAATTTTGGAGTCATTGAAAATCTGGAAGGATGAATGTCTGCCAGTCTGTAAACTGCTTCTTTAAGGTATTGACTTATGAACAAAATTCCCCATTGTTTCTCCTACCTTGCGTAGAACACATATTCAAAACATCAGGGTAGAAAATCTTGAAAATATGTATTCTCTTATCGTGAACAATGCACAAGGGGAAGTCCCTCATTTGAACGAAGTTCCGCTGAAGTCTGTGGCAAATCCCGTGGGGTATTGCCGCATTCCCAACAAAGTCTCCCCAACCAGTGCTGCAAAGACAAAACAGTGCATCCTGGAAAGAAAAAGCAAATATTTCTCCCTCCTTCTTAGCATGGAGCAGGCAGCTGCCAAGTAAAGGTAGTTGGCAGGGTTCCCAGAGACAGGCTTGAGCCATGGGTTGGACAGAGGAGCTGTTGCCATCTTGTTATTTCATTGTTGTATGGTGGCTGGGCACACTAGCTGACGTGCAGTATCAAAGTAAAAATTACTACTGTCAGGGAACTGATGCTAATGGCAGTGACTCTGTTCGGTCCTTCGGTGTTTTCCAGGGACAATCTTCTCAATTTGTAGACCTAGGATGGTGGCTGGAATATGTTTTCTGAACTGGTGATGCTGGGTGATTTGTTTTAATAATGGCTTGAGAGCCCAAATGAATTAATCACTGTCACTCAAGGGAAGAGGAGAAAAGTGTATTCTGAAGCATGACCATATTATGCCAGCAAAGAGAAAACAAAAGTAATGCTTAAAGCCGAAACCCCAGAGTTCTCTGCAGCCCTTTTAAACAAAAATACATGGGAAATATACCCCTGGGGAGGATGAACCCTAATGCAGAAACACTAGAGAAGTGAAAAATTCACTCATCATTATGTTAATCAATAGAAAGTCAATATTTGGGCAATTAGTGTTATGCTTGTTAGTCTCAGTGACCCTTTCCCATTTAGCTCTCCTTTTTAATCCTTTTTATTAGGAATATTGATTGCTTGGGGACACCTGAAATCTCTCAGGGTTGTAGTGACTGACTGAACAGAGATAATCCAACAGCAGGCAGTGAGATTCCCTGCAGGTAGCATCCCACGCGCTGGAGAGGAGTGTTGCAGCCTCCCATGTTATCTTGAGCAATAACACTGCTTGCAGCCATGCATACACGGTCTTGTTTTGGTTTGTGAGTCTGCCCTTACTTGAGTGCCATTGTTTTATAAATGGGACATTACGGGAAGAATGTCAATATGCTTTGAGCAGTTTTCCCCAATCTGTACATGCATGTATATATGTTTGTAATTCTACGTGCATAACTTATATCATTACAAAAACCTAAACTTAAAGTGCCTGAGTATATAGGGCCCCAAGATTTTATTCACAAGGGGGAGTAAAAATAAATCAGAATGAAGGAAAAATAATGGTAGAGGAATAAGGTAGAGCCTTGGAAAAGGAGTAAATATAATAAATGGTCTGAAATCTAAATCATTCACTTGAGGTGGGCTGTAAATTTGGCTCTGAATTTCCTAGCAGCCAAAGGAAAGAGAGAAACTTGATATTCTGAGTTCTATATAATGGAAACAAAGCAGTTGTTGGAAAGGAAAAAGAAGTTCTGTCCTACTATGAAATATGAAATATTTTTTTTCTATTTCAATAGGTTTCATTTCATAGTTGTAGACATTGTGTTAAGAAATGTATTATGTATAAAGCACTGAGGGCTGTAGTAGATAGTGTGACAAACAAAACTAGTTTTATTATTTATTTTGAAATGGTGAATTGTCATCATTTGAGTACTTGGGGTCCTGAACACGGAAGTAAACACCATTAAAAAGAGAGATTCCACTGATGTCTTAAAACAATTAGATGGCATGAAAAGTGCATATTTTTATTTCCAGAGAATCAAGGTGACTTCTGGAGCTAACCCCCCTCAGTGAGAAACACTAAAACAGAGAACGCACTTTTGAGAGCCAAAGATAATGAAGCCATACAAGTGTTCCCTGCTCTCTAAAAGATGTTCTGAAGACCTCCAGAGAGTTGCCACCAGATGTGCTGTGGCCATTGAGTCACCAGCCAGAGCCCAGGCCCGGGGGCATGTGTTTCAGTGTGGTGGTCATGGTCTGTAGACAGGAGGTTGGCCGATAACAGTTGGCACAATAGGCTTCTTTGCATGAAGAGTCCAGCCACATCTACAGCATTCTCCCACAAAGGGCAGCGCATAATTCCATCACTGGGAATGCATCCCAGACACAAGTGCACTGCCAACGGATGTCACCATTTGGTGATTATACCCGTTCTTTTTGCTGGAGGAACACAGTGATCCTTTAATGTTATCAAATGTAAAACATTTAAACTGAGTGTTTGGATTTTCTCCCATGTTTAGCACCACCACATCCTAACAGATAAGGCTAACCAATGGCTGAGTAACCAAGACTTGAGTGTACAAAGGCCTTTAAAATAAATCTTGACTTTAATTATTTGAAATACTATGACATGGAAAGACCCATAATGTGGACAGGGTTTAGGAGACAGGACAAATGAAATAACTGAAATCAGGTGTATACTCATGACTATACCTGGAACAGAGTTGAACAAATCACAGAAATCACAGAAAGTAACCTCAATTAATACATACATGCATACATACATACACATATGTGTTTATGATAATCATTAAAAATTGCTAGAATATTACCTCAAAGCAGGCAAGATATATAGATGTTTAGGTTTATCAAGGTTAAAAAAAAAAGACAGTAAAAGAAGCACTTTTAGGCCAGGACTACTAGACATTAATCAACCCATCAGCAAGTAAAATAATTAAATAAAAAAGCTATTTGTAGAAGACACATTCTTTAATTCTGTACCCACGTAGTGGTAAAGGATTTTAGCCACAGACTAAGAGAAAAAGACATGTTAGGAGAGCAACAGCTCACTGATGCTCCGTGTGATCTGTTTTACAGCAGACGGAATAAACACAAACCTGTGAGGGTCTTCGGAGACAACATGGCCACCCTTACAGGCAGACTATTTTCTTTCTCAATGTGCAGGTAGCCATGCGTGCCTTGTAAAAATTGTATGAGAATATGTAAAGGCTGGTACTGAGGAAAAGAGATAGGATGGTGACATAATGACATGGACCCAGCTTTTTACAAGATGTCCACTTCTGGTTCAAATGTACTTTTCCTCCCCATTTTTGAATTTGTCCCCCTCCTTTCCCTACTTTCTTTTGATTTTGTACAGCAGAGTCAGAGATCAATAGTTATTGCTTTACAGAACACTCCTTTGTTGTGTGAGTATAAAGCAAGGGGAATAAGGGAATCGGGCTAATGGGGGTTCATGCTAGGCCAGTGTTGGATAGGGCAGGACGATCTGAATCTTTAAAATGCATTGTTCAAGAAGAGTTTGCGAGGCTAATTACTGGGACATTATATCAAGTGGATAATTTAGGTGGGAGGATTTTATTATATTTTGCACATGTGATAACACTTTAAAATGGATTAGCAGTAGACTTATTACTTGGTGAACTGTTGAAGTTTAGGAATAAAATATTTTTGGCAGACAGTATTTGTCCAAAAATGTTCAATTTTATAAAGCAAGGCGGAACACTAATGATTGATGTAAAATACCATCTTATTATTTTTTAGCCTATCTGAATTTAAAATATAAAGTTTTCTCTATGTATGTTGGTTTCAAGGAACTTGGAATTTCAAGGAAGAGAGTCACCCAGGTCATTTTGAAGGGTGGGAGGGAAGCTGTGGTTATTCTGGGACCAGTGGGGATAAGTCTGGCAGGAGTCTCAGCCATGATGTGGGGGCCTGCAGGGGCCCCAGCAATGTCAGGAACAGTCCTCCCAGCAAAAACAAGAACACAGGGAGCAGGAAAGCTGGCAGGCCAGGAGCTCCCTTGGAAGTGGAGCTACTGCCTAAGAATATTAAAAAACAAAAAACAAAAAACGGTGGAGGGGGGGAGGGAAACCAAACAAATAACAAACCCTGAAACCAGCCTATTAACTTCTGTAGGTTATATCCACATTTGAGTTTTCTACCATGGTTAATAATCAAGGTAAGGCCAGTAGCCTTTCATATAGTAAGGGCTGCGTTTTGCACATCATCTAAGCCAGCAGATGACAAGTGCAAATTTAGTTACATGAGAGCAGGCACAGTCATTCAACAACAAATCTTTACATGCTTGTCTGCTCTGTGTCACTGTCTTGCGTTGGAGGGAGGCAACCTGTGCACCTTGGGTGGAGGACCTTGGGCAGAGTTGAGCAAGTCACAAAAAGTAACTTCAATGAATGCATGACTTTTGTTATCTTCTGCCGTGGCCATTTACTTGTTTATCTGGAAAGTGAAGTTACTCAAAGGCAAGTTTCTTCAGTTTATATGCTTTTTCCATTCTCAGTGTTGTATTGTTGGTCCAGCGAGCACTGCTGTTGAGTGCCCTCACACAGGTTCCGTGGATGGCTCCTCAGCTTCCAGGCATCGTGTTGTGCCTTTTTATTCTTCATTGGTATTGCTTTAAATGGTGGGCATTCTCGTAATGGGTTTTCTTCTTTTTCTGACCCTAAAAGAAAACCCTGATATAATTTGCTGAACTTGCTGATCCCATTAACTTAACATTTTAGTTTCGAAAGGTCAAGGTGTTACAGTCATTACTTTTCTTAATCTTAGAAATAGATGAGGCCAGTTTCACTCTCTGCCCCTAAAGGTACCTGTTAGTCAAAGCAGCATAAAGTTCAATTTTTAAAGCACTTACAATGGACACCTGGTTTAACTTGAGTATCCGTTAAATTGATGGTCACACACTTGATCATAAGCATTTCTGAATAGTTCAAAGTTCAGTGTTGAATGAGATGGAGGCCAAGATAATTATACTTTTTATATATCTCAGACACCATGCTAGGCACTGGAGAAGTAAAAGTGAATTCACTCAAAAGTGAATTTGGAAAAGTGAATTTGAATTTGACTCAGTTATAACAAAGTAAGTTCTCAAAGAACTTCGAATATATTTTGATATCAAATGGTGTAAAGGACTAATAAGTGGCCATGGGTTTGCTTTTTTGAAGTTTCATATATTGCAAAACTCTCTTCCCAGTGAGATGTGAGAATTTGTGGGATACAGACTGTGGAGTAAATATAAGGGCTTGATGAAGAGAGAGATAAAGGTAAGTCAACAAAAGAGCTATATATATATACCTCTTGTGAGAATCATTTTTTTTCCTACATGACTGTACTATTAAAAAAAAACAAACAAACAAAACTACAGAAATGAACATTTGAAGCTTCTGTAATTTGTAGAAACTCCACATTTACATAATGCTCAATTGGAAGCTAACAAGAAGAAAAAAACATTAGGCAACTGAATTATCTTTACAGGTTAATAAGACTGCCAGCAAGCAACTGCGAAAGTACTTTTAAGAGGGGAATTATTTAACATAATGACATTTCTTTTCATGCAAACCAAATTAATTTCTGAAAGTACATTAGGATATACTCATCCCTCCCCCTTTTACAAGTTTTCAAGCTAAATTGGGTTTGATCTAGAAAAGCACTAAATAGCCCCCTGCCTATTTTCAGGAGGCTTTAAAATGGTAATGTGGGTGAATGAGAGTAGAAAGAGTGATGATGCAAACCAAGGCAGCTAGAAAGTCAATCTATATCAAGGAGCAGGCATAAGGTCTGCACTGTCAGTAATTAGCATTCATACTGGGAAAGAAATTACGTATTAATATACTGTGTGTTATTTTATTAGGTGGCTCATTTTTTAACAGTGACGTGCTCGTGGACAGAAATGTATTCTTCAGAGAGATTTAAACGGTTGGGACTCCATGCAATTCACCACATTAATCATTTGATCATTTGTTAGATCAAATAAGCACCCATTGTGGGTTTTTTGTATTCATTCAGAGCTCAGAAGCAGTCACACATTCTGTTGCAAAACTGTGAAGAAATAAAATCTGAACTAAAAAATAAGGGGAGAAATGAAGGACCTGGAGAGTCAAGGAATGTTTCTTATTTATTTCCCAAATCCATCTTCTAGTTCTATAATTGAAGTAAAACTTCAGACTAATCTTGGAGTCATCCATCTGGCAGATATGAGTGGTTTGTTGTTATTAATTACTGTAGGAGATAGGATAAACCAAAATGTGTAACAATATTGGAAAATAATTTTGAAGATTGGCTGCTATTTAATCAGTGTTTGAAAGATATTTTAATCCCAGTTCAGCTCTTGCTCCTGTGTGTTGTATAATGCCTGGCAGTAGCAGAGAGGGAGCGAGCCTTTATTTCTGATTATATAACACATTCTAGTAGAAGCTCATGGTGCAGGAAGAGTGTATAAGGCTAATCAGCTTTAAATGCTGCTGTGCATTTTCACAGAAGTAGAATGTATAAGGGCATAGGACTCCTCATAGTTTGTCCTTTAAAAGATACTAACATTGGAAATAGATTTTAAAGTACTGTTCATGAATTCACATTGTGGTATTGTTTAAAATAACATGATGTGAAGCATGAATTCCATTCATACATGAAAATGAAATCTGAATGTATTCTGCTAATGGAAGGCAGAAGTCAATTGTCATTTAGGTCACTGTGTGACAGTAGGAAATCATTTTAATGAAGCTAGTCCTGTGCAAAACAGTTCGGGTCTCAGCATATAAAAGAATATGAGTTCCCAAACAGGATTTCACTGGAGGCAAATACTATCAAGCGAGCAACTCAAGTGTACAGTAAAAGCTCCCACTAGCAAAAGGTTGAATAAGCTTAAATCAACAAAATAGATGGTTTTAAGTATTTTATTCTCCACATTTTTTATGACTTTCAAAATAGTACCCAGCTGCCTGCACTGTGTGAACTTTGGGGGCAGAATTACGCTCATGGCAACCCTTACAATAGTTAAAGACTATGTTCTATTTAATTAAAATTTTGCCTGAAGATAAACAATGGAGAACATAGAATCTTCACTGGAGAAAATAAAGGCTGAAGTGTATTAATTATGTCATTACTCATCAAGGTTTTCCTCCTCTTCTACTTTCCCCACTCGGAATCTTTTCATCCATTCCCAATTCTATTTTTCCTCTCTCCTCCTTCCAAATTGGCAACCAGATTATTAAGAAATGACATCCTCAGCAAGCTGTGCGGTTAAAGGTACCCTTTGTGGAAGATTTATTGGTAATTGGAACTGCAAGTTCCTACATTTACAATCTTTTTCAAAAGAGAGCAAATTTTGGCAAGGAGCTAAGCAAGTGCAGTCCTTAGTTCAATCTGCATTTATTCAAGGCCTCGCTGTATGCCCTTGGGCAATCAAAGAGTCTTGGAATGTGTACCAAGTGTCCTGTCATTGAGCCTGCTGCTGCAGCCGTCTTCTCTCACCCGGGAAGGCTGTGAGGGAAGATGAGGGCCTCAGGGAAATCAGGTCAAGTTTGTTTAGCATTTAGTCTCAGGCTGTTGGTTAAGGAGACAATGGGAGTTCTGGCTACAAAGACATGCCTCTCCCTTTTCTCCATGTAGTAGAGAGAGGCAATGGAGTCAGTGTGGTCAGATTTATTAATATGTGAAAATAAAGAGGAAGAAAATATGTCCATGGTAAGCCTGCTTGTCAAAACTTTCCAATTTTTTTCTATTATATAAATTTTGTGGATATGTGTGGAATAGAGAAGAAAAATTATTCAAACTATCGATTGTAATAAGCAAAAAGTTGGGGGCATTGGTGGGAATCCTGTCCCTTTATTGCTTCTATAGTATTTTGCATTCTGGAGTTAAAAGCATCTGTGTTGGTAAACAAGTAAAAGAGCTACTAGAATAAAGACAGTCGATAGATAGTATAATGGAGCAATTTAGTTACCATATAGTGATCTGTGGTCAGGAAGGGCTGGCTGACGTTGGCCAATTACTTTAATTCCTCTAAATCTCAGTTTTCTCATCTGTAAAATAGAGGTAGTAAAATTAATAGCATGTAATTGGATGGAGTGAAATGATGTCTTAAAGAATTTAGAATGTATCTGGAACAAATTAAATGTTGGTTAATAATAGTGCTAAAATAATATAATAAAAATTCAAGCAATTACAGTTTTAACTTTCTTCTAAGTATTCTGTTGGAGTTTGCTACTGATTTGCAATAAAACCTTTATAGTTCTTTCTTCTGTCTGTCAGTTGTCTGTCTTTCTCTGTAGGAAGGTATTTCCTGTAGCCCAGTAATTTGCAATAGGGCCCTCAGATGAAAATAATATGTATTAAGTATTTCACATTGAAACAAAACCCTACCACATTTGGGGCCAGACTTATGTCTACAGGGCTTCCTAATGGGTATAGAATTACCATGAGCCACCATTATAATCACCACTTTCTCAGTCCACATAAAAAGATTGCGGCGAGCATAAAGAGTCTTCAGGGTCAAACTTGGAACAGGGTTTGCAATATGGCAGTAGGATTGAGTGCTTATATCTGTCCCAAGTCAAGTGAAGGGAGTCCAAGAGAATCACTTGCAGAATTTGAGGACATCTGCATTAAGCACCTTGGCAGAGTTCCCATAGGAACTTTGAGGAGGACTGCATTCCCCAAATTCGATGGTGCAATGATACTCTAGTTTCCCATGTACCAAGTAAACCACACAGGAGATTCCTGAGTTTGGACCACTTGAGGCATATTTAAGGGAGTTTAGCAGCAAGTGAGGTGGACTGGACCACACATGGAGGATGCTGAGGTTGAGTGAAAGAGATTAAGCCAGACCCTGGTCTCAAACACTAGGGAACTGTGAGGTTAGGCAGCCCTGTGGGACTCACTGAAGAATGTACATGTGTCCCACAGGTGAACCAGTATCTGGATGCCCGGATGCACATGGAGGTTTTGACTAAGGGGAGCTGTGGCACCAACGAAAGACCTTTCACTACAGGAGATTAAGTATGGGAGCATTTGCTTTTTATACTCATCCTTTTCCCTGACCCAGCCATGTGAGGGATTAAACCTGGGAGAGGAAGGAGGACTTTTAGAAGTTGTTGCATTTCCATCTGCCCTCCAAGGCATGCTAGAGTTGCAAAAGTGAAAGATCAGACAACATTTTCGTCCCCACTTTAGGTACCTTACACTAGGCATCTGCTCTGCATGAGAGGATGGCGAAGGTTGGAAGTTTTTACCTGGACTGTTTTCTCTATATCAATACACAATTAGTACCTAGAAAAAGTTTGCTTTTACCTAGTAACTATATGACCTAATGACTTTACTTTAGAATTACGTCAGCTCTCTGCCATTTAGTTTTCAGGGACTTTCATTATCTCCACTATCCACAGGCAATCACATTGGTACACTGTATTGATGGCATGATGCTGGTAGGACCTGTATAGCGGATGCCTTAAGAAGATACATAATTGTCAGAGGGTGGGAGTTAAATCTCTCAGGTACAGGGGTCCACAATTTGAGTGACATTTTCAAAAGTTCAGTGGTCTGAGAAATATCTGGAAATACTTTCTTATTGGAAAGACATGTTGCTAGACTTTTCCCTCTCTATCACAAAGGCAGAGGTAATAGGGCTTCTTTGCATTTTGGAATCAATACAGTATATGCCACATATGTCCCATTTACAAAGCTGCTAGCTTTTTCTGTGGTGTATAGAGCAAAAGATTCTTCCCCGGGTGGCCGTAACTGCAGTAAAAGCAACTCTTTCAATTCTTACTAGTTGGTGGGTCCAGTCAGTAGCGGCCAAAGTGTCTGAAACAAATTGAAATGTTTATTGGAACCTCAGGCAGATAGGTGAATTAGAATGGAAATGCCAAGGGTTTTGGACCAAAGCTATGCTTTTTTCAGTAAGTAAGTATTATCTTGTTGAAAAACTGATCTTGTCTTGTTAATGGACCCTGATAAGACTATATTCTGACCAAAACCACAAGATGACCAAGCCACACAAGCTTCCCAGTTTGAACTATGTGTTACCTGATTCACAAACCATTAATCTGGGTTGCTTAGAGAACTGGGCCCCAGCAAGTGGTGAAAGCAACCTAAGATGCATGATCAGGTGGATTACAGTGTGTTCATTTGCTCCCATAGCCTCTTTTTTCTCAATCTACAGGGTCCAGCACAAATGACTACACTTATTATTATAAAATCACAAGCATGTAATTCTGTAACATAACAATATCACACTCAAGCACACCATATGACATTTTAGGAGAAATGTTCAAATTGCTGTCCATCTTGTGTGAGACATTCACATACCCTACCAGCCACACTCAGTGGTGTTACTTCTGCTGGACCTTGTATATTTATACCATCATTGTAGGTTTCTATGATCAATTGATTGAGGAAGGAAATATTTGAGCCTACTTTTTAGATGACTTTAATCAATATGCTAGCACTAGTTATGTGTACTGCTGTGATTTTCTTGTGTAGTGGTAGCTTTGAAAGACAACAAAAAGGGGATATTTCTTAGGGAATAGAGTTTAATAATGCACATCATTATCTAATTTATCTGAAAGGGAAGATGCCCTGAGGTTTTATATATAAAATCTATGAATATATATATTCACATATATATATTCATAGACAGTAGCAAATGATAGCAGATGATCAGAGATTTGGAAAGAAGAAATTGGAGGACTGGTGACAAGGAGTTTGAAGAGGGATATAGATGAACCTCTTCGAATTGGTTCATAATATCTATTCATATCTATCTAGCTAATGTCTCATGTGAATGCTTATAAAAAGAACCGCATTGAAAAGAAAGCTCTTAATAATCAGGACAAGATGATTTACCTTGTGCCTGTCAGCAGCCTTCTTCCCTTAGCCACTTTGATATACATTTTTGATGGGCTCTTGAAAAAAAGTTGCCATGAGTAGAGGATAGTGGCTATGTATGAAATCAACAAGATTGATTGCCCTTCATCAAATCTGACTTGGCTACTCTAACTGCTAGTGTCAGAGTTCAGTTCCTTGATAAGATATGTCCCAGTGGCCCTATTATATCATTAAGGGGAAGTAATATGTCTCTTTGGAATAGACATACACTGTAGATTTTAATTTTTCTTCCTACTATGATATGTTCTTCCAACCAACACACATAGACTTCTTTAAAACTTTATACAGCATTATTACAATAATAATGCTTATCACCAGGGAACTCCACCATAGTGAAAGAGCAAAGGCATACTTTTTTCAGTAATTATTCATAGTGAAAGAAGTGAGATGATAGGCTAATGCCCATGATATTCATTAGTCTTGGTGTGTTTCCCCATCATCTAGAACAATGAAATGGCCTATTGGAGACTCAGTTATAGCATCATCTAGGAGATAGCATAAGTTTAGAATACTCTTCCTCAGAGTATGTTTTGTCCATTGAATCTACCATGGAGTTGTTTCTTCAGTAGCCAGAATACCCAGATCTAGACATCAAGAATAAAAGGGAGGGGCTGTGCCTCCAATTATGGTTATTGATCCATTTATAAGCAATATCCTAATTGTTCCAAGACTTTGGATTTTGCTGGTTTAGAGATTTTCTACCCATGCAGGGAATCTTTCCATTTGGGGTTATTACCATGGTTTACATAATTTGGAAGCTAAGACATTTGCCACTGGTGCCACTGGTAAATATGATGGCTGATTCTGATTGTCAAGTTGAAATCTACCTAGTGGAAATAAGGGAACAATGGAGGAACTGATACCGTCTACTATGGTTCTTGTCATTACCATCACGTAAAGCCTACTATTTAAAGAATCCCAACAATCTGAAGTGTTGGTTGTGGGCAAAACAATGGGAGTGAGAAAAGAAGTGTAGATAGAAACTATGGTGTTAGGAACATATACAGAAACATCTATTTCATCTTCCTTGCTGTGACCAGGATTTAAAATCATAATATGGCAGATTGTATTATTGTTCCCAAGTCCTTGCCACTTTTCCTTAACTGTTAATATCTTTGACCAGTGAAAAATTATCAGAAGTGATGTGAATTAATACTAGCAGGAATTTAGTCAGTGCCAATGAATAGTTCTCTGTATTTTCTGTTCATTTAGCCAGGAGATCAGAGAGAGGTTGCTCCATTAACATGAGTTTCAAAGTATGGACTGTGAGCAAGTTGTAGCTAACCCATAGTTCAAAGGTGGTGCAAATGAGATCTTTGTTGTTGGAACCACTGAGTTTTGGGGATTGTTAATGTAGTGAAACCTAGGCTCTCCTGGCGTATATACTATATTTTTACTAATATTAACACAATTTCCTGTTATTTCTTGTCTTTTCTCCCAGTCATCTATCAAGAGTGTATCAGTACTTGTTAACTATGCAGTAAAGCTCATAGAATAATGAAACTGGGCCAAATATGCCCAGATGAGGAATGGGTGTCACCCAGTGATTCTGGACTTGACACTAGATATGGTAACTGATATTGTTGGTGTAGATAGCTGATGAGTATCTCTTTTGGTTATATAATAGTTGTGGTGTGCTAGAGTGGAAGTTTTTAGGAGGTGGGTAGGTATACGGAAAGAAGGGTGTATGAGTGTATTGATGTTGAGCAACCAAACCAATAGATTGTGGTAGACATTTACCATTTTTTCAGTTGTCCATATCTGAATGCACTTTGTATATTTATAATTTCCATGGACATAATTGAGAAGCAGAGCTAGTCTCTCACCAAGAAAGCTGAAAATACTGGATAATAGTTTTTCCAAGCATTTCTCAAACCGATGTCATGACCAGTGCACAGTACCAGGTCCCTTTCTTTCCCCTGAGAGTGAGAATTTGAAGAGGCAGGATATGAACTTCGATTTCTGTGATTCTAAACCCGTGATGACTCTGACTAAGGCATGTCACTAACAAATGGGAGTTAAGTTGTTCCACCACCTACTGGCTTTGTGATCCTGGGCAAGTCACTTAACCTGCCTGAATCCCAGCTCCTTATTTGGAAATTGAGGATAATAAGAGTGCACCTTCATAGAGTCCCTGTGAGGGGTAAATTGGTAATGTATACAAAATACATTAAATAAGACAATGTGTAAATCCAGGACTAAGTTATTGGGAGCTTGGCTATGCAGACAAACAGGGATTGTAGGGACACTCTGGGAATAATGGTGACCCTGCCAGCCTGAGTTTTAGCACATGTGTAGCCCTGGTGCCAGCCCAGCGACTTGTGTCCATGCCAGCTCCAGGGGTGGTGGTTTCCCCACTGTATGAGTTCTGTGGTGTGATGAGGGGCTGCCTCTGTTGGGAAGCTTCCGTGGGGTTCTCCAGCCTCCCCAATGATTCTGTGAACTGCCGCATAGCCTTGTATAGTCCTGGTCTGCCGTGTCTGCCAAGTCTCATTCCTGTTGCTTGGAAGTAGGAACTTTTGCTACTTTAATGGGCCTGGCTTTATTCTGGGTGGTCAAAAATACATGAATTTTAGAATCAGACAAATCTGGTTTGAATCCTACGGTGTCAATTACCAGCCTAAGTAACTTGTTCGGATTTCTTAAACTCTTTGAGCTTCCAGTTTTTTGTCTGTAAATAGAGATAATATTTACTCTATAGGGTAATCATAAAGGTAAACTGAGTGAATCTGTATAAAAATGCCTATCACTGAATCTCAGCTCTAATGTACATTCAGGACAGGTTAATTTCCTCCCTCCAAACCAGTATGGTTATCCTTGTCTTCTTCGTGATAGAGATTGGGCTACACAAATGTTAGGCAAATAACTATTTGCCTTGCCATTGGGAGGAGCCCAAGAACCTGGGGGAGAGAGATGGCTTTGAGAGGACGTGGAAAGTGGAAAAGGGATTCCTCTTTCTAAGCTTATCCTCACTGAGTAGAGGGGATTGGGATAACATAGAATGAAACATGTTACATCTTCTACTGCCTTTTGCCTGCACACAATGGTAATTGAGTCTGTATTATTGTAATTTTCTGCATTATTTGTGTCGAGCCCATTAGGTAACTGCATCATTAGTATCATATTCACGAGTCTTATCATGCAGTTCCAGCCCAAGTCACTTAATGGGAAAATTCACTTTGAATCAGGTGGGTGTTTTCTTTCTTTCCTCCCCATTTTCTTCCTTCATATTGTTGAACACACACGCAGACCACACACACCCATAGAGCATACAGTATATGCCGAGCTCTCCTATTTATGACAAAGGATCTAGCTACTAAGTGGACCCAGGATAATGATTCAGTAAAGGCACATTAACTTACCTACTTCGGGTATTAGAAATATTTTATTTGCTGTTTTATTGCTATTCTTAAAAGCATTACTTCAGAGCAGTGGTTTTTAAACTTTAGTGTGCATAAAAATCATGAAGAAGATCACTAAACTTGCAGATTCTGTGGCCCACTCAAATGCAGTAGGTATTATTATGCTTTGCTTCCACAATATGGAAACAGGCACAGAAAGGACTGGCTGCGGTCATTCCGGGAGTCAGAATTTGATCCCAGGTGTTTCTTATCCTGACTCCTTCATCCAGAGGGAAAAACAGAAGAGTAGATGCCCTCTGATAGACAGCTAAGAACAAGATGAGTTTTAGTATTTTTTTTTTTTTTTAGTCCAGTGATCCAGGTAGAATTTGTTGTTGTCTTTTTGCTTACAATTAGATTTTTACTAGTTTTCAATAGGGGATGACAATGCACATTCTTTCATTTCTATATCTTCCATTACTATGCCTTTTCCCAGTGGAATGAAAATAGATATTAAATAAATGTACATCACAGCAAACACTTGAAAGAGTAATCACTTAAAAGTACTTGCTCATTTTTCAAGGTCTGTCAAAACTTTCCACACACTTAGGATTTAGGATTGAGAAATAGATGCTTTGGGACTGTTAGGGGATTATGATTTTGGGTAATTAATCCACAGGAAAAATGTGTTCACAGTGCTTGGACTTTCTTAAACCTTCATCTAGAGAGAAATTCATGAGTCTTCCCCCCAGTGACTCATTTCAAGTTTTTTCATTGCCATTTGTTAAGTGCTTTCTGTATACAATTACTTGCTATATGCTAGCCTATTTAATCCTTTCAGCAACCTACAAGGTAGATGTTATTCTTCCCCTTTTACAGACAAACAAAAAGAAGCTCAGAGTGACTAACTTCTCCAATAATTAGCAGAGCTAATTATAATTATGGACTCCAGTTCCATCTCACTCTCAGATCTCTGCCCTTAACAACCAACACTGCCTTATTCAAGGGAATCATAGGTTTTTACGTTCTCAGGGTAAGCAGGTGATAAACTCAACAATAGCAACCACAACAGAAAACTAAACAAACAGATTTTATATTCTCCGCATATTATGGAATTGCTCTAAAGAATAGAGAGCTAAACTTCAGTGGAACAAGAAGCTTGGGACCTTTTTATGACACGGTAACTGTTCTCGTGTCAATGACAAAGTGGCAGGGGATCGCGGGCGGGGGGCAGGAGCCTCCGCGCAGCCCTCGGTTTGTGCAACCTTTATTAAATGGAGCCGCTGGCTACCACCTGTGGTTCTGTCATTGTGCCTCCCGCTGAGCACACATTTGATCCTCCGATTAATTAGGTGCACCTTGGCTAGGAGCCCGCGATCAAGCCTACATATTTCAAAGCTTAAACTGGGTTCCTCCTGAGATGAAAGCAGAATGTTCCGAAGTGTAGCATAAATCCTCATGTCATCTTCCTGGAAAATGAACAACATTAACAATAGTAATTTATTGATAAAATAAAGAAACATTATAAGGGGACGATGCTTTTCAACTTTTTACACAGTTTGTATTTTTATGACAAACATAAAAATTTGGAGTAATGTGGCGGCGATCTTTTTGAGGAGATCTTTAATTAGAACCGACTAATTCCATCCCTTCGGCATTAAGAAGACAATAATTTGACTCCAAATGACGTTATCTCCCAAATACTTAAAAGTCTTCCCACATTCTTTCTGAGATGGATTCATTGCATTACTTTCAGTTTTTCTTGAGATGATTCAATATTCTATGGGTCAATGAACATTTCTCTATTTAATTGCTATTCTATCTAAAAGCAGTGTCACCAAACCCCTTCTTTTTAAAAGAGGTTCCAACTCTCTGAGTTGCCTACTTTCCCTGCCTTTCTTTGACTTTCTCCCAAACATGTGTCTTTCATCTCTGCAGTGAGCAAACAATTACCAGCCAAGACCGTCCGCCCGACCTTACCCCTTGCTCTGTGCGAAGGCTGTCTCAGTGCACTGTGTTTCCTTTCTCCATGGCGGCTAGAGTGCCGCCAGCCTGTGAGACACCAACAACTCATTTCCAATCTTCCGACTTGTAATTAAGGGCAAAGAGGAATAGACAGAACAAGGATTCATTTGCACAGCCTTGGTGGCTCTCTGTGCATTATCTAGAATGGATGATCTATATCTTTGTTTTCTTGCACATTTGCTTACCTTAATAGGGTGCCCTGATAAATGTGTAGTTGCAACCAGACATTTGCTAATCACCTCTGTGGTGCAGATCGTTGCTGGCACTAGTGTGTGAGATGCTGCTAGATCGAACGGGGGCTCGCAGAAAGGCCATGAAGAATACGATTTGAACTGTCCTCTGTATATCATCTTTTATTACTTGTCTTTAATAAATCTCCTAGACTTTTTACCTTTACAGATTTTCTTATTATATTGGAAAACACTAATATAAATGCATTCTTGTTATAATAAGTAAAAAAAAGACAAAAGACATTGTAAAGGGAAAGTTAATAATTCTGTGCTTCCCACCTCCTTAAATAGAATGGCAATACTAATAGCTAAGGATGTATGTTTATATTCCATGGATACATACATACATATATAAAAGCATATATATGTATATCTGTTAAAAAGCAGTCATTACATACCTGGCACATACCTATGTGCCTGGCAATGTTCTAGACTCTGGGAATATGACGGTCAGCAAGATGAATAACTTCCTGCCCCCATAAAGCTTACGTGTTAGTGAATCATGGCTATTTTTCAGGCCAATAGACACAGAATCAGATGATTTAACAAACGGCTTCATAATCTTGTAAATTTTTTCTACTGATAGACATTTATGTATTTTCCACTCATTATTTACAACAATGCAATATTAAGCATATTTTTACATATTTTCAAATTTATCACTGTTTTTTTAATAGGGTAGATTTTTAAAAACTGGAATATGTGGGAAAAATGAATACATGCTTTTAATTTTAATGAACATTGTCAATACCTTTCCAAAGGGTCGTAGAATCCTTAGGTACAAGGTGTCCGGATCTACCCATTCACCAAAAATATAGAGGACTGTTTAGTTTCTTTCATCCTGGATAATAGCCTTCTTACATTCACAACTTACCACTTGTGGGTAAAGAAGTGCTATTTTGAATATAGCTTACATTTTCCTAGTTACTAATGAGACAGAACATTTTTTGTTAGCCATTTGCATTCCTCTAGACTCTTATTGGATTTTTCTGTTTCCTTATATAATATATATATATAAATGCAATGTGTTATATAAATATATGAATAAGAGATATTAGCCCTGTGTGTCTTCTCTGTATTACCAATATTTCCCTAAGTTCATCATTTGTCTTTTCATTTTTTTTCTTGACCTATGATTTTTCATATAAAACTCTAAATTTTTTACGTAGTCAAATGTTTTAATTTTCTCTCTATGACTCCTAGGTTTATTCTCTCACTTAAGAAATTCTTCCCTACCTCAAGATTATTCAGGTATTATCCTAAAATTTCTCCTAAAGTTTTTGTTTCATTTTTAGATTTAGATGCTTAGTGTATGAAGATTTTGTGTATGTACATGATGCATGGTTGGGTCTCAGCTTCATTTTCTTCCAAACTGGTAAGTAACTGTGCCAGTTTCATCTGTTACATAATCCCCTACTCCTCCAGAACAGAATCACTACCTCGCCATATAGATTCCCAGATGCAAAGGCTAGCACTTCTTGTTAGGTTTCATGGACCTTCTGGATTTCTCTAAGTTCTATAATACAAGTACAGCCAAAGGAGGATCATGAGCAATTGAGAGTCAAGAAGCGTAGTGGAGAATTCACTGTCATCAGTTCCTCATTAGTAAATGAGGACTCAAGTGCTATTGTCTCAGGACTAATAAATGGTGCTGTGAGTGCTGTTTCTTCTGATGAAATTTTTGTATTAACATAGTTTATGTAAAAATATAAATTTCCTGTTGTTTATTCCAAACATAATAAAATAAACCTATATTTCCTCATATTATAATGCTATATTGCTTTATAATCAAGTTAACATTATCCAGGGGGCATTAAAAAGGTTGCAATTTGTTTCTATCATGCCTTGCAATTGATTACATTGGCATTCACTTTTTCTAGCCCATGAAACCATAAAAATCATGGAGCTAGATACTGGAAAGAGCAAAAACCAGACAAATTCTCCCTTGCAAACCTTGGCAAGATCTGTATCTATCTCAGAGCCGTTTAGTTCAGTATTTCTCAAACTGTGTGCTACAGAATACTAGATTCATAGGATGTAAGTTTTATATACAAAAGAGGATCTTTATAAAAAATTCAGTGTCTTAGATTGAACATATTTAAATAAGGTTTCTTAAAAAATCATTTATTTTTCAAGAGAGAGGAGGGAGGGAGGAAGAGAGGGAGAGAAACCCTATTTATTCCATGTGTGGTTGCCTCTCATGCGCTCCCTACTGGGGACCTGGCCCACAACCCAGGCATGCACCCTGACTGGAAATCAAACCTGTGATCAAAAGGGAATCAAACTCTTTGGTTCACAGACCAGCACTCAACCCACTGAGCCACACCAGCCAGGGCTACATAGGGTTTTTACTGGAGGACTTCTCAGAATCTTTAGTATACCCTTGTGGACTACAGGTCTCCAGTAGGGGCGTCCTGTATACAGTGTTTCCTTAACTTGACTTTAATTACCCCCACCCCACTCCACCACCATGGTGTATTTACAGAACAGATGTCTCAGAGAGCACGCTTCAAGAACGCTGGTCCAGGTTATCCTTGTTGGTCATCACATGCTTCTATCTTCCCACAAAAGAAGAAATATCAATATGAAAATATAAAAATGACATGATTATGTAAATTGGATTAGTTTGGTCTTTTACATGAGAATAACTGCCGATAAAAATTCCTGATCCGTTACTGGTTTTTGCATGATGTCTCAATTAAAATTTCATGCTTTCCCGGGCCTCACCATCATACCCAGACTACTTTCAGAGCTGCCATGAAATTGTCTTCTTAACGATGGGCCTTACCTTGTTGCTAACCCTCCCAAACCCCACAGAAATAAATCGTTTCCCTTTTAATGCTGTGCTCCTCTCAGATTTTTTTTTCCCTCCCAAGGGATTTTTTCAACTTCATTATGAGCCTTGAGTGGTCGTGGGAGCAATTGGTTATGAAGGTTTATGTTCTGCTATGTGAAACCTATTTGTGCTGTAGTAGGGAAAACTACTGTAGGAATCTATACATAAAGGGTTGGTTTTGCTTCTTTATTCTCTTAAATCAATATGAAAGTCAATTCTGTTATCTTTTGAACTTCCTCTAACTCAATTTTATTGTACTGGCAGTCAGTTAGTTAAAAGTCAGTGATTTTCTGGCGGAGGTGGTCACTGGTTTGACCATTCAGCACTTTTTATTTTTTTCTCTAGAGAGATGGTGACAGAAATGATCAAATAATTAACTTGCCTCTCGTGTTTGTCTTTTGGGTTGGCAACAACAAGCTCAGAAGGGAAAGGTGGGCTGACTCTTGATTCTCCTATCACAAAATATTAACATTATTTTAATATTTCTATGAAAATAAATATGGAAGTCTAGAAAACTGGTAAACTTTATTTTCCTTTTTGGTCGTCCCTCCCCTCCCCCCCTTCCTCCTTTCTTTCATTCTTCTTCTTCTCTCTCCTGTCTTCCTTGCTTCCTTGAGCTGTGCTCCTGATGGATGGGACTTGTACTGCAACTTCAACAGGGGAGCTGTGAGAGAGGGAGTGCAGTGTTGGGGAGGTAGGAGGTCATGCATGTAAGATTTAAGACACAGGTGCTGGTCTCTCATTTCATTTTACAAGAAAAGGATTAGCAATGGTAAAAAGCATGGTTTCATATCTATTCTTAATAGATATGAAAGGAGTTATATAGGAGGGAAAGTTTCCACATTGTTTTCTCTTTATGTGCTACTCAGAAGAAAACTTGCTTGCTTTATTGGCAACATCTTATTGTCATTGAAAAAAGCCCTCCAACTGTTTCGAAGTTTCTTAGTCCATAGATATTGTCTGTTAGACTACTTTCTCCCCATATTTCAGTTGTTTTTTTTTTAATTTGCTCCTGTGAGGAATGTTTTTAACGAAGGAAACTTTTTATATTTTAAACACAATTTGCTTTATGATTTGTTTTCTTTCCCAATGTTGGGGGATGGTATGATAGCATTTATGAACAATAAGGATACTTTGTATCATCTTGTTAATTCATAGTGACAGGCCAGGAGTCTGGAAACTTGGGATTTTATTTCTGGCTCTGTTTGGTACTCACTTGTTTTTTTCTTGTTAAAAAGTCATTGGCAACAATAAATGTTGGTCTATACATCTCACAGGTCCACTCATTTCTTATGTAAAACATGGGTGTTGAATATAAAATAAAGGGCTTAAAATAGAGAGGTTGTAATGAGATATTAATAAAAATCTTACATGCATTGTTGCTGTCTGGAATCATATGATTTATTCATCAATTGTTCATGCATGTGAACTCAGTGCCTGGACTGTGCCAGGCCCATGTGCTACACGATGTGGATGCATTGACAAATAACATAAATTCTTATCTTATGACATGCTGGACATCATCAGGGTTTGCTGAGCCATCAGCTTGTAATTGTTATAAGAATTTTCCTGATCTAATTTTGTGAGTTCACCTGAATTTTAATAATTTTCTAATTGTTCAAGTTCATTTCCTTTTCTTTTTTTCTTTTTCTTTTTTGGTGTGGTGGGGAATAGGAGAGGTTGCATAATTTAAATAAGGGGCTCAACATCCAAGTAATATCTAGATTTCTGTGGCTTCTCCATACTTAACCTCATTGCTAAACGATCCCAACTTTCTTTGAGTCAGCACTACTCCTTGCTCTCTTGGCTGGTCTCTTTTCTGTTTTGGACATACTCTTTACATTTTCTCAGATGTTCTTTGATACCTTTGGGTCAAGCTGTCTTGTTATTGAGGTCATTTTCTCCCTATCAAAAATTACGGATTTCATCTGTCCTTAGTTTTTGTCTTCAGTAGAGAATTTTCATCTCTATTCAATATCGAATGTTTCCCTCAGGAAACAATTATGCATTGTTTTTATTTTTGTCAAGGTATATGATATAACATTAGTTAAACGTTTATGGAGCTCCATATGGGTCCATGAAATCAGCCCTCATTTCTCTGTGTGTATGTGTTTGTGTAGCTTGCAACCTCCATTTACCAACATAATCTTGTGATAGATGTTTTCTAAAGGTCACGAAGCACATATAAATTAAATGCATCCATCATGGCCTTATTTTATTTGAAGAAACTCCTTGAAAATACTTAGAAGAATGTTCATGAATAGTTTGAAAATTGTTGCTTTAGGAAATGTACTCATTTAACAGTCTCATAGAATTATTTACTCCTCTCTTCTTAATAGATCATTGGCTTAGATGGTGTCTTCCGTTGGAATTGGGAAATTATTCTTAGTTTGTTAAATTACTTTGTTAGTAAATTGCCATATTCACTGATATAATAAAAGCTTAAACTTGTGAGCCTGAAAATAGAGGAAAATATCTCTTTATGGGAAGAACAACTGGATGCTAATATTATGTCTTATATCATTGAGGAATCTTTTGGTTGCAAATGACAGAAACTCAAGTAGAAATAAACTAAGCTAATTGATTATTTATTTAAAAAAATCCTAATATAATTCTTAGAGCTGTTGTAATTGAAGAACAGGCAAGCTTTGGAAGGCGAGAATTTGGGAAACCCTTTCGGGGATTTTATTAGTTATGTTGTCAGTCAGCTCTTTTCAGAGTGTGGAAACAGGAGGAAGGTTCGTTTATCTCTTACTCAAAGGCATGAGAGAGTAGATAGGCTATGGGGAGGAGCTCACCGGATTCGTGGCATCCAAAATCCAAGGGTTCTTCTATCTGGTCATTCCACCACACCTACATTTGCTACAGTTCCTACATAATTATTCTGGATTAATTCCTGTCAGGTCTAAGCTCTAGCCCCTGGGATCAGGAAAACATGAGGCAGAGCAAGCTATTTCCTTCCAAGAATGCGATGCAGAAGTTGCTCACATCACTGCTGCTGACATGCCTGTCTGAATTAGTCATGTTGCTGCAAGAGAGACTAGGAAATATGAGGACAGACCCTCCAAAAAAATCAGAATTATCTGCTGGAGGGCAGACCCCTTGTAGTACAGGCTTCCCATGCTAGGTGAGTGTTCTTGGAACCCATCTGTATCAGTGTACCAGCTGGCATTGTTGTGAGAGGCTGGGTTCAGCGTCAGTGAATTTTTCTAAAGACTCTTCAGTACGTTTGCCCATTTCATGATGGGTGATTTGTGAGCACACCTGCCCACATTGTGTGGAGTATTCAACAGTTTTGACCAAAAATGGGTTTTTGACTCTCATGTCCCACACTCCCTATTCCCTCTATCTCACCTCGACTTTTTTTTTTGTTTTCCCCAATGGAAAAAGTCCTCAAAGGGAAACATTTTGCCGATGTGGAAGAGATGAAACAAACATGGCAGAAACACTAAAAGGCATCGAAATAGACAAGTTAAAAAACAGTTTCGAGCAGTGGAGAAAAATGTCTCAGGTGTATTGCATCAAATGGAGAGTACTTTGAAGGTGCCTGAAGTTTAAACATGTAAGAATAAATACACAATTTTTTTATAATTAAATTCCGTTTCTTTGAGTACCCCCTCATACAATGTTTAGCTGGTAAGTGTGCACCCCACTACAACTAGAGGGTTCTGTTATCCAAAGGGAGAATGGGAAAAAGGACAGCAGGGACAGACAAATTGCATCTTTACCACATGAGCAGCAACCCTGGATCACAGTCAAGGCTCTGTTTTTGTACCTTGCTCTGCTCTGTACCAAAGGGCTTCACTCTGTTCTGTTACAGGACCAAGGCAGGGCATGTGGTTACCAATGGCTGTGTGTCTATATTTCCTAAGCATCAAGATTAATATAATCTCCAAGAAGTAGGCACAACTTTTTGTGTCCCTGGTACATTGCCCAGTGGAGGCCACAGCTAGAGCGGAGGGTCAGGTTCTAGGAAAGGATAGCATTCATTCATTTAACACATGCACTATTAAGCACCCAGGTGTCAGGCAATGTTCTAGACCAGAGCTAAATCTGACCAGCCACCTGTTTTTGTAAATAAAGTTTTATTACAATATAATAACACCCATTAATTTGCATATTGTCTGTGGATGCTTCTGTATCAAAACATCAAAGTTAAGTAGTTGTGATGGAAATGGCATGTTCTGGAAGCCTAGGATATTTATTATGTGGCCAACCACTGTTCTAGATGTTGGCAATATGATAGAGATCAAGACATACAAGGTCTCCATCCTCTTGGAGCAAGTATACAGTTTTGGGGTGATTCCTACCTCTTTTTAGGGTGCCTGACAGGGCAAATGATCTGTTTGTTATCTGCATTGGCTTTCAGTCCTCTCGGGGTAGCTCCACATAACACAGTGTGCTCATACAAGAAGGCGCTCATTGCATTCCTAGTTCAGTGTCCTTAGGAACTTACAGAAGAGATTTCACAGTCATTAAAGTGACCTTCGTACCTTTCGTTATGTCCTGTGTTTATCTCCTGGTCCTTTGTGGGCCATGGGTAATTCAAGCTATCATTTTGTTGTGTTATCTGTTCGAATTGCTATTTTCTTGCTTCTGACCATTTTCCACTTCACTTGTTCCATTTTTATTGAGCTGTATTCTCATGGTGTTTAGATTATTTTCAAAATGGGTGTGTCACCTGTGGCTGAAACAGTGATATCCTTTTGCTTTTTCGCATTTAAATATCTCCATCCTCTCCATTTTGTTCTTTACATTTTCCTTAAAACTTTAGAGGTGATTCTGATGTAGAAATTCTTTGTCAGATTGAGGTTACTCATCGCAGGTCTCACTCAATCTGCAAAGTAATGCAGTACATTAGTCTGTCACGCACGCAGCCTCCGCTGCTGGATGACATCCGGCAGCGTCTGGTCATGGGTATCAAGATTAGAGCCTCCCTGTAACACAGCCACTGAGAGTTCAGAACTTGTCTGCTGAGAAATATGCTGTCAGCAGTAGGTGGGTAATTAATGTAAAGGGAAGTAATGAAGTAGTGGGTCAAGGTACAAGAGCCTCGTGGCAGGAGAAATTTATGACGGGGAGAACTTTATAATGAGAACAAAGTGTACATTAGTAAATTTATCAAAAGGTTGAAATTGAAAATCTATTGAGTATGGACTTCATCTTCACTCCAAGCAGGACTGAGAGGCTCCCTGTAGCTTCATTTAGTTTATTAGCTACCAGCTTACTCTTCTGGACTTTGCACCACTTCCCTCCTTTCCTCCCCCCCCTTCTCTCCCTTCTTCTCCTGCCAGCTTCCCTTCCTTCTCCCCTCTGTCCCTTCTTCACTCTTCCCTCTCTTCTTTTCTCCCCCACAAATAATTATGTGACAGGTTCTGAGCAAGATACTGGGAATGTAACTCTGATCAGTAGATCATGGAGCTTATGGTGTCACAAGGGAGACAGACAATAAAGAAAGAAAATTATTGTAGGGGACTGTGAACGCACATTCCAGGAATTAATAGATATTTTTCCTAGTTCACTAGTAATTATATAATCACTTTTTCATTGGGACTTTCATTAGTTCAATTTTTATTTCTATCAATGCCAATATACTTTCTAAATGACTAGGTAAGTATTTAATAGCATCCAAGAATGGTAAAATGATAACTAGACAGTATAATCATGGCTTCATGCTTTGATGCTATTAACTATCAATTAAAATAGTATCTTTTTTAAAGGTAACACTGGTTAGTTTTATGTTGCCATGTATAGTGAACTTGTATTTCTTTAAAAAAATTCTGTACCTCAAAGTTTTTATTAGGCTTCCCTTAGATACTTTTTTCTGGTTACATTTGAGGAACATTTCTTACGCTCTTCCCAGGGTGACCACTGGACTAGAGAGATGAGAGGCCAGTGAAGCATCATAACATGGGGGCAGGTTTCTAGAAATTGTCGTTACTCTGATTACGTATACCTAAGCACGGGTGATAATATTTAATATAATAACAGCGTAGTGATAGTGATAACTAGCTAAGCTCTAACAGTGCTAAGCTGTAACTGTTTTACACATACCAGCTCACTAATCTTCGGAGCAACTCTATCATTAGGTCCCTGCCCTGGATGAGGTTACTCAGGCACAGCTGGTGAGTGACTGAACAGGGGGACTCAAACCTGGGCTCTGAGATCCACACTGGTAAATACTGTGCTCTGTCCCTTTCGTAGCCGCCTAACTCAGGACAGGGTTCTGGTGCTGAGAAGATAGTTTCTGGCGTTGGCTGACCTGAGCTCTTACACCAATTCTCCATCAACATGCCATTTGCCTTGGTTTATAACTAAGTTGAAGGATTGGATTTTATTGATATTTCATGATGTATATTCCTAGACATGATCTATAGAAATAAATAAGCTTAATGAATCCTGTAAAGTATATTCTTCTCTTAGAAAGTCAGTGTTCTGAAAAGTCCTGCAGTAGACACCCAACTCCCACCCAATTCTTCCAAAACTTTGACTGAGGGGTGACCTTTTGGAGAAGGATGGTGGGGGTAACACATTTTAACATACTAGTGAACTAGTGGTTTATGAAAGAATTTTCAGAAACTCTTAACCATATAATGTTTAATGTTTCAGCTTCAAAATCCCTATGATTATAAATACCAGTCTTATATCTACATGCCTTGCCAGGTTGTTTGTATTGACCCCCAACTTGACGAGCCCATGTATGCACAGCACTGTGGCTGGAAACAAACAGGGCCTCACAGTATCACATCTGTACAAACAAACAGGGCCCAATAGTATCAAATCTACAGTTTGAGGTCCTTCCAACTGGTTTTCTGGCATGTATAACTTATGTTCCTTTTCAAGCTGAAGCAGAACATGCCTTAACCATTCCTTATGGGAAGCTTTAATAACAATAATTTTCTTTCGAAGTTAAGTGGATTACAGGTTTACTTGCAAATGTGTGTACATTGTCACATCTCTGAAGTCTTGGTGTTAGTAACAGAAAGTAGTGTTCACAATGCTTGTTTCACCATTCATGCAGTTTTCTGCAAAGATCTGCCTCTAGCACAGCATCTATTGTCACTTTATCCCTAGCTGTTTGGGGCATTCGTTTAGAGCTTTAGCTTTAATTCTGTGAATGCTAACATGTTTGAACTTACTGTTCTGTGCGTATGTGGGATAGGGAGGGTTTTCCTGATTTTGTTTGTGCGGCCACAATTCAAGGCCATAAACAGGGTACAGAAGGGCTTTTAGAGCAAGAATGTAGAATCCACTTATAACACAGGTATTGAAGGACTTGAGAACCTTTCCCAATTTCCACCCATCATCAAGAAATAAAAAACGAGAATTGGTAGTGGAGTTCTACATCAGCATTTAAGGTGGCGAAATTGAGCTTATACAACTTATTATCCTAAGTTTTACCCGCAATCAAGAAGTAAGAAATGGAACAAATGACCAATCTGACCAAGTGCCACTGTATTATGACAGGTTAGCTAAGACCTTTAGGGACACTGTGGAACAAACGAACTCTACCAGAAAAAACATGGAGGAATAAATATTTTGTGCAGAAATACTGAACCAGGTCCTTCTCTCACATAAGAGTGTTTTTTAATGGCTCTATTAAGGACTGAAAAGAGAATAAAATAAGTGGGCCTTTTCTATGGAGTTTCTCACCTGGCATACTCTTCTAGCTTGTAGTCAGACATGCAAAGGCTAGTGGCTTAAATTGAAATTCTTGATGGAAATTTCACCAAATGTCTTCTCCATGTTTGCAAAGGCAGATCACAGGACCTGAGCTGACTCAGAGATGCCTATCCTTTCAGGAAGTGCTTTTCATTCATTGCAAGGCTGCCTTGGAGGTGATTATGCACCTGGCCCTCTGCAGGGTTGGTGTATTATATTGGTCTGAGAAAGATTAGTTGGTTATTGTACTCTGAAAGTGGGAAGAAGCAGAAACGTTCCATACAACTTACTCTCATGGGAATCTTTGGCATGGTGGTGCAAACAATCAGTACTCCATTTCCTAACTCCATCACGTTCTTTAAAAAAAAATCTATTGAATTTATTGGGGTGACATTGGGTAATAATATTATATAGGTTCCAGGTGTATAGTTCTATAATTCATGATCTGTATATTGTATTGAGTATTCACCACCCCAAGTCAAGTCTCCTTCCATCACTTATTCCCCCTTTACCTTCTCCTCCCTACCCCCTACCTCCATTTTCCTTCTGATAATCACCATACTGTTGTCTGTGTCTAAGTTTTTTTTTTTGCTTAATCCCTTCACATTTTCCCTCCAACTTCTCTCCACTCTAAGAACTGTCAGTCTGTTGTCTGTATCTATGAGTCCGTTTCTATTTTGTTTGTTAGTTTATTATGTTCATTCTCTATTTTGTTCATTAGATTCCACATATAAGTAAGGTCATATGGTATTTCTCTTTCTCTGACTGGCTTATTTTCTTAGCATAATACTCTCCAGGTCTATCCATGCCAACTCAAAAGATATGATTTTTTTCTTTTTCTTTTTTATGGCTGAGTAGTATTCCATTGTGTAACCGAGCAGACATGTGCTGATTCATGGGGTGCCTTGGTACATGACCCAGCAATCACTATTGGAAGAAACAGGTTTTATTTACAATATTCCAACCTTGGTGGGGAACTGGGAGCACTTCAGCTTGGAGCCCTGTTCTCCCATGAGACCCAGTACTTCCCTTGCTCCCCAAAAAGGCTATGAGCTAAAAGCCCCCAAACCAGAAGTTCCCCATGTCCTTACCTGAATTTAAGCCAGCTGCACAAACAGTTCTCCAGTCCCTCTGGAAAGGTACTAAAATTGCCATCTTTGCACAGCAGCTCTCCTTCAGAATCTGGAGTACGTTGTCATCAGCCTCCATGCTTTTGTGCAGGAAAGCAGGTGCTGTGCTCTGGATCATGGAGAAGTCCAGGAAAGGCACAAGTCCCAAGAGAGTGGCCTTTCTGTATGTCCCGAGTCCTAAGAGTCAGTGTGTTGCAAGGCACAGTTCTTGAGGGCTTCAGAGTCGGCTAGAGCAGGCACAATCACAGCAGCAGTATGCCTCCTTCCTTACCACACTGGGCTGCATGGCAGGATCCTGACAACAAACTGCGTAGCAGCTTGCTTACTCCTCCTTTAACGTGGCTGCCACATCATTGCTTTCCTTCCTCATGGCTCCATGCTTACTACGCCCTTTCCAAACCATGTGGCAGCCCTCTCACTGCTGGCAACATGACTCTCTCTCTCTCATGGCTGCCTGTCCTTAGTTTAAATTCTGACCTGGAGCTCCCTACCTGACTTCATCTCGGCACTATACATACTGAAGGTCACATAGGCCTTTACCTGGGTGGCAGCACAGCTTCCCTTCAGGAAGCCTACAGCTATTACTTGCCATTGTTATCAAAAGCATATTCAGCCATATCATCCACTTCTCCCCTTCCCCCAACCATGAGTTGTGGGGAAACATGCTGTCTACTCTGTTTCAAATGTACAAAAGCTTTTCTATCCAGTCATCTACTGATGGGCACTTGGGCTGCTTCCAAGTCTTGGCCATCGTAAATAATGCTGCACTGAACATAGGGGTGCATATATTCTGTCTTTTTCTAGTTGCATCATCTCAAGCCAATTACTTCACTTGCCCTAGCTTTGATTTTTTTCATCTATAACATGGGTATTACAAAAATGTGCCCTGGCAGGGATGTTTTCAGGATCCAAAGAAGCAGTATATATGTTAAGTATGATTATCAGTGGCTGCAGAGATTCAGATAGTTTTCATCAAGCTCATTAATTTGGGGAAGGATATCCAGTTGGTTCATCAGCAGAGCCTTTGTAGGCTACTGAAAAAAATGCCGTGCCATTTGCTCAAAAATAAAGCCAATAAAATTGTTGAAATTACAGCAACTACTATTCTCTTCATGGTTATAATGCACCTAGGTTCTTAAATATATCTTTTAGTTTCAGCTTATTATGGCCTCAGAACATCAGGAAGAGGAAGAAGAATCAGCGTGAGGTTGATGGTTGAGTGGCAACTGTAATTTTCAATATAACAGAATCTTTGCCAATAAAAAAGCTACCTCTGGTTATACAAACGTTTAATGAAATATGGGCATGAAGTGGTGTTTTCTATCCAACAAAGAACAAGTGAAGTCCCAGAATTTAGCCTGTTGAGTTATTCTTTCCAAAATCAACCACCTAAGGACCAAAAAAATATGATTAAAAACAGAATTTCTATGCATTTTTTTTTGAGTGAACAAAACAGTTTGTATAGCTGCAGCATAATTTGGTAATGTTTCTATTTGTTGAAGAAATGCCGAGTATCTGCAGGAATAGCAAGAAGCAAAACATAGCTCTCATTTGTATGCAACATAGTCATAACATAAAATTATGAGCTCAGAGATATGATTTCTGGAAAGATTGAATTAACATTGTGAAAATTGGAGCCCTCTCATTTGCATAAAATCTGGGGAATGCCATGGCATGACAAAGCTAGTAATTTATTTGTGGTAGTGAAGAGTGATGTCTCCCAACTTTCCATAGCTCTGCCTCCCTGCTTGAAGTCAGGAGTGGGAGATTACTCTTGGTAGAAGGGCCTGGAAATCAGTATAGTTCAGATACCATTGCCAACTCAAAGCTCACCTGAAATGTAAAAAAGGTACCTTATACAGGTTACTTGAAAAATGATGAGTAAGTTTTGAAATGTAGTGACTGGAAGTGGAAATTTCTCTGGCAGAAAAGAGTATAATTATCTGCTCAACACAGACCCTTGTAGCCTTTTTACCCTGCAGGTGATCTCTGATTCCTTGAGCTTTGGGGGAGGAGAATCCGACCTGGAGGGAATTGAAGCTTTTATTGGGGAACCAGGGACCTGCTACCACATTCCTGGGGTCATGCGTTCACTTTTATCTAGAAACTATTAATTAGAAAAAAAACCCCACCAGTATTCTCAGAGCTAGTAAGAATGTGTCTCTTCTCAGAGGGCTGATAAGTGACACTCAGGACTGAAACTTTTCTTGTGTTAGATAGCTCTGTGTTTCTTAACAAATGCACAGTAACTGTTAAGGGAGCAGAGTCATGAGTATGGAATGTAAAAGATGAATTGACAATCACAGTGTTACACTTTGAAGATGGAGGATACAGGAAGTGGATACAACAAAAGTAAAAGCACGGATCAGTGTCTTCCTCTGCATTTAAGAGATCAGTTCTGTGGTGTTGGGATGCATTGTACATAAGACATGTGATACACCCCAATGCAGGGCAAAAATAGTTTGATTTAGGATGGTGATATCCAAAAAGCTCTAAGTTAATTCCAGTGGGAAAAGGACAATTGGAATGAAAAACATTGAGGCTGAAAGAGTCTCTTTTCTGCCTGCGGAGATGGTGGCTCCTGCTTCCACTTCAGGCAATTGGTGTTGGCATTGCATGAACACTGCATTCTGTTCTACAGTGAACCTTCTTGCATAACGGGAACTGTGTTTCCCCATGGATTTGTTTTATTGCACAGAGATTGAGCCAATCTGTGCAACATTCATAGAAACAAAAGTTAAATATCAAAGTTCACAAAGTGGGTAAAACTTTTTCTTGTCACCAAAGTGATCCTCTCTCATTAAATTAACAATTAAGTAAACAAACACCAAAAATACAATAATGTACAATTTATAGTGATTTTCAAAACCAAAGTATGGAGGTGGAAATGGCTTATTTGCTCACCATATAATGGATAAAATTGAGGCTCAAGCCCTGAAAAATTGTCTCATATCTTATGGAGCAACTAATTTATAGCTAAGACAATAAGGGCTGAAAAAAAGCCCAGAGTGCTATATATAAAAAGAAAAGAGGATGGAGCAGTTAATTTTTAGCCGGAGGAAGGGACAATGGGAAAAATTGCATATAGAAGAAGATATTAAATCTGGACAATTAACAATGAGTATGATTCTGGTTTTTTTTTTTTTTTTAGAAAGAAGAGAATTGACAAACATTCTGGGAGAGGAACCAGAATAAGTAGGGACAATAGGTTGCGAACATTTATGACATGTTCTAAGAAAACTAAGTAGGTCAGGCTAGCTAGGGTAGAGTACATGAGTAGGGAAAGGGCTAGTGATATACAGTTAGAAGGTAAGGAGTTATGTTGTAGAAGGTGCTTGTAAGTAAGTCACACTATTGGTTTCGGATTTCATTAAACACTCAAAAGGTTTCACAGTAGTTCTATGGTCAGTCTCTGCAGAGTATAGGATAATGAAACCTAGAGAAAGCGATTATAAAGCTTATTGTCATAGATTAGATAAAATAATATGAAGGCACAGTGAAGTGGGAGGAGGGGATGAATTCAAAAATATTTTAGTGGAATAATCAGTAGGGCTTGGTAATTGACTGGATATAGAAAGTGAGTTAAAGAAATGAAGCCAAAATGATATTGAGGCTTCTGTCTTGGAGGTCTGGGGGGTGTGCTGTTAACACAGACACGGCTAACACAAGTGGAGGGAAACAGGGATTTAGGAAAATGTTGAATTCAATTTTGGACAAGAATTTTTGATTCTTATGGGACGGTTAGGTGAAAATGTTCAGTAGGCACATGGAAAGTGGATTTGGAACCCGGGGGAAATTAGAGGGGGAGAATAGGTTTGGGTTTCACTGACATAAGATACAGCTGACAGTGAGGCAGAGTGAAACCGCCTGGAGAGAAGGTGCGAGGAAACAGAAAGTGCATCAGGGAGGGACCCTGATGAGCAGCCGGCATTTTCTGGGCAATTTAAGGAAGAAAATCCAAGGAAGGAGATTAAAAAAGGCCAGAAAGGCAATTAAAGAACCAGAACAAAGTAGTTTTGGAGAGGAAAATAGAAAAGAGTGTCATGAACATTGCCTTAATGACAGATATTGCAAAGGAATCATATTGAATAAAGCATCTTTAATTTTTTTTTCAACTGTGCTCACCTACCTAATGGCCATACTGTTTATACCAGTAAAACTAAAAAAAAAAAAAAAAAGGGGCTTGGAAAGCAAGTTACCTTTCTGTGCATTAGACAAATGAGCTCCTCCCTTAGTTAAAGGCAGCACTTAGAGCTTGGCAAACAGAACTTTCCTCGCCTCCTTGACTGAACAATCTTGTCCAGGGTACACATGGCAAAACCATATGTGACCCTGGCTAACTGGGGGAAGGGGCAGTCAAGGAATGACTGTGGATCAGCATCTGGGAGGGTCTCGGAGCAGGAGATGGAGAAATTGAAGTGATGCTGAATATTTATTGAACATGGTTGCCCTTGAGTCCAAGAAGGAAAGGGAATGATGTGAAGAGGAGAGACTGGCTGACTTGAGGAAATGAGGTAGGAAGTCAATAGAGACCCTGAAGAAATCAAAGAGCAGAGTTTCTAAAGATTGGTGGGGATGAAGGAATTGATTACAAGATCAATGGGAATGGATTCTGGAGGAGAAGTAAGGGTTTAAAGTGGAAGATGTCATGAAATGATGGGGCCAGGGTGTTGGTTCATGAAAATATATGTTGAACTCACTCAGGGTGAGAGCAGGAAATTGAGTAGAAAAGATAACTGTGGTCCTTAGAGAATGTGAGGGAATGATGTGTGTGGGGTGTCAGTGAATGATGAGTTTGGAAAAAGTGTGGTATAATCTGATGTCACAGGCTTCAGCTGGTGGCTAAAGCAGGAAAGGCAGAAAAAAGAACTTTTTTCTGTATCACTGGTTCAATTTATAATTTAACAACTCTTTAGGTAACTAAAAATTCTTACTCTGGCTGTTTTGTTTGGCTGCAATAAGTGAAACACAATAGACCAGAGAAAGGCAATGGCAGGACATATCATGGATTTAAATATGACATCCAGAAAAGTGGGTGGTTTCAGGAGAAATTAAAATTTTTATTGCTGTATAGAAAAATACCAGTTCACAGGTATATACCTTTTAATATCATCCCCCTAGGTGGCAAAACAGAGGGAGACTGTTATGCATTTCTCTTTAGAGGGTATTTCAGCTCAACTAGACTTCTTGACCAAAACGTCCCATCTATAAGAACATCTGGGAGAATCCTGAAATTTATTGTTGGAAACATTTGGTATTCCATTAACATTATGCTCTAAAGCCACTGACTCAATTCTGGAGGGCTTCGAATACCACTCTGCAATTCCTGCTTAGTCAGTATCTTCTAATGGGATCTTTAGTTTATTTGGGAGAGCTGAAAGTCTTGAACTTACTTTGTCTTTCAAAAAGTCACAAAGCTGAACAATATATTGATATGAAAGGAAAAGAAGGAATAAAAGAAGGCACATTTTTACAATAAAATAAAATATTACTTGAAATTCTTTGTTTTTCTCTGCTTCCAAGGTCTTAAAAGTTCCAGTGACAAAGCAACGTCAACCAAAGCAGCGCCAGAAATCTCAGTTATTCCCTCATTTGTATTCTCTAATACTCAGTGGCAGAGCTAGTAAAAATGGTTGATACAGAATGAATGTGGATCTTTATTGTTGTACATATACAACAAAAGGCTGCCTCTTTTGTCCCTAGTGAGGAGGAAATGGGTAGGTTTGGGTAAATAAAGCATGGGCTATGGTTGGGTGATGGGGAGCCAGAGCCTTGGAGAGGCAAGGGGCTAGTGGGGATTGGGAAGAGAGCTGGAGGAAACTTTTGCAGGAACACAACCTCTGTCAAAGCGGGGTGATCAGAAGCATCCTAAGGCCTACCATGAACTGCATTGTCTTTACTCCACTGGTTTTGACTTACTGAGTAAAAGAAACCAAGGTAGTCTTTCCAAATTACTTTGATTTATTACAGAACTATTTAACAAATCTCAACATGTTACAATACTAGCTATCAAATCTAGCTGCACCCAACCTTCCTGTTCATGCCAATGCTGAACACACGTGCACTTTCATGTTTCTTTAGGAGTAAGACAGTTTAAAGTTAAGGGACCACCTGTCTAAGTGGATATTTGCAATGGTCCATTAGTTGTCATGTCAGTATGGTTGCCATGGGCATCACAATGGAGGAAATCTGCTAAGAGACATGTTAGAGTGAGGTCGAGAGCCTCTGTCCCCAGACTTGACCTTCAAGCATTTGGAGAGTAGAGAGACAGCCATGAAAGCCCGGAGTATTTTCAGTGAACCCTAATGTGTTGTTCTTGGATATGGTTATTGCATATGCTGGCTCTACTATCACCACTCATCTGGCTGCATACTTTCCATATATGCAAATTTTACAACCCTAATCTTCTAGGTCTTAGAATTATAACCGTATCTCTCTTCCCTCCTTCTTGTCTCAGTCTCACATACCACAACTCTTGAGGGATAGGGACGGATGGTCATTTTCTATGGCCAGGATAGGGTGGGAGGAAGTTGCCTTCAGGTCTGGCTCTTCTAGCCTCTAGGGAACGATCCAAAGGTTCCAAAAACATACAAGACCTCCTCCAGGAGGTTTTTCACCCCAGTTTCTGCCACCTGTCCTGCACAACCAGGTACCGGGATGCATGTGTTACTGTTTTTGGTGTTAACATATGCAGTGCAATTTTTTATTCAATAATAGACTGAGAGTATCTTGAAAACACACATTGACTCATCTTTGTCTTTTCACCACATACTATAGTGCTTGGTACCGAAAGATGATTAGTGATTTTATTGAATTAAGTTTATCTCATACCCCATTCCTTGAGAGGATGGAGCAGAAGCAGAGATGATGATGATGATGATATTGAATGTTTGCTGTGCTATAGGTGGTATTCCAAGTGTGTGTGTACATAAATATATATGTGTGTGTGTGTTATTTGAGTAATAAGCCTATAAACTAGGTTACTGTTTCCTCCACTTTAGACAGGAGAAGCCTGAGGCTAATTAGCCTAGTTTATTTATTTAAGAAGTGATAAATCTGGTCTGGCTCAGATGGTTTGGCTCCAAAGTCCAAGCTCCAAACTATGTCCTAAATCACCTCTTAAGCGGTGGAAAGGCTGATTGGAGGGAGTATATAAACAATTTCAGTTTTGGCACTTTTTCCCCCATGTAGATTATTTGTGCCATCTCCTTTTCTTTCTCCTATATCTAGTTTTTCTCCTTCAGTATGTGACCTTTAGCAAATCCATCCTACTTTAAACAAACCAATAGACAGACAAATTTCTCTTAACCACACACCTTTCTATAGTTTCCTGTGCCCAGGAGAAAACAAAACCTATTGCTTCTGGGCAGCTGATTTTCCTGAGCTGAGACCTAGATCAATCTTCATGAGGGGATACTGTGTGACATAGCAGACAACTAGTATGAGGACATGTCCACAGTGACTGAATTATAGAGCTGTTTCCTATAGGGTCCCTTAATGTGGTCTGACATTATAAAAGCAGTTTTAAGCTAGAATAAAACCATGGTGCTCTGGAATTTGTAAGACCCTGATGGCCATTTGAACTAAATACCTAGTTCCATGTTAACTATCAGGATCTGTATTGTTCTGAATGGCTGGAAGATTCATTATTTTACTATTTGTTTGGCATTACAATTATATCCTAATGCAGGCCCTTAAATTTCTGGTTTCAATTAAAATAGACATCAACTTGAGAGATTCTGTTGGCTATGAGGCATCTTCCATGCAATGGAACCTAGAAGTGTGTTAGGCAAATGTGACTCAAAATTAGGACTTTGTGTGTGTATGTGTGTGTATGTGTGTGTGTGTCCAAAATTAAAATAACAACTGAAGTGTCCTTCCACCAGTTTCCTCTCCATCTAAATACAATACCAAAGCCATCTTTCTGTATGTCCAAGGAGAAGGAATGGGATAGGGAAGACTCATCAGAAGATATTTCTTGCTGCTATGACCTTCAGAGGCTTAAACAAGTAAGGGGATTAATTTGTTTAATAAGAAGGGTAGATGTGGCTTATATGACATGAAATTGCTAGAGAAATAAGCTCTGAGTCTAATTTTAATATACATTTTCCTTTTTAAAGAAACATAAGAATGAACATGATTTGGAAATCCATCAGACTTCTTCTATACTCCTGATTCTATAAATCTAGGACTTTATGATTTATCTTTATTTTTCTCAAATAGAATAGATAAGTGTCCAAGAGGAATCTTTTATGAACCCTTTCCAGAAAGGTTCACTAAGTTCCATTTTGCTTACTGACACGAAGAGAGGCATTATAGAGGTTTTCCCTGGAATGGTTTCCCCAATAGAAAGATAAATTAAATAGGAAAGATTCCAAATTGTCATCTCAGTGGTGACAAACATGGTAGAGTAGAGTGAGGCTAATGGGTATTTTCCTTGAACCTATGAAGGAATCTACATTAACAATTTAGTTGAAGGAATTTTGTATGAAAATTGAAAACTTCATGTTATTTGTTTTGTGGAAAGGCATAAAGGAAGCAGCTAAACGTCAACAAAAACTTCCATGTCAACGCAATGTCAGACTAGTGAGAACAATTATCAATTAAGAAACAAGATGAGATAGAGAAATCCTGGATTCAGAATACCTAGGTTTTAGCCTTAATTGTACTACTGACTTTATGAGGTTGGGAAAGGCATGTAACTTTTCTGGGATTTAATTTCTTTGTTTGTAAAATAAGGTGTTGAACTAGATAATTTCGGAGGATCTTTTTCAATTTAAAATCTGTGTTTTTCACAGAGACATAGATTATGACTTTTACTAATTAAGCAGTTTATACTTCAATAATTAGGTCTGCAAAAATAAAAATTACAATAACTTAGTTTCAAAAGGCAAAATTAGGTAAATTATATGCAGTATAAATAGGCTTTAATAAGTTGGAAACCAATCTTGTATCACCCAGCTAGAGACTCTGCCACCCATATGTTCGTAAAAACACTGTGGTTGTTTTATTGTTCTCTCTGGCAGTGCCAATCATAGTTAGCACTAATTAATGAAATTCCAGGGCGCTGTTTGCCAGGGGGTTCATGCAATGGGTGAAGCAAACTACAGTGGCAAAATTTCCATCATTTATATCGCTGTGACAATGTTGGCTCAAGTTTCAGGAACAGCAATTCCAGCTCCTAGTTCCTGTGAGAACAAATGTAGATTGATTTATGTTCTGAGGCTCTCCAGCATATTGTCAACACTGAGATGGCTGCCAGAGCTCATCACACAAGGTGCTGACATTTTCTGGGAATCCACGTGCCTTTACACATAGTCTCTCTAGTGCCTTTTATTTGCACACATTTCTGGGTTTTTAATTTTTTTGTTTTAAGGTCTAGGCATGGATTATTGATATTAAAACCAGACTAATATTATTAATCTAGTTTATGCCAACACAAAATCCTTTAGGGTCAAATTATGCTCCAAAAAACCCATACACTATCTAAACCACGTTGGCATTACAATCAATGGCATTTGGATGTAGTGGGTTTCATTAGAATCATGCTTCCTTTTTTCATAAACAACCTCCCCCCGACCCATGCCCTGATATTTTTCTGGCTTTATTTTTCACCTACGTTTATCAAGTGCCAAACCTTTTTATTCAGGTCCATTTCTAGTAACCCAACCCTCATTGTCATTGCTGCATAGTCTGGGGTTTTTGGGCTTTGTGGTTGCCTTCTGGGTTTTGTTATGGCATAGAAAGTCACACACACTGACATTGAAAAACAATTTTTTTTTGTCTCTAAAGAAAAAGAAAAGCCAAATACAACAATTGATTGTAATAGTGAGAGATAACACATCAACTCCATAACGAAGTATCTCTGTATGGGTTTGATCAAATAAATTGAGTAGTTCCCTCGATGGTGTTGTAGGAAATCAAAGATTATGATGTGATAGACTTCTAGCACATTTTACCTCCTGGAAATGTAAGACATTTCAGTTCTTCAAACAAATCATTGAGATTAATTATAGATTCAACATGATTATTTTTATGTCCCATGTTTCTGAATGGGAAAAATTTTTTTTCATTTTTGAAAAATTGAGAAGTAATTTAGGTAAAGTCTAACTTTAGATGTGCAGCTTGATGAAATTTTATGACCCTGATAAAAATATAGAATATTTCTCACTCCCTGAAAGGATCCCTCATCTCTCTCCCATCTTCAGGCCCATCCCTACCTCTGCAGAGGAGTAACAGACATGATTATTTTTTAAATAAAAATGATTGAGTATTTATGTTTATTGTCTATCTTCCCTTCTATTTTGGCCATTGCAAAATCTTTAAAACTTCTCTTTCAGATTATTCTCCCAATGAATAGGGTAGAAAATGACCACTGAACATTGTGAGTTTTGTTACTTAACTAGTTCTTGCTGAAAGCATCTCTAGGGCTGAATATTTCTCCTTGTCCTTATTAAGTTATTAATAGAGAGGTAGATTTTTAAAAGGAATTTCTGAAATACTGCTTATATGTACAAAAGGATAATGTACTTTTCCATTTACTCATTGGTGAAAATTTTTCTCATTCACAGTTTATGTTATTGTTTAGTCTCTGGAGAGGGACTCAATTCCACCAGCTTTTTCTTTGGATTTATTTTGTTTGCAGTCAGCAACATTAAACTTTTAAAGTCTACTCAGACACATAGGAGAGAATGAAGTGAAAGAACAGTATTGCATTAGTGAGCCTTTGTAGAGGTGATCCAAGCATCTCCCTGGGGTTCTACCAAAGAATGAGATACACTGATAGCAGGAGTGGTGGGGTTTTGGTGGCCAGGGTTGAGGCTTATTTGCCGCCAAGTTCTGACTTCTTTTAGTCCTCATTGCAGAACTCCTGGCTCCCATATTAAATCCCAGGCAGATTCAAATCCTGGTTGCCCCATGCAGCATGGGGCAATATTAATATAATACTAATGCTGACACCTTGACAATATTAATATAATATTAATACTGAACATTTGTTATTGTACTTTTATAGTTTGTAAAATCCATTTCCCTATTTTATCTCATTATTTATTAGGATAACTTTGTAAAGTAAGTGTTATAAGTTTATTTTTTTAATGTTATGAAATTGAGATTTAAAGAGATTAAAGGTCTTTCCCAAAGAATATATCTTCCATAAGTAGTTTGGTTCCTCACAATTTGGCTCTACAGTTACAACCATCAGGGATTTCTGATTTCATTAATGACTCTGAAGCACATTTTAGTTACATCTATATATTCAGAAAATAAGGGAAAGCATGCAAAACTTGTGCATGCACGTGATCCTTCTCTGACTTGAGTTCTATTATATTACTCATAAATGGCACTCAGTAGCACAGTATGATCCTGGACAGGTTCCTGTCTACCCATTTTTAAAATATGATTAGTTTTGAATTACTTCATTTAGTGGTTTCAGAAACAACTTTTCAATGCAGATATTATTTGAGCTTAGCTCTTACGGCATCTCAGGCCAACAGAATCTTTAAAACCATGAGCTTGTCAAATTGGATGCTATTAGGATTTAAGATGAGCTGAAGCCTGGATTAAGATAGTATTGGCTATGGTGAGTAACTGATAAATATTTATTGAACATTTGACTCACTCTAAGTATAGCTCATTATTATTTATCATTACTCTATAGCAAGAATAAAAGCCTTGGTAATTTTATAATGTCATTAACATAATAGTGGGATTTACAGAGTTATAGCTTTACTCCTGTATGCTGGATATGATCAGGAACTAAAGCCCTTCTAAATTGTCCTGCAATTTTAGAAAACAAGGGCTTGTGTTTATAGCAAAAACTGCTAGTATGGTGTTTCCTTTGTTGTTAGATTAGGGTATCATTAATTATTAAAAATATTAGCAAAGAAAATAAAAATTGCTACTTAAATCCTTTTTGCTATATCCATTTCACAGAAATGTCATAGTTGATCTTTTCTCTTAGCCACTGGGTGTTAAGAACTGTAGATGGCAATCCAACCACAAAAATGATCGCGTTTGCTAAATTTAGTCATGGAGTTTGCTTTTCTAGCAGCACAAAATTATGTTGCTCTTGGAGGGCAGCATATCAAGAAAAAGAACCATAAAAACAAAAGCAAATCTCAAAGAAAGAGACAACAAGATAATATTTTGCAGCCTTTTCTTTATAAGTTTCACTACATGTAACTTTACAAAATGCAATTTTGGTCTCATGAGTTAATCAAGAAATACTGTGAAGGCATTTCAAACTATGGATAGTAGAAAATCTTGGTTGCCATGGAAACAGGATATCATACATGAGAACAAGCCACATCATATAGAAGATTTAATTACAATGAAATGATAAATGAATAAAGGCATTTTTAGCCTATTTGTGGCTAACATCCATTAGAAGTCCAGTTTCCAAGGAAACCCATATCTAAAAACAGTAATAAGAAAAATTATAGAATAAGATAAACTACATTTAAAAAAATTTACAAAGATTACAGCAGCCCCATCAATTAAGAGGCACATTTCTAATTTTAAAAGAACCACATTAGGGTGAACTTACATTTCTTGTGAGAATCGTGAGCTATCTATAATGACAGCAACACATGCACTTTCTGCACAGAATAATAGAATACTTGTTTGGCTGAAAAGAGTTTATGAATCAAATGGTTAGAATATGATTGGAATGGCATAGTTGAGCTTGTTTTTATTTTGAAGTGAGTTTCGCTGTGATTTAAGAGATCAAAGCATGGCCGGGAAACAGCATGGCTATGTCAGTGGATCATTTTTATTCCAAATGTTGAGTCCTATTACCAAATTTGCTGCTGATTTATGCATGTGTGTTTGGGCTGAGCCAACAAGAAATAGACCATATGGAGGGCACTTTTGATGTAAAAATGTGAGCACAAAATATTCACAACCCAATGCAGTCACACTGAGAAGTGGATTTAAGCTTAGGTGGCCCAGAAAGGCCTTAAAAAGCATAGTGTGTTTCAAATTTTAGGCCACCAGCGGTTAGCGTACTAGCAGGGGGCATCAGAGTAGTAGCGAGCATTCATTATAGGCACTGATATTTTAAAGAAGCACAAAACTACCTCCACGTCTACGCCATTGTGGGATATGAATACACACAAAACTGGAGCAGGAGGAGGCCTAAGAGAAACAAGTGGCGGACTCATCCTCAGGGCTACCATGTCAGAGAGCAGTTGTTATTTCCTGTGCATTCTGTGCTATAACATCTACTTAACACATTTACAGTAGCAGTCTCTGTTGATTTGGACTCTTGTGAAAAAAATACAATTTGAAGGCCATGAGTTTTAGAGACCAACGTGGATTTGAATCCCAGCTCTACTCTTTACTAGATGCATGGCTTGGGTAAGTTACTCAAACTCTTTATCTCAGTTTCTTCTTCAGGAAAAATATCTACTCTTGGATTATAGTAATGTCGGTATATGTAAGGCAGGGTTTCTCAGCCTCAGCACTGCTGACATTGTGTGCCAAATACTTCTTCCTCTGGAAGGCTGTGTAATGTGTAGCAGGATGTTTAGTAGCATCCGCGGCTTCCACCCACTGATGTGAGTAGCACCCCCTTCTCTAGGCCACACTCACCCCCACTTGTGACATGCAAAAAATGGTCTCCAGACATTGCCAAATGTCTCCTGGGTGTCAAAATTGTCATCAGTTGAGAAGCACTGATATAAAGTGACCTGCTAATAATAGATGATCCTAAATAGTAATTATACATTATAAGTTTTTGTGAGGATGCAATACATAGCATGGTGGTTTTTTCTCAGTTCTGAAAAGTTCTCAACCAGCATCTTTTCAAGTATTTACTCTCTTAAGTTCTCTCATTTTTTCTCCTTCTGGCATGCCTACTAAATATATGTCAAAATTTCTTTTACTAGTTTCCACATTTCTCAACCTCTCATATTTTCCTCTCTGTACCCCCTCTACTGTGTTCTGGATGAGTACTGCAGAGTTGTCTTCCACTCACAGTCTCTCTTCTCAGGGAAGTCTTCTCTTTATCTTAGCTGAGTTTTTTTTTCCTTTTAAATTTTACTAATTATAGTTTTCACTTAAAAAAATTCTGTTTTATATATCTGCCTTTATTTATACTCTTTCTTTTCTTTATACTTTTGTTTCTTTTTCTCATTGAATATTATAAAATAACAATTACATTATGTTAGTCTATTTACTGAGATTCTTCAACCTCTGCCGACTACCCATGACAATATATTTTTTCATGAACTTTATGATTTTTATCAGCTCACTTTTGATGCAACTGTATATTGCTGAGGTTTCATCTTTTCTTTGATTTGTGAAAGTGATCCTGTTGATAATTTCATGGTTGCCTGTGATGTAGTCCTATATTTTCACTCATTCTAGGCATGCTTTGGGTGTATTATTTAGCTCAAGGTCTCCATGTAATTAATGAAAGAATTTGGATCATGCCTTTGCTAGATATAGGCTGGGGCACCGTATTTCTTGAGGTAGATTTTTTTCCTTTTCAGCTTCAGGGTAGATGGCTCATATCCATGTCATATCCTTAGTAGGTGGAGCTTTGCCAAAGGAATTTTTCTGACTTTAATCAGAAACTCTAATTTCAGTTTCCTGTTGGAGTATTAATACCACAGGCCCCAATGATTTCATCACAAACATCTGATTTCAATATCCCGTTACAACTATGTATTTCCTTTTCATTTCTGGCACTTGCAGAATTGCATGTCTTTCTTTGAATTTTTATTATTAAATTAAAACTGACTTTTTCTAAGTCTAGCATTTCTATGTTTTATATGACTAGATGGTGTTGATTTCCTATGTCAGTTCACCTACCATTTTGATTAGAAGTTCCAATTTAACTATTCTAAACCTCAGTTTTCTGATCCGCAACACTGGAATGAAGAGAACATCTATCTATGTTGTAGCGTTGTTGTAAGAATTAAATGAGATAATGAATGTAAAACATTTACTTACTGGACACATTAATTTTTCAGTGTATACCACTACAGTGTAAATCAGCTGCTGCTCTTCCTGTCAGATTTAGGATACTTGATAATTACTGCTTTAACCTATAATCATTTGTGATTTGCATGTGTGCTCATCTCAGATCCATTCATGATTGGGAACCTTTTCAAGAGTTGAAAAGTCTTGGCAAATAATGCCAGAACTATTTGCATATATCTGTAATCTGCAAGTCACAGTTGTTTTGAGAGTTACTGACCCACATACCTGTGTCAATACCTGGAGACACTTTTGACTGACACAACACAAAAGGCAAAATGCTACTGGGGTTCAATGGGTAGAAGCCAGAGATGCTGTTAAGTATACCACACAGGAAAACCCCTATGACAATGACCTGGCCCAAAATTTCAAAGGTGCTGAGCTTGAGAAATCCTGAACTTGGTCATTAAACCTTTTATATGTTTCAAATTCAGTTGATTTTTAAACTATTTCTCTCAAAAAGTTATGTACTGTTCACTGAGTTAGTAACTGGATGTTGATTGTAAGTTGGTTACTCAGGTCTCATTCATGGGGAACTTTTCATACACCCCAGGATTTCTTTGACAGTACAGGATGAAGAGGTATTACCAAACTCATGACTCTGTATATCAAAGAAAAAAAAGAAAATATTAATAAGAACACAAAATCACCAGTGATGTAACAAGAAGTTGTAGGCAGACGTTTCTGCACACATACACACACTCACACACAAAAGCCAAAGAGGTACAGGTGAGGCTTTTAGGGAGGGTGTGAAATTAGCTAAATACACCCTTAGATCTGGAGTGGATAGCATCTAACATTTATACCGCTACAATTTTTGTATTTGTTATGAATGTAAAATTAAGCTCCTCCAGATATGTTCTTGCTCCTTACCTCCTCAAAGCCTCTTTGCTTTAAAACCTTTTTCACTTTATTTTAGTTTCTTGCTTCTGTGACTTTCTTTTTCTAGACATCTTTGAGGGAAAGGAACTTGCCTTATTTATTTTTGTACATAAAGCATCAAGCACAGAGCTCCAAAAAAAAAAGAAGCAAGTGTTTGAATTAAAGAACGCATGGGTGAATGACTAAAACCAATGCCTGGGTTTACCAACACTGCTAGTGATATTATGAATACACCCTTACTAAGGGAGACATCAGGGTAGCTACGAAGTGGAAGAGAAAGTGTGAAGACAAAATAGAAACCCACTCTCAAGTGACACTATAGAATTGTGCAGGGCTGGAAAACAATGCCAGCAAACCAAACAACTTGATTTATGTACAGAAATCCAAGCTGAAATTTGAACAAAGACTGAAGTCATTCCTGTTGTCTTGGAATCAGGCAAACATCACTAGTCTCTGCAAATAGCCATGGCAGCTCCAAAGCCAAGAACATACTTTGCTTGCGTGTGTGCTGGTGGCGTCGTGGGTTTATGGCTGAGTTTACCAGCTAGGCTTTTCTCAGACAGGGGTTAGCACAGCATCCTATACTTTTCATAAATTAGATGTAGTCGAATAACAGCATCAAATCTCTAATGAGCAAATGCCCTACTGCCACTTCTCGTGTACTCAATTTAGGAAAAGTGGTCACGTCAACCCAGATCTAGAGAAACACATGTCATAGGTGAAATTTTTATGTTTGAATAATATTCAACCTGTTTCAACCAATTATTTCTAAAATTCTGATATTTTGTGCACTCTTTAATGACAATCATTTAATCTATTCTCACTTAAGATCCTGTCATATTTTCACCTGGAACTCTTTCCTTCACCTTATAGATAAGGAAACAGAGTCTTTGAAAGACAGAGTGACTTGCCCAGCTGGTAGGTGCTGGCACGGAATTTCTGGGCTGGGGCGGTTTGGCTCGGTGTCTTGGCCTCATCTCCCTGGGACCAGAGCAGAGCAAAATTCTAATCCTCTGAAAAACTTCTACAATTGGGACTTGGTATTTCCTAATTTTAGTTATTTACCTTAAATGTATTTGAATAAAAAGTTTCTGTTTTACACTAAAATTATTTAGAAATTTCTTCTTGCTGTATAACACTATGCTGGGCACTGCATGATGTGAAAGAACATGATATCTTTCTTAAGAAACACTTTTATTCCTTTCATAAATGTATGTGACTAATATATTATAAATTTACTTCATTTAATAAACTAAAGCTTCCCTGATGTATTTTTTAAGTTATAAAATTTTAAGTAAGGTACAGGTATATTCCTGTAAAATAACCAAATGATAAAAAAGCAAAGCTGTCCCCCATTTTCGGTCTCATCTCCACATGCAGCCACCTGAGCTGGTTATTATCTAGATTCTTAGCGACTCATTTGCCTTCCTTTACTCTGTGATGCTGCAGCTGGGCCCATGACTCTGCCAGTATCTCCCAGACTGCTTTACCAGATGGTTCCCTGGAAGGTTTTATCACTAGAGGGTGAGAGGAGGGAGAAGGGACTTCTCTGTTTTTTCCCATTCCTTTCAGTATTAGTCCCACCAATGTCAATTTGCCCCATTCTCCATGTTCTTTGGGCAACTCCGGGACTGGCCTCAGGGACTCCTGAGACATCCAGCAAGACAGGTGGGGCTCTCCGCAACCTCTGCACCTTTCTCCAGGCCCCTCCTTCCTGTGTTTGGGTTCTTATAATCCTGTCTTTTTTTTGTTTTCCCAGACTGAGGATGGTACTGCTGTCATGCAGTTATCATCTCTGGTTTCCTTCAGTATTTCCTCTGTATTTTCTTAGACTTCCAAGTCTTGTGTTAAATAACTCCTTTGTTTATAGTGTAATAAATTGGTTTTTTATTTTGCTGACTGGACTCTGACAGATATACCACTATGATAAGATTGATCTATATCCCTACAGATGCTTTCCTTTTCTCTTTTATTCTCAACTTAATATTTTATTTTTAATTAATGATTATTTCCATATAAGAAGAACATGAAAGGTGATAATATAAAAAAAGTAACAAGTACAAACCTCACTGTGGAGCAAAGGATGATACTGACACTGATAGATGTGGGCTTTTAGAAAAGGAAAAGCTGAATCGAGTTTCCAGCTCATATCCTGGCTTTTACTTTTCTAAGAATTTGTAGGTATTCCTGGGGAAGGTAAGTGGGCAAACCATGAATTAGTCTTAGGAGATGTAAGGCTCACCACAGTGGGCTATTCACAGGCTTGTATTGAGCCAAACACCGGTGGTTCAGTAGGAATATGGTTGTGGTGGTAGTCTGGTATGTGTTTTCTGATTCCATGTTCACTGTGTCTAGTTTCCAGTTTGCAGACCTTCTTAGAAGGTGCAGTGAGTATCCTCAGAACATGGTTCATTAAAGCCCTCTTGTTAACAACAGCATGACACTCGGCAAGGTTATGTTTGCAGTACACTCCTCAAGCCTTGCTGGGTTGCCTCTACAGAGCTCGTGTGCTGCCACCTTCCAGGGTTCTTTCTTCACCAATCTCCTGTGATTCCCTTTGCCCCTCGTTGGTGTTAAGTGTTCTGTTTCCAGTGATCTATAACTTCCTTTTTTCTTGGATTACTCCCTCAGTTTTTTGTGGAGTATCCTCTAGTAGCTCTCTGAGAAGTGGTGTATGGGAAGTAAACGTTTTTCAGACCTTACATACATAAAAATAATCTTATTCTATTCTCACGTTTGATTGATAGTTTGCCATGGTATAGAATAAAGATTGGAAAGAATTTTCTTGCGTAATCTTGAAGACATTTCCCTAGAAATATCTAGTTTCCAGTGTTGTTGTGAGAGGTCTGAGGCATTCTGATTTCTATCCATTTCATGTATGTTGCTTTTTCTCTCAGAAAGCTTATAAACTTGCCTCTTCAAGTTTTGAAATGCATGATGATATGCCTCAGTATGAGTCTGTGTATATGGTGAGCCCTTTAAACAAAAAAACTCATGTCCTTGACTTCTGAGAAATGTTCTTGAATTGTTTATTTGATGATTTTTTCCTCTCCATTTTTCCCAGTTTCCCTTTTTTGGGAAACTTTTATTACACTGTACTTGTTTTCTAATTTCCTAATATTTTCTCCCTCTTGTTTTTAAATACTTTTGTTATTCCATTTTTACCTATGCAAGATTTTCTCTGCCTTTGGAGTCATTCTTCCTTTTTCATCTCTATCCTTGGCTACTTCTGAAGAGAGCATCAGACTATGCCATTTTGGTGTCTGCACAGCCTTCTCAGCTTGCTTCCTGCCTCTACAAAGTTGGGGTCCCCAAGTTGCTTTTACATCTTGACTAGTCTCGTTCCTTTTTCAGCCTAGGTTGTGGGTATCTTGCCCATTCAGCTTTCACAAACACTCGATTTGATTTTTATGTATTTTATTTTATTTTAGTCCACATGACAAAAACTACACCCATAATTACTTTTTAGACCTGCATCTCCCTCTAGATTTTATTACAGGCAGTGGCAGGTAAAGCTTGTGTGGGACCACAGCCTTAAAGGCTCATTGTCTTCAGACTTTCAGTGTTTGTGAGAGATCTAAAGCCATTAAGATTCCTGATTACTTACATACAAGCTTTCTTCTTATGTAAGAGTTCCATAGGCAGGTTAAACATTATGTGCCCCCTCTTTGCTCCCCATCCTGTCTCCTTTCCCTGTTTTCCTGAAACCCTTTATTTTCATAGCCATCTACCCACTGCTCTAGGTGTAGTACTTAGGTTTCACGCTAGACTCTTCCGGAGCCCCTTCATTGCACAAACAGTAATCGCCACAATCTGATCATTTTTTATCTCTTTCTACAAATTTGTTTAATTTTTGTCTCTTCTGGTGTTTACCACTACAAACTATAAACACCCCTCTCCTTGACTAAGTGCAACAGCTTCCTCTCATGGGTGACTCTGCTGTATGACTTGTGCTCACTCCCAGCGAAGTTACCAGAGTCATTATTTAAATATAACTCTGACCTCGATCTCTGCTTACAACCCTTCAGTGACTTACAAAGTAAAATGGAAGCTCCTCAATAAGGCATTTGGGGCCTTCCATGAACTTATTTCTGCCTCTCTTCTCAGTCTGCTGGGCTACTGTAATGAAATACCATAGTCTGGGTGGCTTAAACAACAGGCATTTATTTCTCACAATTCTGGAGGTGGAAGATTCCAAGCTCAGGGTGCTACCATGTTTGGTGCCTGGTAAGAGCCCTATTCTGGCTTGCAGATGGCCACCTTTTCACTGTGTTCTCACACGGTGGAGAGAGGAAACTCTGGTGCTTCCTTTTCTTACAGGGTCACTAATCTGATCCAAGGCCTCTCTGCTGATGACCTCAACCAAACTTACCTTTGGGAGTCTCCACATCCTAATACCATCACATTGGGAGTTAGGGCTTCCACATATGAACATTGGGGTGACACAACATTCAGTCCTATCTCTTCAGCTTTATTTCCCACAACTTCATACCTTATCGTGCCTTGTAATTTACACACAGAAAGTTCAGAACTGTGTATTTGTCTCAACACATCTCATGCTGTTCCATTTGTTTATGTTTTACCTTCTGCCTTGGATGTCCCTCCTCACTTTCCTTTATGTGGATGTTTTTACCTCTCTTTTAGGACTCACCTCTGAAGTTATAACTTCTAGGAAGCCTATGCTTAACCTTCAAACTGAATCAATTTCTTTTTCTCTCTCCCTTAGTACCCCGGTTGTTATTTGGTACCCTGAGTACTCCTGTAGCTCAGGAAGTACCCTATTATATTGCCACTATGTATATTGCTCTTCTCCTCTAAATATTAAGTGTCTCAAGTACAGACATGATATAATTTATACTCTTATGCCCAGGAACAAGTGCAGAACCTGTTTTATGGCAGGCGCTCAAAAATATGTTATTAAACTAATTAAACATGTTATTTTACTCATGATGTTAATCTCTATTAACCACCCAAAACATCCTGAATATTTTGCTGATATCTATACCCATGGTTTATTTTAATATTCTGTATTGAGATAGTTCATGTAAACATTATAAATATAAAACAATTTTAATATTACTTTTTAAAAAAATAACCTTGACTTTACATTTACAGCATGTATGAGTTTATAGGCTGAGACTAATGGGTCCCATTTCAAACATTTAAAAAATTGTACTTAAACTTTATCACTAGGGTCTTGCCATGATGGCTTCCAAACATTTGCCAATGTCTCCTAGAGAGCAGCTTCCGATGTGAGAGGTCTGCAGTGCTGTGCTGAAGGGCAGTTGCTGAGGTCAAGACTAAATTGTGTAGCTCTTGAGGTGTTTATATTATATTATCCGTGTCCTATATAACTGGTTTTGGAGAAGTAAAATATTCTAATCAATATTTCTTAGAGTAAATCTTTGAAGTGAGAGGCTACCTTCTGGGAAGTGAAAGGAAAAAGATTCATTTTATAAAGGAAGTAATATGTGGAATATGCTTTTCAAGTGTAAAGTAGTGCATAGTTATTTTACTCTTGAATTACTATGATTGTCATTAGGGCCAATTTGAAAGCCAATTGCCTGTCTCAGCTCAGTCAAACTACTAGGTCGGCCATATTGTCTCATGACTCAAGACAAACTAACTCCCTATGTCATTTGTAATGGACTCTAGTAGCTCTAGGAGCTGTTGTTTCTAGCTGATAGGGTCGCTTTTTCTCTTACCTCTCTTCTTCCCTTCCCTTCTTTTTTAAAAAGACCATACCTCTGGCTATAAATATAACTAAGGCCTGGCCAAACTTGATTCTCTATTTTGCTGATCAGAATAACTTGTTTGAGGTGATCCAAGTAGAGCCGATCATAATCCTTTCCTGAGACAGATAAATTGATATTGGAGAGAAACATTCTCTTTTCTATGGGTTTTTCAAATGGGGCAATATAGACATTCGATGGGGGGGTTTTGAGTGGCCACTGGCCATTTTCCTTGCCAGCATTGAGAAAATCCATAGATAACTTTGTAATGAGAATTGTAATAGTATGCAGAGAAAATCAAAGCTGAAAGATGGGGCAGGAGAGAGAGAAAGAGAGAGAGGAGGAAGGGAAGGGGAGGGGAGGTGAGGGGAAGAGTGGGGAACAGAAAGGGAGGAGGAGAAGGGGAGGGGAGGGGAGGGAGAGAGCTAATGACATGATTTGCATTACCTGATCTGATGGAGCCTGAATTTAGCAACTTCTGAACTTATTAGTTACGTGAATTAACTCACACTTCTTTTTGTTAAACTATTTTTAGTTGGTTTCCTTTCCTTGCACCTGAAAGTGTTCTGAAAAATATATTAGTCTTATCTAAAGTACTTGGGGCACCAATCCCCTAACCTCATTCTCTTTACTGGGCTCTATTCCACTTCCTAACTGTGTGATGGTTTGGTGGTTAAGCATGAAGACATTGAACCAGACTACCCAAGCTTGATTCTTGGCTCTTCTACCCACTAGCTACATAATCTTGGACAAGTTACTTAAGCTTTTGGGCTCAGTGAGATAGTTAATTGTACCCACTTTTTGTAAAGATTAAATGTTACTGCATGTAAAGTGTTTAAGAAAGGACCTGACTCCTGAAACTGTTTCAGTACGTATTAGTTATAGAGAAAAGATAAAAATATTTGTGTTTGCCTTTATTGTGTAAGTTAAAATTGTTAGATTTTGAAGGATAAAGCCCTTACCTTCTTGGCTTGCAGAGATAATGGCACCTAGCACAATCTCACGTTTATGATAAGCATTGCTTTGTTTTACCTGTTCCCATAGCTCTTAGCCAATATAAAGACCCATCACTCACAGCTTCCTTCATGACTTGCTTACCTTGATCCATTTCTTGGTGCACTTAACTTCTCTTTTGACCTCGTTAATTTGTACTTGACTGAAGTCTCTCATTTGACTATCCTTTTTTTCCCTCTCAACTATGATTTTTCTTCTACTTCTTGTGATGCTATTTCAACCTATCACCCCTCTTGCCAAAACACTTAATGAGAAGGGTTCTCGCTAGGTTTACCCAAGCTTTGAACAGGGTCAGGGCAGCATTAAATAAATATTTATAATTAAGAAATTACAAGGCCCTGGCTGGGTAGGGGCCATTGGTTAGATTGTCATCCCAATACACCAAGGTTGGTAGTTGGGTTCCCGTCAGGCCACATCCAAGAATCGGCCAATGAATGGCTAAATAAGTGGAACAACAAATCAATGTTCTCTCTCTGTCCCCCTCTCCCCAACCCTTCCTTGTTCTGTAAAATCAGCCAATAAATAAAAATAAAAAAATTACAGATTGTACCCCAAGCAGTAATATTCTAAGCTCATAGTGAATGAGAGTTAATAACACACTGATTGTATGGCCTAAAACTGGCTTGTCAAACTTATGCTTTTCACACTTGGTTATTTGCTGTCTGGTGTCTTCCTCAACCATTAATTTTTCTTAGTGGTAAGTAATTTGAAAATATTTTTATGTTAAAATAAACTGGGGTATATTATTGAATGTAAACAAAATGTACATGGTTTTAGGTGATGGAAATTCACTCTAAAGAATTAATGTCTTTATTTCTCTGTGTGTTTAGCCTATGAACTCACATTCCTTGGGCATGTGAGGTGTGAGACATAAGTTACTACTCCTTGTTGTTAAAGATATCTCTGTGTAAACACTTGAGAAGACTGCTATATATCTCCTTTGCCAAGGTTAGATGGGTTCGTGTTCACAATATTCCGAACTTAGTCGTAGCCACCAGTTTTGATTTATAACACTTCTTATATGCCCTACCTCTGCTACACACTTGACAATAACATGTAATTTGATATTCACAGAAAGTCTATTTCATAGAAGAGGAAACTATCTTAAAAAATTAAATAACTTGAATGAGGTCTCACAACTATGTTGTGTTGTGACTGGAGTCCAATCCATGTCTGTGAAGCTCGGAAGTGCCCTTCACTGCTGCAGTGCATAGCCTACAAAAAATCATTCACAATAACCTCATTCAAGATGAGAGATTTATGAACAATCGAAAGGAGCAGGTTTCATTAATGATAGCCAGTTTGAGGTCTTCTACGCACTTCAGGGTAAAAGGAGGGAAAGGAGAATGTGTGTGTGTACTATGTTTGTGTGTATGAACACATATTTTATATTTATATAACAACATACTTGAGGAATTGTAAACTGTCCCCATATCTTGAAATTGAAATTATTATCATAATTGGTGACATTTGGTTTTAAAACCAGTCAGCTTTTGTTATGGGAAAGGATGTGGGAGGGGCTGCTTTGCATGGGTCATGATCTAGGCAGGCCCCAGGCATACCTGGGTGAATACAATGAATGCCAGCATCTTGATGTACAGTTTGCCCTGAACATTGTCCCCCAGGATTACAGTTCTTCAATTAAAATCTCTGGAGAAGGTCAAATAGCCTGCTTTATTGTACTTTGTTTACACTAGAAAATCATTTAATTTCTTTCTTAAAAGTTCATTGATGGAGCTATTTACCATCATCACATTTCCCTTCCCTTTTCTTCCTTTGCAAAGGTTGACTGGCAAGAACTTTATTTTGCTTTACTACATTATAAACTTCTGATGCATATTCATATATATGTGTGTATATATATACACACATACATGCACGCACACACACACATATGGGGAGAGAGAAAGGGAATCTTTTTTCTATGTCAGTATTTGGAGATTGTGATGGTTGAGTCTTTTTAAATTTATTTTTCAATTACAGTTTACATTCAGTATTATTTTATATTCATTTCAGATGTACAGCATAGAGGTTAGAGAATCCTATACTTTACAAGTGTCCCCCCCCACAACATTTCTAGTTCTCACCCAATACCATACATAGTTATTGCAATGTTATTGACTATGGTCCCTAGGTTGTACTTTACATCCCCATGACCATGTTGTGACTACCAATTTGTAATTATTAATTCCTTCACATTTTCCACCTAGACACCGAAGCTCCCTCCCCTCTGGAAACTATCAATCTCTTCTCTATATCTATGAATCTGTTTCAGTGATATTTGTTTATCAATTTTTTTCTTTAGATTTCATATGTAAATGAGATCATATGGTATTTGTCTTTATCTATCTGACTTATTTCACTTAGCATAATACCCCCTAGATCCATCCATGTACTGTAAATGGCAAGACTTTATTCTTATGGCTGAGTAATATTCCATAATATACGTATATCACAGCTTTTTTATCCACTTGTTAAATAGACTTTATTTGGATTGTTATTGAACAATAGCAGCAAGATCAAAAACTAAAAAAACCAAAAGAAACTTGTGATAGAGTTGAAAATATTTGATAATATTACAGAATAACTTTTAATGTTTTAAATGTAATGTTTATTGGGTTTATATTTTTTAAAAGAGTTATTAAAGAGATTCATATTGAAATGTATATGATAATGACTGTGATTTCCTCAGAATAATTTGTGTGTGGAGGGGTGGTAGGAGAGGTCTAGGAAACAGCAAAGTAGGTCTTAGTTGATAATTGTTGAAACAGGATAATAGGGTTCATTTTTGCATTTTATGTGTTTATGTTTGAAAATTAATGCATTTAAAATGTTCTTTTGTCAAAATCATTTGACTTTTTATGGAATCTTGTAACTTAAAAGTTAGTGGCTATTTTCTACTATGGCAGAGAGATAAAATATGTCATTTCTCAGTGTGCTAGAACCATACTAACCCTGTTTTTGTTAGAGGAAATAAACTAAGAGAATTAATAAGGTTTCTATTATAAAGTACTTAGTCTACAGTCTATGTTCATGTATTAGTTATTTTCTTTAATTAAAAAAACATCAAGGAAAGGAAACCCTCATCTTCAAAATTGAGTGCTTGAGAAGGATTTTCTCATTAAAGTGACAAAGATATCTCTCTTCTTTCACTTCAAAGTGTCCCTGAGTCTTAGGCCTGCCTAATATTCGCAGAGCTCACATAACAGTGTTTAACGAGATTTTATCACAGTGTCCAGATGGGCTTTTTTACACCGTGTGACTTGAAACAGGGAATAAAAAATGTATATTTTTCATTAATCAAAATGTTTCAAATCAAATAGCTTTTAGGGTATCCTTGGGTCACCAAAACCCTCTTTCTGTGTTGGTCCTCAGGACACAGTTTTGACAACAGGGCAGCAAAAAGCAACAGCAACCTCATGAGTTTCCCTTTTATTGAGCCCCAGAGGCTCTTTCAAACTTCAGATACCATTTTTTAAATTTCTTTCAGGATACTTGTGCGCCTGGCATAGTTCCATACACTTAGTAGGCATGCATTTGGTGTTGGTTGAATTGAATTATGTTCCTAAGAGGCAGCACAGTGCCATGAAAATCATTGGCTTCTAGTCTGTGACTCACCATTAAGTTGTTATGGGACCTGGCATGAGCTGTCACCTCTCTGAGTCTCAATGTCTTCATCCACAAAATTATGACAATGAAGTAGTAAAATACTATGAGCCTTTCCAACTCTGACATTTGATAGATAAATAAGGTCAAGCATCACCTCTGCTTCATGCAGTGCTCTTTGAGATATTAAATTATGTTTTTCTCCATATTTATTTTTCTCTTTTCCTCTTCAAGCCTGGGTCCAAGAAGGGTTTGCATCAGGGCTGAGAACCTGAGAGGATGAGGAACTTTGTAGAAGAAGACTGACCTAGAATCAGATGCCCCACCAGACTCCCTGAGTCCTTGGGCCTGCCTAAATTTGGCAGAATGTTCATGCTGCTCCATGGAAATGGAGGGGAAAGAAAAATCCTTGAACTGATTGTATTTGCCCTTGTGCTATGAGACAGAAATGGAAACAAATATCAATAGAGGAACATGAAATCACAGCTAAAATATTGCATCCACTGCATATATTATTTAAAACTTCAAAGAAGTTTAACTTCTTCTTTGTATGTCAGCTGGTTGTTTTAGTGATTTATAAAGATAATCTTAAATGACATAAAAGAATTTTGACATTTTTGTCATACAAAGTGCTATGGACTAAATTGTGTACCTCTGAAATCCATGTGTTGAAGCCAGACCTGCAATGTGACCACACCTGAGGATAGAGATCGTGAGGAGGAAGAAAGATTAAGTGAGATTGTGGAGTGGGGCCCTAATCCCATAGGGCTGGTGCCCTTTGTAAGAGGAGGAAGAGATGCCACAGCTCTCTTTCTCTGCCATGTGAGGACACAGCAAGAAGGTGGCCTTCTCCAAGCCAGGAAGAGAGAACTCACCAGAAACTGATTATGCTGGCTCCCCAATCTCTAGAACAGCCCCAGAATTGTGAGAGAAGAAATGTCGGTTGTGTAGGCCACCTAGTCATGGTATTTTGTTATGGCAGCCTGAGCAGACTAATACATAATGTCTCAGGGAAATCAATGTAGATGGATCTGTAGTAAACTCTGTTCACATCAGAGTGTCCTCAGCGGTAAGCTACCAGTCATCTGAAATCATTAAAGATAGAACTCAAGCTATGATCAATATTCCCCAAATGAATGGAATCAGAGTAGCAAGCTGCTGGAGAATTAATAATTACATCTAATGAACTGTAAGTAAAATTGTAAGTGTTCGGTGCCTTTGATTTTGTTATTAACTTCCTCTTATTTCGAACCCGTGAAAGTTAGATGAGGATAAAGTATGTCACATCAGATGTACTGTCAAGGGGGCAAACCGAAGAACAGTGGGCGTAAGTGGAGCTCGGAGAGCAATGCCGTGGGGAGTTCTGCCTCCCCAGTCACGAGCCTGAGGATGCCACTTGACATTCCTTCTAGGCCACGTCACTTTCTTCATTTAAATTTCTCCATTTAATTCCTGCCAGCAGCACACAAACTGCAAGCAGAAATCAAGAAAAATCTACCAGATTTTAAAGCGAGGGACTCTCCTCTATTTATGATCACCTTCATTACTTACCAAATGAAACAGAATGATTATGGCTAAACCAACCGCGGAATTTTGAAAAATGTCTCATATTTCGTTTGACTTAGGAATAATTGTTAACTTCATTTTTGGTGGCATACATATCTATATCTATTTCATCCAACTTTGTTTAAATTGTATTAAAATTTTCTATCTTACCGTGACTATACCTAGGACCAGGGAAAAAAATTAGTTTCAGAACTGCTGGCCAATAACAGAAGTTGATCTGTTGATATTCAAATTCAGCCTAGGAGAATCCACAATGAGTTTAACTTGCATGTGGGAAATTGCTTATACGTAAAGCCTGTAGCTACTTGGCATCTTATTTTTTCCTATCTCTCGTTTTTTATCCAATAAGCCATAATTAAGCCTCATCTTGGTTTAGCGTTCCTCGTGGCTTACCCTGTAAAATGACCATCACGTCCCCTCCGATTCTGGTCATGAGGAAGCTGCAGAGCGCGGCAGGGCTTCTCAGGCGTTGTTCATAGTACCTTTGCTCCTGACCTGTAGGTGTAACACCACACACAGCTCAGTGGGTGTCGGTGTGTAAACTGAAGCCTCTGGATAGCGCTGCATTCCCTTACGCTTGCTCTCAGGGATGATTTTCCCGGCCCTGCCTCTTTATGTTCCCTCTGTGCCCTGGTATTTTAAAGAGAGATCCGACAGTATGGTGTTGGCTGTAATGATAAAGGTTACTAAAAATGACAAATAACTGACCCTCTAATAAGATTTAAAACAGGTTTATTGAGCTGTGAGGTTATCAGTGGTAATGAGATTTTATTCTAATTTTCTCATATCTCTTAATTTACAGTAGATTGGAAAAAATTGTTTTTCAGGGCTACCAAAATATGATTCATGGCTTCTGCTCATGGATATCTTAAGCTCATTAGAAAATTATGAAGATGCATAATGCCCAGGGTAGACTTAAGACTCATAAAACATTTTGCTTAGGGTAAAATTGATTTTAAATGTGCTGGGGGAGTGAATATTAGTTAGCCTTAGATTAATTCCCTTTAGCTTGGAGACTACATTGTATGGGGCAAGGTAGTTTTTAAATTAAAGATGGCATAATTAAAAGTGCAATAAATTGAAATAATTACTTTATTTGATATAATTTCTATGCAGTCTAGTCTCACTGTCTGATTCTGTTATGGCACTGCCAATGAGTGGTGACGAGTAGGTACTGATTTTCAACTATATTATTCTTCACTATAATCATCTTTTATTATAACACTTATCTGCAAGGGTATATCGATCAGAAAATGCTCATTAATTACACTGCTAATGGTCAGCAAGTGGGAGGATTATGCTGGAATCAGTAGGGAACAAGCTGTAAGTACCACTGGGATCCCCGCTGTCACTACAGCAGAGGCACTTTGGGAAATGCTCTGCTGGGGGCAAAGTTGCCACCTGGAGCCAGCAGGTAGCATCATTCCTGACCTTTGATCTCCCTGGAAAACGGCAGGAGCCTGAAACCTAATACTAACCAGTGATACTCTGAGCTTCTCTGGCAGGGCAAGGCGAGGGGAATGTAGTCTTCTGACAAGACACGGGGATGAAGATGTTTCCAAACAACATAGTTTGATTCTGCCTCAGGTTTTTGAATGTTTTCTTTCTGTTCTGAAGAAGGATAAAATTTGAAACATAAGCCACAGGCTTTTTATATCTGAATGTAAATTATAACAAGGAATAATAACTTGTAGATAAGTTGTTTCCAGATACCTAGTAGGTTAATGTGTGCATTTATTTAATATACTGACATACTGATTTTTCTTCTAATAATTTCCATATGCTTTAGAATTATTGTATTGTTTTCTTATTTGGCAATCTCTCATAGTTGTGATGTTTACTAATATCGAGATCTGTCATAGCCTTAATTCAGGAGCATCTAACTTTAACCATGTTGGTGTTGAAATTACATTTGTTTTTTTAAAGCTATATTTGGTGTTTAGAAAAATCATATATTTCTTAAATTTTATCTTATATTTGTAATACAGGGTATATTATTGGTATAGTTTTTAAATAACACTGAGCTCAAAAGTTAGAGAAAAGGGAAATTAGGTGATTTTGGACTGATTTTAATAGAGAAATGAGAAGTACCAAATCACATAATTAGAGAAAGAAGAAAATGGGATGATTATGTACCATTCGCTGGAGAAATTAGGGTGTAAATCGATTTTTGTGTTTGAAATAAAGTGGATAAAAGGAACAGGCAGGAGGGCATAAACACTCTCAAGCAGAAATGGAATGACTCGTCGTGGTACTAAGTAGTTTTGTGATTAATAGTTAAATAAGGAATAGGCTATTAGGGAATGCAAGCAGGTGTGTCAACAAATGCACAGATATTGATTAGAGGATTATTAAATGAATCTTAGCCATTGATGGACATTTGCTATAAATATATATATGTATACATACATATATGTAAATAAAACAGTGTTTATACTTGAAGTTATTCATTTATACCAAGATAGAAGAAAAAAGCGAAAAAGATTAAGATATACGGATTGTCAGTTATAAATATAGTCATGGGGTGTAAAGTACAGCATGGGGAACATAGAATAAATATTATAACAACTATGCATGGTGTCACACGGGCGCTACACTTACTGGGGTGATCACTTTGGAAGTCTTATAAATGTCTAACCACTGTGCTGCACACCTGGAATGTGATGTATGTCAACTGTAATTAAAAAGAATATTTAAAAATGATATTTGTTATTGAGGTGCAATCGACACGTTAGTTTCAGGTGTGCAGCATAGTGATTCATATTCATACATTGTGAAGTGAGCACTACAGGAAGACTAGTTCCCACTGGTCATGCACAAAATTGTATATTATTTTCTCTTTTTTCCTTGTGATGAGGGTGTTTAAGATTTACTCTCAGCAATTTTGAAATACGAAATACAGTAGTAACTACAGTCACCATGCTGTGTACTACATTCTCATGACTTATTTATTTTATAATTGGAAGTTTGTACCTTTTGACCTCTTCACCCATTTTTCCCATCACCCTCCACCCACCTCCCCATCTGGCAACTACTGTTCTATATATGAGCATGGTCGTTGTTTTTTTTATTTTGCTTTTAGATTCTGCATATAAGCAAGGTCATATGGTATTTGTCTTTCTCTAACTTATTTCACTTAGCATGATGCTCTCAGGGTCCATCCATGTTGTTGCAAATGGCAAGATTCCATTCTTTTTTATGGCTGAATAGTATTTCATTGTGTGTGTACACACACACACACAATGTATGTATTTATGTAGTTTGTTTCTATATCTTGGTTATTACAAATAATGCTGTAGTGAACATGGGGGTGCATATATCTTTTTAAATTAGTGTTTTATTTTTCTTCAGATAAATGCTCAGAAGTTGAATTGCTATGTTATATGATACTTCTATTTTTAATTTTTTGAGTAATTTACATACTGTTTTCCATAGTAACTGTACCAATTTACATTCCCACCAACAGTGCATAAGTGTTCCCTTTTCTCCACATTCTCACCAAAATTTGATAATAGCTATTCTAACAGGTGTGAGGTGGTATCTCATTGTGCTTTTGATTTGCATTTCCCTGATGATTAGTGACGCTGAGAATCTTTTCACGTGCCTGCAGGCTATCCCTTATTGGATGTATGATTCGAAAATATTTTCTCGAACGCAGTAGGTTGCCTTTTTATTTTGTTGATGATCTCCTTTGCTGTGTGGAGCATTTTAGTTTTATGTAGCTTCCCTTGTCTATTTTTGCTTTTGGTGCCTGCGCTTTTGGAATCAGATCTGGAAAAATCATTGCCAACATCTATGTCAACAAGCTTGCCACCAAGGTTTCCTTCCAGGAGTTGTATGGTTTCAAATCTCACATCTGAGTCTTTAATCCATTTAGAGTTAATTTTTGTGTATGGTGTAAGTTTCATTCTTTTGCATGTGGCTGTCCAGTTTTCAACTTTTTTTCATTATCCAACTTTACTACTAACATCAAAGAATGAGAACATTTTGGGGCTATTCTTGAGGTCAGTGAGAAGCAGTGCCCCATCAGAAAGAAGTAGTATCAATAAATAAGTAAATGAAGAAACAAGTAACTAAATGCTGAACTTTTTAATGTCACTGTTCTTTATAGGCCTCTTGACAGAAATACAAGAAAAATAAAAAATAACCATGCTATAACAATTAGGTTTTTTAAAAAATGAAAGACACAGTTTTTCAACTTATCCCTTTGAATCATTTGCCAAACAACTTTGATTTTAGTTTATTTTTCAGGTCGTGTGCATGTACTGCTTGTTTTGGTACTGAAGAGTCAATGCTTTTGTCTTCTGTGGATGCTCAATGTAGGAAAAATTAATATTCAGCATACTTATTACTTGGAAATTAAAATACTATTACATTGCTTCAGAATGATTTCTTTTATTACAAAGATATATTTAATTAGGCATTTAAAAATGAAGTGTTCCTTGAAATTTGGAAGTAATTTTATTATTTCCATAATTCTCTTGCCAAATTAATTAAACATTGTGGACCAAATGTGTAGTTTAAAATCATCAGATTAATGGAAATGACATTTTATAATATAAAATTAAGTAGGAGACTTTTAGAGATTACTTAATTTAATCTGACAGGCAATTATGAAAATAGTTCTCTATATAAAAATTAAAAATCTTATTTAAAATTAATTCTAAAGCTAAAGTATAAACATTACTTCAGATTAAATGCAAAAGGATAAAGATTAATGGCGAAAATTCTTTAATTAGTAGAAAGGAATTGAGTGGAAAATTATTAACTTGTCCCTTCATAAATCTTTACTATTAATTAATTAATTAATGCTTTGTATTATCGATATAATCACCAGAGTATACAAAAGCAGTGTAATCTTTCTTAATAGTGGATTTAAATATTCCACCAGACATTCGAAAGGCACTTCCTTCTGGAATAGTTGGAATATTCTATTCCAAGAATATTGGAGTTGTTTTAGTAGAAAAAACAAATTATTGTGAACTTTAGAATCATCTCCTAAACTTTGAATCTTTCTCTCTCTGCCAGAAACATCATACTAGCTACTTCAGAAATACTAAATCTGCCTTTATTATTAAAAAATGTGATTTCTCAGATTCTCATTAGGTAGTCATTTAAAAATATTCTTAAGAATCAATTTTTTATCTCTTAAGAATCGTAAGTGCTTTATAAAACTGTCAGTATTGGCCCTGACTGGTGTGGCCCAATGGATTGAGTGCTGGCCTGTGAACCAAAGGGTCACTGGTTTGATTCCCAGTCAGGGCACATGCCTGGGTTGCGGGCCAGGTCCCCAGTAGGGAGCGTGCGAGAGGCAACCACACATTGATGCATCTCACTCTTTCTTTCTTCCTCCTTTCCCCTCTCTCTAAAAATAAACAAATAAAATCTTAAAAAAAATACTGTCAGTGCCTGTCCTTGATCATTCTGGTCAAGATCTAGGCATTTTTGAGACTACCTGCTTTGTCAATAAACCTAACTGGCAGGAGTTTTCTTACGTTCATTAGTAATGGAGAAGGCCAAATATCAAGGATAACATAAAAACTCAAATATACTTTTAGTATTGCATAAGGATTTGAAGAAAATTTATTTATTAGAATTTCTTATGAGATAAGCATTATCTGAAAGAACTACTTTGATAAAACACTTCTGGTATTTAGTGAAACCTCAAGAGTATGTACAAATAATAAAAAATTGGTCCCCAATCTTCTGGGAATGAGATAAGAATAATAATTCATATTGCTTCCAGAAAAAGAAGTAGTTAGGGAGGAGAATAATCAGAGGAGAACACAGAAACGCCTAGAATGTGGTGTGTTGCATGATATGACTGACCCTTGTGATCCCCCACAAATGCTTGGTGTATTTCTTGAAGAACCTTGAGAAGGTGCTACATTTTGAAACACCTAGTGATATAAGGTAACAGAGAGATAGCATGTACAGAAATAGAAGCCAAGGACATGTTCTAGACCTAGAGCTGAAATCTGAGATACGTGAAGTTAAACAGAGGCATTACATGAGCACAGTGATGAAAAATATCCAACTTATAGTCTTCAGGAACCATGAATAAGGTTGAAGAGGAAAGCTGTTTTAGTTGGCTGGCCTGCCGTAGCAAATACCAGGCACTGGGTGACTTAAAAAGCAGACATTGATTTCTTGCAGTTCTAGAGGCTGAAAAGTGCAAGATCAAAGTGCCAGTTGATTCAGCTTCTGCTGAGGGTTCTATTGCAGAGGGCTGTCTTCAAGTTGTATCTTTACATGATGAAGAGAGATCATCTCTCTGAGTTTCTTCTTATAAGGGCATTAATCTCATTTATGAGGATGGGATTGATCTCACCCTCATGACATCACCACCTCCTTCAAATATCATCACACTGAAAGGGCTTTTAATATACGAATTTTGAGGGGACACAACATTCACTCCACAGTAGAAGTATTGTTATAGGAAATGGAAAAACATGAATTCCATTATAATTTATGGAGGAACTAAATTTGTGCAATGTGTTTGACAATCTCTTTTTAGAAAAAAATGCTTTTTAAGAGATCATTTCCAGTAAGAATGTAGTCACCTCTTCAATTCAAATATTGTCATTTCTTTCTGTTTTCAGGACTGTTAAGCAAAATGGTAACTGTATTAGCAATACTTCCTGGTAAGGAGTTCAACTATGGTTGAAAGTGTCAAATTTACTCAAGCAGTCAATAACATTGAGTAAAGTGGGTTCAGACTGAGGATTCAATACCTGAGAGAAAAGGCAAACAGTACAGGTTCCTTTGTTGACTGGTGGACAGTTTAAAGAATTTCCATTTGGTGAAGCATAACTTCAGTTCTGTAGTGGACATTGTCTCTCAGTCAAAAGACCATTTAGAGATGCTACATTAGTCATGTAATATTCTAGCCCAGTGATTTCCAAAGTGGGATGTGGTTCCTCTAGTGGATACTCCAGATGAAGAGATGGAAGAAAAAAATAACAAGTTCCATTTACAAGAATATGGCAGCCATTGGTTAGCTATTTATCAAAACCATTATTTTATTTTGTGGCATTGGACCAGTGGTTCCCAACCTTTTTGGCACCAGGGACCAGTTTTGTGGAAGACAATTTCTCCATGGATGGAGGGGGGAATGGCTTTATAGCCTGTCTCCAGATGCAGTTTAATTGTCACTTGCTACTCACAGGTTGGTTTTGACATAAGTCTGCAAGCAATTGATTTATTATGGTCTCTGGGCAGTCAAACCTCTCTGCTAATGACAATTTGTATTTGTAGCCATTTGCCAGGCTGGCATCACTGGCTCAGCTCCACCTCAGAGCATCAGGCATTAGATGCCTCTCAAAGGAGCATGCAGCCTAGGTCCATCGAATACACAGTTCGCAGTAGGGTTCATACTTCTGTGAGAATCTGATGCCACCACTGACCTGACATGAGGTGGATCAGGTGGTAATGCGAGTGATGAGGAGGGGCTATAAATACAGATGAAGCTTTGCTCACTTACCCATTGCTTACCTCCAGCGCTGCAGCTGGGTTGCTAACAGGTCCGTGCCCCAAAGGTTAGAGACCCCTGCACTAGACTACATTTCCCAAATTCCCTTGCAGTTAGCATCCATGTGACTGAATTCCATCTACTGGTATGTGAGCTGAGTGATGTATTGTATTTCCAGGCCTGACCTATTAAAACTCACATGTGCAACCAACCATAAATGCCCTTTCCCTTTCTGCTGCTTTGATTATATAAGCATGGTGATAGTGGAGCCACTTGTGAGAGAGTTGTTACAGATCAGTAATCAGTAATATCTCTTTTGGATTTTATATGAGGAATAACTAAACTTCTGTTCCTTTTTCTTTTCCTTTCTCATTCTCTCTCATATTAGCAGCTAGTGTTATTTTAACTAATGGTATTTTGGTAGATGTTTTATACCACATATATTAATGCTATAGTATATATATTACTTGTAAAGAAACATGTGCATATACTAGAGAGGGAGAGTACACTCAATTTTTTCCTACCCTTTAAATATGTATAATATCACTTCTCAGTCTTTTGGCTAAGGTCAAGTATAAGTACGTATAATAAAAAAGTTATAGATTGATGCTTAATCAACTCATACTTTTGTGACTAGATAGGCATATCTGTGTTTGAGTCTCTTCATTTTCCTTTAAGAAATATTCACTGAGCAGCAGCTGCTATGTGCCAGACAGGAACAGCACTAGTGAGGGAAGATAAGATGATCTCCAAACACACGTGGACCCTTGTCTTCATAGAACCTACATTTGATGGGAAAAAGACATAAGAATAAGTAAAGAGGTAAATAAGTATAATGATTATTAGTGGATAAATTTATGGGAAATCAAATAAAAAGAACTGAAAATAAAAAATGATGGTGAGGTGATATACTTGTTATATATATTTATACCAGAAAAATCAGAAAAATCCTCCTTGAAAAATGACATCTAAGAGGAACTTAATAGTTAAGTGAAGGACAAGGTTCAGAAGAGAATTCCAGGCAGTAAGAGTAGTATATGCACAGGTGTATTCTTGGACCTGAAGACCAGTGTGGCCAAAGAACATGACTGAGGGGGAGAAGGGTACAAATGTGGTTATGAGCACAAGGGGATAAGATCACACAGGACCACAGAGACAGAGGTTTTTAAATGACCACCAGTGGGCTAAATTAGGCCAAATTCTGCTAGCTTCATGTAAATAAAGTTTTACTAAAACACATCCATGCTAATTCCTTTATTTGTCTTTATGGCTGCTTGCATGCTACAAAGAGACCACATAGCAGCTGGCAAAGCCTATAATATTGAATCACTGTTTTTTTTTTTTACAGAAAAAGTCAGTCTACTTCTGAGTCCAGAACTCAGAGGAAAGGTCTGGGCATGTCACATAAATCTTGGAATCACAGGCATAATAACTCTATTTAAACCTATGGCATTTCACAAGATCACTTAGAGAAAGTACAGAGAGAAGAAAATAAGCACAAGACCTGCTCCTAAGAGACCTCCACATTTAGATATCAGAAGAAGAGTATAAGTCAGCCAAAAAACTGAGAGGGAACAGTAGAGATGAATGGACAATCAGTGATGTCACTAAGGTTAAGACAAAAAAAGTGTTTTCAGAGGGGAATGCTCAACCTCACTGAAGGCTTCTGAGAAATCAACTGTGAGATAAAGAAAGAACATTCCCATTGAATTTGTCAACATGGATTTTATCTCCATGGAAGTCCTTGGAGACTGACTGGAACAGTTCCTGTGGAATGAGAGGAAGAAACCAGCTTGTAGAGGGCTTCACGATGAACAAGAAATGAGGAAGTGGGGGATACTGCAAAGACAACACAGGGAGTTTGACTGTGGACAGCAGCAAAGAAATGGGGCTATATCTAAACCAATATGTGGGGTTATGGGAATTAGAAACATAAATTATTTATTATAAATTGTTTATTCAAAATTGCATGGCAGCTACCATAGCCTATTTGGAAATAATGGAAATACAACAATAGAAAGAAAAAAGGATGAATAATATAGGAGATTGGAGGTTAAATGATGGATTAACCACATGGAATGGAATGACCTTTTATAGGGAGAGGGACATTATGGTCGGATAGAAGAAAAAGTCAAGTTCAATTAGTTTTTAGAATGAGTTTTGGGAATAAGATGGTTTTGTATGTAATAGCTCCAATTTTCTAGTTGCATTAAAGAACCAGGCAGGTCCACTAAGAAATAGTGTGGGAGGAAGAGGAAGAATTGTATAGGAAGGAAGAAAAAACAATGGTATTATCAAATACCAATTGATAAAATGAAATCAATCCACTTGGGTGTGAAATTATTTTTCTCCAGGTACTAGACCAGAAGGCCATACATGCAGTTAGGAATTTGTGACAGTAGCTTAATTGTTTAAGACATAGATTTTGGAGCAAGGACAAATCTGGATTCAAATTCTGCCCTTATCTATTTCTAGCTGAGTGACTTCAGGCAATGTATTTTACTTTTCTGATGAGCAATTTTCTTCATAACATGACTGTGACAACACTTACCTTGTTTATAATATAAATAAACTAAATTAGTGTCTATAAAGACCTTTGTATAAATAAAATAAGGCCCTTATAAATGGTAGCTGTTGTTATTATAAATGAATATTTCCCTTGTTAAATGAATAAGGAAGCTTTATTTGGACTTTTGATCATTTTCTTTATTTGCAAGATATTTTCTTTGTTATTAATTTAGATCAAACCATTTGTGAATTTGGCTCCCAAGCCACATGCATTGCCCTGAACCTCATTATGTCCTTAAGTGTCCACTCTCAACACTCTAGAGCAGTGGTCCGCAACCTTTCTGGAACCAGGGATCAGTTTTGTGGAAGACAAGGGCTTGTAGGGGTGGGGAGGGGGTGAGGCGGTGCAGGAGGTGGAGCACCAGCAAGCTCCACTAGCTGCTGGGGGTCCTAACAGACCCTGTATTGGTCCATGGCCTGGGAGTTGGGGTCCCCTGCTCTAGAGGATAAAAGACAAAAGAAATCCCAGACTTGCTTGCAATTAAGTAAAAAGGATTTTCTGAAGAGATGACCAGCAAGCAGAATTTTTAAGAGATGTATTAATGGAAGGAACAGAAATGAATTTGTAAGTCACTGGGTGTGGGGTTTTGCATGAAGAAAGATACAGAGATGAAAATTTTGCATGAAGAAAGATACAGAGATGAAAATGAGCAAATCACATATGGGAGATGGCAGACTGATACTGTTGGTTAGAGCAGAGAGGCTGTGGTGAGAGATAATGAGAAACGAAGGTGGGCTGGGATCCTGGGGGGTGTAATATTAGTGGAAAGCCCCAAGGGCAGAAAGGGCTTGGGTTGTGCATAAATAAGTGACACTAAATCATTGGAGATTGTTGGGCAGGCAAAGGACCTGAAGAAAATGAAGCTAGAGGAAAATGACTGATGTGTCCGTGAGTAGGTGGGATCTGAGCAAAAGAAACTGGAGGCAGAGACATCTGCTCCAAAGCTGTCTCAGTAACCGTGACATGAGCTGGTGAGGACCCTGGACTGGGTGGCTGTGAGAGCAGAGAGGAAAGGGCAGATTCAAATGGCATTATTTCAGTGTTTGTGGAGGTTGTATGAAGAAGAGAGAAGAGAACAATTGAAAATACAGTGTAATTTTAAACTGGAAAACTTAGAGTCCTGAGAGAACTTGGAAATAATAATTTTACAGCATCTTGAGGGGAGAAGAGATGAGGAATGTTTAAATAGGATGAAGGGTAAGAAGACCAATGTATAACTTCTAAAACTTACATTTCAACTACAATAATCAACCCCCGCACCCCCAAAACTGGGACTGCCTCAAAGAAGAAAAATAATAGGAAGAAAGAGTATTTAAAACACTCTCCAGAAATTGTAATCTTGATCAGTCTCAGGCCACATAATGTTTCTGTCTGATTTTGCCTGTGGATATAAGACAATGAGCAAAAGAGAGATGGCGAGTAAGTTACATGCTCCTTCCAGTCTTCACAGTATCCACCTCGATCACGGGCATTTTAGGTCTAGAAATGCAAGAAGGAAGTTTGCTGTGAGACTTGGTATTCAATGAAGCACCCCAGAACTTCTAATAGCTTCTCTGCAGCTTGGGAGTACAACACTTTTGAGAGCTGGACTCTGCTGAGGAGTTGTCCTAGTGCCACTGGATCATGAGGTGCTATGCCACTGGAGTCTCTAATGACTGACATGTGATGAGCACTTGTAGGACTGACATTTGATGAGCACTGCTCAGTCGTTTGCAGACAGTTGCATTTCAGAGCCACCACTTAAACATGGCTGCCTTTGCAGCCAATTTATGCCAATAGAACAGTCAGTGCTAGAAGTAAAATCTTTTTCTTATTAAAAAAACTCTTAGTTTGAAATACCTTTCTCACCTTTCTCTGTGCAAAAGGATAGGAAATACAGGGCCCTTTCAAGTTTGATCTGATTACAGAATTACTGTTATCTTTAACACTTTTAAGTTACCTTTAACTGTGAGGCAAAATGTAAATTAGTGGGAAAAACATATTAGGTTTCCTAAGATGGGAAAGTTTTAACAGTTGACATTCAGTTGATTTTTGTTTTTGGCTCTACGTGTTCTGTGTTTTTAAAAGTCCTGATAAAACTATTAAAAATGAGGACTTATTGTACTACAAAAAAAATCTGAGTATTTATTATTTGCATAGATTATAATTTTCTTTATCTTTAAGTCTTTGTGAATTTTGTGTCCATATACATAAGATGATATGATTTAGGAATTATTAAAAATATTTGTTAATTTGTATACTTTATCTTTTACCCATCTGTGAACAAAATTCATGGCAAAAAAATTAAAAATAAAAATGAGGAATACACAGTGAATGTAAAATGCAAGTTTCTGTCTTGAATCTTGTCATACCGATTTCATATAGAATATATATACACATCCTGTTTTTTTAATCCTCACCTGAGGATATATTTATTGATTTTAGAGAGAGAGGAAGGGGGTAAGGAGAGAGAGAGAGAGAGAAACATCAATGTGAGGAAGAAATAATAGGTTGTCTCCCGTATGTGCCCCAACCAGGGATCAAACCCACAACCTAGGTATGTTCCCTGACCAGGAATCAAACCTGCAACCTTTTGGTGCATGGATGATGCTCCAACTAACCGAGCCACCTGGCCAGAGCAAGCATATCCTGTTTATATATAATTTATAACATTATGCAGCTTACATAACTTTTGTGTATTATAGAGATACACGTAACACCTGCATATTTTCTAAGTTTAATCTCCTTTGGTGGAGTTCAATATCTTTTAACATGGTAACTTATTTTTATTCAAAATATGGTAAATTGTGTTTATTTTACTCCATTTTAAAAACTATTTTTTGGATGGCCTGAAGATTTAAATTAAATGTGTGTATTATCTTGGTGTTTAATTATATGCTTGACATTTTTATCATGAGTGAAAATATCTTACTTTCTTCAGAAATATCTTTTACATCTTTATATTTATAGCTTAATAAAAGGGTATGTACTTGGATATAATATGTAAAATGAGAGCATTTAAGTGTTTCACATATTTGACTATCTAGGGGGTTAGGCAGGGTCTAGAACGCATGGCCAATGTGTGGGCAAAAGAAAAGTCTTCATCCTCAACTGCACTGAATCACCAGAAAGTACGTTCCATCTTTGTTCATTTAGTGGCCACGTGGGCAGGAAAAGTGTTTTTCAAATTGCATTCCACAGTTTTCTGAAGCATCTTTGAATGTAGTAGCCCTTTGAAATTGTGTGATTTTTGACAGACACGCTTCTGTAGAGTAGGATGAGAACTTCTTGAGCATGAATTGAAAATAGGCTTCTCTTCAAATCACTTTTCGTGTGTGCTGAAAGGACAGTGAGGACTGCTCCTCCTCATTTAAGTGGTCTCATGCCTTCATTGGAGCCTATGCAAAGCATAGTGGCGTCTGGCTGTCTCTCTTCCCAGCTGGTTGTCACAGCTCTTTCTCAGCACCAGGTGCACTGCTGTCTCCTGGGAGCTTTGCTAGGACTCAAGAACAGAGAGGTGGGCCGGCAGCCCTCCATTACTCAGCTCAGAAAGTTTGTTTGCAGCACAATTATTCCCAAATCCCAACTCCCTAAATCTTTCAGGTGAACTTTTCAGAAAAGAGTTTTTCCCCCTTAAAATATTGGGAATATAGAAAATTAAGAATCTAAGCTTGAAAATTTCACTTTCAGGAACTCTAACTGGGGTTAGAGGGACACAGGAAGGGAGATGACCTTTTACTAGGGTTGAAATTTTCAAAGTTGGGGGAAGGGTGGCTGGTGGGGAAGTTAAATACAGAATAAACCTAAGAAGATTAGGAAAATTGTGGAAATAGGATTTGACACTGTTGAACCATGGAACATGCTGCTGAATTATGACCTTCAAATCTGACCTTAGATTTTCTTTTGTATTAAAGCAGTAAGAAAAACATTTTTGACTTGCTCATCAAAAGGAAGTCCAACTTCTGAGTTACATATTTAAGGATTAGTTTCTTTCACTTTAAATATATTCAAAGTCTGTTCACCAAGCCCAGGCTAGTTCAATTTTTTAAAATTATTATTATTATTATATTTACTAAAGTAACTACTACCAGTCAACTTACACAAGGAAATTCTCTGGCTCCTTTAAAATCTAGCATCAAAGGTGTTGTTCCTGCCAGACTCACAGTAAACGCTAAATATTCATATGTGTGAAATGGCTGAACATTAATTCTCAACTACTGTTCCTGGGTATTCCCTTTTATTTTAGTGCCTTCTCACAGATTCTCACTTCTCTGATACAGTGGCTGCTTCCAGAATTTGAGTACAATAAGTCGTCACTTAAGGTTGTGGTAGGTTCTGTGACCTTAAACAAAACAACATTTAGTGAAACCCATTTTACCATAGGCTAATTGATATAAACGAGAGTTTATATCCTAGGGCAACTTATCAATGTTATGATAAAAGGACGTTGAATGAGACAACATTATTTGAGGACCTGCTATATACATCTTTTGAGGGAACAAGCAAGGTTCCTTATACCTTCCTAAAGGATGGTGGAACTTAAGGGAAAGCTGTGGAAGAAAGCTGGTCAGAGATACTTCAGGAATAAAAATGTCTGCTTTAACTTGTATTCTTGGAAGCTTCCTACATTATGGGGATGGACTTGAGATTCCTGGATGGAGGTGGTGAAACCATGAGAGTTTTTACCCTCTCTGTGTCTTTTAGGGACATGGGAAAGCAAGAGTCACTGATTTTTGTACCCTAGTACAAAAATAGCTATTTAAAATAGCAGGTGAAAGAATGCCCAGCTTAAACCAACTTGAAAAGTGTTTAACTCATAAAAGTGAAAAGTTTGAGAATAAGTTTGCTTTGAGCGAGACAAGGCTCAAATGATTTACACCAGGAGAAGATTCTCTCTCTTCATTTCTTCAAACAACCTTTTTGGAATTGGCTCCATTCATTGACAGGCTCTGCCTTTAAGGTGCAACACCATCCTCACACCTTATTAGACCCAAATATCAGTTTCATATGCCATCATTCAGGCTCAGGTGATGAGGATAGTCCTGCTTGGACAGGACTGAATCAACTAAGCCCCATGCTCACAGCTGAATCAGTCCCTGACATGAGGAGCGGGAGATGGTCTGACTGACCAGGCTGAGATTCAACAACTGTTGGAAAGAGTGTGTATAACTTTGTTTACAACTGACATGAAAAGACAACAGAGATCATTTGAAACTTGTGAAATACTTTGAATTTCTAAACATGGTCTTAAGAAGTTAAAATTGCTAGTAAAACTTCAAAAAATACAGAAAGGATGTGAGAATGCAGTGAAAGAAACAAAGGAAAATTACAGTAGGTGCTATGAAGACTGTAATTAATATAGCATGCTGTTTATTTCCCCGGTAGGTCCAGGGCAATCTAGGTGCTCATCTATACCTATTTATAAAGCCAGCATCAGAATTACTAACAAGCATCTATTGTGTATCAGCTGTATAAAAAGTCAGTTCTGCTAGGCCAGAACATTAGAAAGTAGCAGAAAGACTTCTATTTTTGAAGAGCTTTAAAAGAAGTTGGGGAAATAAAAAAATATAAATAAAACACAAATATTAATACTAAATAGTATGAGTTAAGTACCTAATTCATTGTGTAGATCACAGGTCAACAAACACTTTTTTAAAGACCAGATAGTGTTTTTAGACTTTGTGGGCTGTACCGTCTCTGCTGTAACTATTCAACTCTGTTGTAGCATAAAAGCAGCTGCGTAAATGAATAAGCATGGCTGTGTTCTGATAAACTTTATTTCATGACACTAGAATTTGAATTTATACAGTGTTCATGTGCTATGACATATGCTTCATTTCATTTTTTCCCAACAATTTAAAAATGTAAATAAAACCCATTCATAGCTTGTGGGCTATACAAAAGCAGCATAGTCCAGAGTTGATCAGTAGGCTATCATTTACTGAACCACAGTATAGAGGATAAGTATTCTGGCTTGGATATGAGTATGTATATTTCATCATTGATTTTCTTTCTCTTAGAGGTCAGTCAAGTATACAATACACTTAACTTTAAAACAGCTAGGTTCAATCTCCAATTTTTTGCAATTAACTACTTGGTTATTTAATTATTTCCAATAGGTGCTTACCTGGTCTGGGGCTAGAGTTCCAATGTATTTGTGTATGCTGTTGGGAGACGGTTTAGTATGGCTCAGCATTCGGGTTGTATATAAGAGAGCAGTGAGAGAAAATTGAGGTCAATAGGAACTGGAGATTTTGGAATGTTGGGTTGAGTGGGCCACACTTTTGAAAAGAGGTTCTGTGAGGGTTTTGAGCAGGGGAATATTCTGGTCAGAACTGTGCTTTAGGTGGTATAGAATTTAGACCATAAAGTTAAGAGGAAAGCAGGATATGGGAACTACACCACTGAACTTTATGTCAGACACTGTTTAGAGGTTTGTTAAATGATTTCTCCATTTAGTAGAATGAAAAGGAAGTACTGCAGGGAGGAGAGGAGAAGGTAAAGGTGCTAGAAAAATGCCACATTCTTTTGCATTAGATTGAATATAGGAAACATTCAACAAGAACAAAGCTTCCAAGACCAGGTGACTGAAAGAATGGTAATAGGAAGTCAGGAGGAGCTGGTTCTTGGAGAGAGGTTTGGGTTGAGAAACATGCGTACAGCAAAGTCAATTAGCACAGGCCAACAGACTTGAGTTCCTAGGGATTCAGCTAAAAATTAAGTGCTTTTAATTAGCTGTTAACACTGTGTAAAGAAGATTTTAAAAAACTGTTACTCTATGACTTAAATTACTAACAATTGCTTGTATTGGTCTTTGTCACTTCACAGTGGGCAGGGGAGGATTGTACATTTTGTGGAGCAGTAGAAATGTTTGAATAACTAAAAAATTAAAGACATAATGGAAAATGAATACACACACAGAAACTGTCCTACTGAATTTAATAGTTCCAGAAATTGGATGTATATTTTAAATAATAATTGTTTTAGTTCAGATTTAAATATGCCAAAATCCATATGGTTTAACACCTTTATTTAGCATATAACTCAAAGGTATTTTGTTTTTTATTCCCTTAACATATGGTTTATAAATAGTATAACAAAGAAGTTAGAGATTTGATTCACAGAGGACTCATTGCATAGGTTTGTTGACCTATAGAATTTATTCTTCTTTTTCAGAATATAAAATATTCAAAAGCACAGTTTGTTTTCATTTTTGACAGATCATGCCATTTCCCTTAAGTTCATTGTGTGATTATGAATGTTCTCACTGTTCTAGTAGTCTTCCCTCTGAGTGGCTCAACTATTCTGTCACTTCAGATTATTAATCTGTCAATTATTAAAATTTTCTAATTTAGAGAATTAGTAACAATTTTTTGTGATGCCATCTTCAGTGATTTATGTTGTTGGCATCCATGGATGCTGAGGAAGACTGCCTTTAGTCACAATTCCTGACATTTTAATGTTTCCAAAGTGTTGAATAATCCACACTCCTCTCTTGAGGAGGTAAAGTGCACATAGGTTTAAGAATGAGGGAATTTCAAGGGAAAATGGGAAGGGTTTACAGGAACAAAGTTAAAAGACACATGGATAAAAACTAGGAGGAGGGTGGTAATGGGAGGGAAGTTGGGGGGTGGGCTTGATTGGGAGTAAAGGGGAGAAAACTGTTCTTGAACAATCATTAAAATAAAATTAAAAAAAAAAAGAATGAGGCTTACCCCTGGTTCTGTTAGCTACATAAAACTAAAGAGGCCATTTCACATTTCTTTTCCTTTCTCCCTCTTTCCCTTCATTCCTCTTTCCTTAATTTCCTGTTATCCTTTCTTTTTTTCCACTAAAGTGCTCATTCCAGGCAGGCTGAGATACAGAAGTCACTTTAAATGTTCCAAGGAGAGATGATTTTAATACTGGAAAATAGAGGCTTTCAAAGTAGTTGGATGGGCCTGGGGCCTTCAAAGTCAGGGAAGACACTACCAAAGTAGAAGATTCTCAAGCAGGTTCCCCACAACTGCCAGAATAATGGCTTCTTCTTAGTTTGCCAAGATATATACAAATTCTTGTCTAGTTGATTTTAGTTTAGCCCAGAGCAAGATGGGAGAAAGGAATTCTGGGAAATGTAGTTTCAGCCCCCCACCTCACCCTGCAGCATAGAGAATAATATAGATGGGGTTGACAATGACATCAAGTTACCAACACTCTGACATGTTTGCTGAGCCTCTATCAAGCCAGACAAGGAAGAATGGAGTAATTTTCCTCAAGATTCTTACAGTATGGTTAAGTTGACTTTATATTAGTTTTCTAAGATGGTATATTTTTCTGAGCAACTATATCAGGACAAATGTTCCCAGGAGAGCCCTGTTACAAAATGGATTATTAATCAACAGGGTTGGTTATATCATAGCTCATATCAGCTCCTCAGATGCTAATAGCTACTTACAGCAAAAGTGTGACATGTAATAATTACTAGAAATATAAACACTGTCCCCCAACATAAGTAGTATAAGGCCACTAAATTTCCAAGGTACTTTAAAATATTAATATGATTATTGAATTCTTTTCAGATAATAATCTCAGATTACAATATGGCCTTTGGTTAAAACTTCTCATTTATATGCAGGGTAAAATGATAAATGTGGATAGCTTCATAAAATTTCAGAGGAGCTCTGCTCATTCTAGCTCCATGTATCATAATATTACAGAAAAGCTTTCAAGTGAGATTAAATTTCTAGAGATTATTGAGAATTCCATGATCAGCGTCCAGTCTTGGTTCTGTAGAGTGTGGCTCCTTTCCACAGAGGCATCTGATGTGTTGAGTGGGGGCTGGACATCGTGTGCATTGAGAAATTAGCTGTGTAAATTTAAGTCATTTCATTAAATTATATGTTGTCTCTTCCAGACTTAGTTTTGCAACAAGATCCCACTGAATCATAGGGGAGAGAGAATTGTTTAGTAGAAAGTTGTATTTAAATGTTGAGCTTTTGGCAGTGATGAATGAGCAAACTTGTACACAACTGTTCTCAATGGCTCCCATTGCCCACGTGCAGAATGAAACCTTAGCCCACGTCATGGCCCCAAGTCCAGCCTCTGTTTACTCACCCTCCTTTTTTAGTCCTTCCTTAAATTTGCCTTGTTTTTTTTTTTTGTTTTTTTTTTTTACCTGGGTGACTTTGTAAGCAGAGTTGTCTCCAAATGAAACTCTATAACCACCCTCACTCTCTGCCCGTGCCACTTTCTCCTCTCCTTTATTGACCTTGACAACCTAAATCAGCCTAATTTCTATTCATTTTTTTGTACCTCACCAAGTGCTCTGTGCTCTGTGTTCCCGTGGGACCCAGTATTTATCTCTGTTTTTCTGCTTAAAGTTTTATATGATGATTTGATTGCTTGTAAGTTTTCTGTACCACAGTAAAAGCTCCTTAAAGGCAGAGACTGTTCTTATGCAACTTGGCACCCTTAGAGCTGGCCAGAACTCCCATTAACTGATAAATAAATGAACAAACAAAGCTTGGGGGCCCACAACCTCTAATCACAATGATAAAATGAGCAAAACAGAACTAACCTATATTTATCCTCATTTAATTATTTTATAACTATAACAGCTTAATAACTTTTTAAACCATAATTCTACAAAAAAGATAAGAATTATAGATCTTTTATAATGTTTTGCCCAGAGCAAAGTATTCTACTGGGACCCACTCTACAATCAGCGATGCCCATAATAATGAACTAAGCTGGCCAATACATAGATACACACACACACACACACACACACACATATATATATTTTTTCTTCTAATTAATTCACTCTCCCCAGTTTACCTTGCAAATCCAGCTGCTGGGAGAAGCTCTGATGGTTATGGGGTTAAAGAGGAAATGGTCATAATTTTTATTTAGTGTTTTCCATATAAATGCACCTCATTATCTGCTGTACCTCATTATATATGATCTATTTTATGACCATTTAGTTCTCCTTAGCAGTCCTGTTTTTATTCCGTTATGCTTGCTGTCTAAACTCTCAACTTTATGACTCCATTACCCCAGTTCGCAGCCGCCTGCTGCTCCACTCCCACCGCTGAGGTGGATAATGTGGCTTTCCTGTTGCCAGGCCAGCGTTTCCGATAAATTCCTCACACACAGACAGGCAGCGGTGCAGGGCGCAGCAGCTCCGTGTCATGCTTTCATATCACATCACTAGACTCTCATTAGATACTTGTGAGGGAAATTACCACTGAGGCTTCTTTAGGCACAATAGCATTAATGAAGTTAGGAAATGACTCCCACAGATGTTTGACACTCAATCAATCCTACTTAATTTAATTACACTCCTGAGTGAAAGACAAAAGAGATGCTCTTGTAGTCCAACCCTCGCTTTTTATTTTCTCCTATGCCCCCTTTTCACTTCTGACTTACTTAATCCTTGCTGAGAAATGTCAATGTAATTAATTTATAATTATTTAAAAGTGGACTTTGTTATAATACCGTGTATGATTTTCCACTTCTCTTCCCCCTACCACACTATAAGTACATGAGAACTCTACTATGTAAATGAAGTGGTGGAGTGGGGAGAAATAGGCTCTTATAACCTTGACAATTCATCCACTTCTTATACCTCCATAATCAAGGATATTGATGACACTAGTGCTTACAACCTTGTCTCAAAATTTTGTTTAATGAGATATTTTCAATGGCTTACTCTTGAGGTTAACTAGATTCTGGGGAAGTACATTTTACCAGTCTTCAAATTGAAGAATAAAGAACGAAAATGGAAATGACTGACACTATACTGTACTTTATATGTTACAAACTCCATTCACATATATGACCTCATTTAACGCTCACAATGGCTTCATGAGATGTTACCTTATTTAAATTTTTATTTTAGAGATGCAAGACTTAAGACAAAGACATGATTACACTGTCTAAGATTTTACAGTGAATAAACAGTGATCCTGAGACTTTGACTTTTCATTCATATGTTGATTCAACTAATAAATAACTAGTCTCAGTAAACATGTTCCTGGCACTGAAGAAGTTGCCCAATAAGTAAATGGCCAGAGAACTATGAGGCACTACTCGGATGCAGCCATGCCAAGGAGACGGTGGGAGCGAGTGGAAGGAACTGTCTAGAGCGTGACAGGTAGTGGTGGAAGGAGAGCCAGAGGATCCTACAGTGTCTGGAATATATATTGAAATAAAAGGGAATCATTGAAGGATTTTTTTCTCATGAGTAATGTGATCAACTTAAATTTCAGAAAGAGTCAATCTAGTTTTAGTATGGGTCACATAAGAATGCCTCACAATGTGGATGTGGCTGCCTTACACCATGGGAGTGAACAAAAGAAGAGAGAAAGGAGTGTGAAAGGAGATTGTAATTTTCACTTTGAGTGTAGTTTTCTCGCCCATGAGACATTCAGCTGGGTATATCAGAATGTACCTCAGTAGGAATATCTGAGCTGGAGACACTGTTTGGGAACTATTACTGTAGAGGTGAGGGTTAATGAGCTCTTTCATTAAGAATGTGTGGAGTGGGAAGTAAAGAGGGGTAATGTAAGGATCGAGCACTGGGAGCTACCATAGTGAATGACCTTGATCTCATGAGAGAATACATGTCACATGGGTCACCCTTTTACACACTGAGTTCGTACCTTTGTGGAGGTAGCAGGATAAGGTGGAAAGGACACTAGAATGGCTCCAAAATACTGAGATCTTGTTCTTGCTCAAATAATATCTTCCTTATGGGACCAAAGGAGGAGACCCCATTTGATTCTGGCCCTTAGTTGCCCTATCTGTGGAAGTGAGGTGAGATTATAGGGTTCCTTTCTGAACTTTCTCACCTCTATTATTCTGTGTGACAAGAGTCTCAGTGACTGAAGCGTTAAGGTAAAAGGTAAAGACTGAAGAGATGAGCACAGGGAATCCTCTGCATTTAGATCAGAACCAGTTCTTCTCTGGATGGGAAAGGCTCATAGGGACCAATTTACTCAGTCATAATCCAGAGCTTCAGGCATTTTCTAAGGATAGTATGTTTGGGAGCTGCTCATTACCTTCCCCCTGGACCCTGCTTCCTGGATTGATCTTTTTGTTCAACTGGTCAATGAAGTGACCAAAACAGCCAACATTAGACCCTTACAAAATGATCAAGTATATGCAAATATATGTAAAACTTATACATGCACACCTATATCTCTATATCCACATCTACATTTATGTCTGTGCCTATATCTACATCAAACCATCATTTATAGAAAGAGACATAAATTGAGATATAGACAATATTGAGCACTTCCTACTATATGCTAGTATACTTATAGTAGCTCATATATTCCTCAAAATAGCCATGTGAATTAGGAATTATTTAATCCAAGTTCAAAACCAAGTTTGGAAAAGTTCAGGAGCTTTCCACAAAGTCCATGGCAACAAGGAAGAACCAAGATAAAAATCAAGTCTGGCTCTAAAATCTGTGCTCTTAACCATTATGTTATATTGCCTTTAATAATGTTTGAATTAATATTAATTTATTTGTGCTTTGGGATAGTAAATTCAGGGAAGCCCTATTACTGAATATCTGACTTTTATGGAACATGACAGTAATAGAAGAACCATCCATATAGCCTATCTAAAGAATTTTTGACTTTTTGCTTTAAAAAGTTTATGTAGTCTTTTACATGATGTCATATTTCATCTTTTTCATCTCTTACTTTGCTAAGGAGGCTGTGATTTTGATCTGAAACTTGGTCAGGGTTTGTGAGGGTATATTTATGATACTTGTTTGAAGTCTTTGAAAGTAGTATAGCATGACTGACCTAACCATTTCCCCCCTAATCTGAAGTTACTGTCTGTTTCTTGTCCTGTGTTTTGTGTCCATGTGCAAAAAAATAAAAGGCTCCATGGGGGATCATTTTTACTTAAAAGATTCCATTATAGAGGACTAACTTGTTCTGTACAAGGAATAGTTTCATTTCTAAAATTTACATGCAGTCTAGGGCTGTCAGACAGAATTTAAATTTCACTGGCCTGTGAGGCACGTAGAACTGAGGATTCCTTGCCCAGCAAATGGAAGGCCCAGAACATGAATCTGGACCCTCCCTCAGCCTAAGTGGGAACCATTAGCCTGTCTATTCTGCCCAGTGACAGTCTCACCCGAGTCTCAACAGGGAGCAGAGCAAGCCACTGTGTTCAGCCTTGTCAAAGACTGAACTCTGTAGTATTTTTTTGTCCCCTCTAAGCCAGGTTTGGGGTGGGTTTGGTTCCCACCCTTGTCTCCCCTACCTCACTAATAATTACTTCCTCTTCTGTCCTGGAGAGAATTTGCCTTCTCCTTCAGAATGCTGTTCACCCTAGGGCTCCATGTCCTTGCCATTTGCTGGCCAAATGGCTGCAGGAGCTGGGTGAAAGATGCATGGGCTCAATACTTTAAATTTAATTTCTGTTATAAAGCCCAGCTGATTCAATTCATGTGACAACACCTATGCTGAAAGCTTTAGAGACCTCATCTAATTTGAGAGGTAAATTAAAAATGAGAGGTAATTAAAGGATGCAGCCTTTGGAGCCAGGCTGCTCACGTCAAAATCTTGGCCATACCAGCTACGTGTCATATAACTTGGGCAAATCACTTAATCCCTGTACCTTAGTTTTTTCATCTGCAAAATAGGGCTAATGGCATTTATCAGGCAGGGTTTTTTCAAGGATTCAATGAGGTAATACAAGTAATACACCAAAAACTGCCTGACATACTATGAAAACTGTAAAAGTTAAATGACATTATAGTTTAATTCTCAAAAAATTCTATGAGTTACTTATCATTATTTTCCCCATTATTAACCAATAAGAAAGCTGAGGCTTAAAAAATGTCCCTTGTTCAAAGTTGTATGTTTAGTAAATGATGGCATAGTAACCATGTGCTGAATTACCATGTTATCTTGCTAGGTTGAAATGGGGTCATGAGTGAAGTGTTCATTGCTCTTCAACACCTCACACCTCTCTTAAGATTGATCTGGTTTGGGCAAAGGACTACCTAAGAGAGCTATAGATTTTCCGGTATTTGCAGATCAGATTTGTGAAGTTTTCCCAGTCCTCACAGGATGGAGATGTGGGTTGTATGTTTTTTCATTATATCACTTACTACCTCACAATATTTTGTCAGTCATTTGTTTACATGCTTGTCTTCTCTACTAGAGTGTGAGTGCATGAGGACCCAGACCGCTGTCTTCCTCAACTTGGTATTCCCTGCTTCCAGCAGATTTTTGTTGAATTGAATTGGAATCCTTTCAAATTGTTTCTTTGAAGTTACTTTTTGAAACCCCCAATATTTCCTAACTTCAAATACTTTTAATTCCATGATATCTGAATACAACCCTTTTGCCAATTCCATCGTCGAAGTTTTTCTGGGGCACGTAAGGGAGAAGGGAGCTGGAGGTGTGTGTTCGCGTTGGCTCACTGAACCTTGCAGCCACTGCCGCTGAGATCTGCAGACAGAGCAGGCTGCAGACCTGGCTCAGCCACGCGCAAGCTTTCTTGTCTTTGGTGAGAGTCTTCACTGACCTTAATTTCCTTTTCCACAACGTGAGGATACTAACTGTTACAGCACTTTTCATTAAACAAATATTTTATTGGATACTGATTATATGTCAGGCTCTATAATCAGAGGATTTGAGTATCTCTCTCTTATAGTATCCTGGGAAACTCCAAATGCCTTTTCTGCCAATAAGTAGCTACTGGGGAGACAGCCACCAAAGTAGCCTTTTCCTCTGAGGAGAGGTGGACAACTGGGATAGTGCTATAGAAAATATTACAGAGTTTGAGTCAAATGTTGAAAGCAGTGGTTTGCTCTGCCCCCTGTCTGATTGACATGGGGGACCAACAAAGCTATTTATGCCACCATAAATTTCTTTGTTTTACTATTACCACAGTTACACTGTGAAATAAACCTAAAGTTTAGATGGAAGATTTTGAACTCTATCCTCGTCCATTCTCCATTCATCTTGCAGAATGGAGGCTATACAAGGTTTAATGCAAAGGAGACAAGAGAGAAGGTAGTACAGTTCCCCAGTGAAAGTTTGTATTGATGTGGACTAAGGTGATGGCAGTGGTATTTGGCAATAGTGTGGATATCGGAGGGGTAAAGGGAAAAGGAGTCACTTAAAAATGTTACTCTTGCCCTGGCTGGCGTAGTTCAGTGGATTGAGCGCGGGCTGCGAACCAGGCATCGCAGGTTCGATTCCCAGTCAGGGCACATGCCTAGGTTGCAGGCGATGTCCCCCAGCAACTGCACATTGATGTTTCTCTCTCTCTCTCTCCCTCTCCCTTCCCTCTCTAAAAATAAATAAATAAAATCTTTAAAAAAAATGTCACTCTTGAGCAGCTGGGTGGTAGGCAGACCTATTCGTTCAGATGACACAAAAGGAAGAACAAGTTTACTATGCAGGTCATGAGTGTGGTTCGAATGAGATGAAATTGTTAGGCCTAGGATACATGGAAGTAGAGATATCAAGGAAGCAGGATTTGTGTTTCGATTAACTTTATAATGTTCTAGGTTGCCAAAGAGCCAGTATATCGCTTTGACGATTTGATGAACTTGATGAAGTCTAAGGAAAACCAGGCATCCACAGGAGGGCCGGAGCCCTGTAGGTTGCTGATTATGACCTTTCTGTTGCTCTTCCTTGGGCAGATGGATGGCTGAGTTGCCAGGTGTGTGCCTGATTACTCACAGCGACCACTGGACTGGGAATAGGACTATCTGGCTGTTTTTTTTTTTCTAACTTCAAAATTCAGGACAACAGATGAGAATCTTAACTTGGATAATCCGGAATTCCAGTGGCACAAGAGCTTAATCTGGAAAGAAATAAGCCATTTTGACTTAATGGTTTTAAATAATTAATATTTAGGCATTTTGTGCCCACATCTAATTAAGTGGCATGAACATGTTACCAGTCTCCAAAAGGGATTTATTGTCATTTTCTGCTCCCTTTATTTGCCATATGTATTGTAAACTTCCTGTGTTATAATAAAAGAATATTATAGATGAAACTTTCTGGTCTTTATGTGTTGAATTAATATTATGTATTTGGTTATTCCTAGTCTTCTCATTTGTAGGAAGTGACTAATTTAAGAAGGCAAAGTATGCAATCAAAGCATTAAAAATGGTGATAATTTCTCCTCTTGTGTAGGAGTAAAGGACTATCTATTCTGAAAATTGAGTGAAATTACACAGCAGTATCAGGGGACACATCTATCTTGTTTATAAATCAAATGTTGATAGGTAGGCTGTTAGCACCTGCATTGAATATTGATGAGTAAAGTTTAGTATCTGTGCACTGGGCAATTATTGTATTACCACATTTTTTGGCAAAAGCAGCCTATTCTTTTTTTTTAAAGATTTAATTTATTTATTTTTAGAGAGGGGAAGGGAGGGAGAAAGAGAGGAACAAAAACATCAATGTGTGATTTCCTCTCATGTGGCCCTCACTGAGGACCTGGCCTTCAACCCAGGCATGTGCCCTGACTGGAAATTGAACTGGCGACCCTTTGGTTTGCAGCCTGCACTCAATCCGTTGAGCTATATCAGCCAGGGCAAAAGCAGCCTACTCTTGAAAGCACATCTGCGAGACTCAAGGGATTGAGAAAAAGATTGGAAATAATGACAATTTAAATGGGACGTGAAGTAGATTTCAATGGCTGCAGTCCCTCATTCCTTTTTGCCTGGTGACTCTATGCCCTTATGTGACTTTGCCCACATGATTTGCTTTGGTCAATGGCATATTAACAGGTGTGACATAGCTGAAGACTTTAAAATTATTTGCTTTTTGGGCCTGCTCTACTCTGCCCTTGCCATTAGAAGAATGTGTCATGGTTAGTTCTGTGGTCCTGGATGAAAGACAGATGAAATCAGAGCCAATGACTCCTGACAAGCCTAGCCCAGAGTACCCTAGTCAACCCTGTGCTGACCCTTGAATCTATGACAACAAATAATTGCTGTTCTCAGCCACTGAATTTTTGTGTGGTTTATGATGGGACAATTCTGTGACATTAGCTAACTAATATGAGGAATTGCAGACTCAAGAAAAAACCCTGGTTAATGTTAGCAACCAGTTACCTTGTAGGAAGTAGAGGGGATTTACATGGGATCAACACATAATTCAGTACAATTGTTTTGATTTTAAAGAGTGAACATTGAGGGAAGTCAAAGGGTTGGTACAGAAGGAATGGACACACAAATCCGTTTGGAAGAAAAGACTCAAGAGGATTTGAGGTCAAGGAAGATACTACATCACCAATTTGTGAGGGGCCTGGACAGCAGAAGTCACTGGAAGAGGATTTTTTTCCTTTCAGAAGTGAATCTTCTTCCTTTTCTCTGCCCTGTCTCTCACTCCAGCTCCTGATACAGTTGTTTTCCTGAGGCGATTTGACTTTCCCCCTCCCCTTCCCCAGGAGACATCTGGCAATGACTGAGGACATAAAAATGTCACGACTTGGGGCATCAGTGAGTGCTACTGGCTTCTGGTGGGTCAGGTCAGCAACCCTGCTAACATCCTACAATGCACAGGACAGCCTCCAACAACAAAGATTAATTCAGTCCAAAATGTCAATAGTGCCAAGGCTGAGGAATCTTATAAGATATACCGGTGTGTCCCAGCTCTGTGAAATTCCAGAAGCCCAACCAAAAAAGAAAACCGAGAAGAAGCCAGACAGAGTGTGCTTTTTTCAGGACCTTCCATGCACCAGATCCCCTGCTAGGCACTATGGATACAAATATGAGAAAATTACTGTTTCTTTCTTTATGGAACATATAGAGAAAGAAGTAGAAAAAAAAAGAGAAAAATAAAAGTCCTGCAAATAAATATATAATTACAAACCACAATAGAGGAAAATCGGTGGGGGCTTATAAAAGGAATTTGATTTTGTCAAGGGGACTAGAGAATATTTTAACAATAGGTGGTATTTTACTGGCTCCTGAAGAATGAGTTGGAGTTAATGAGTTAAGACAGGGTTGGAGAGCCACTTAGGTAGAGGAAACAGGATGTTCAAAGGCACTGTAGCTAGAGGGGTCCCTGTGCATTTGGGGAACTGGAGGCAAATTGGTGCTGTTAAAGTACCTAAAACAAAGGCAGGGTGGGCTGTGCTGTGATGGAAGAGGCAGGCAGGGGCTAGGTTATACAGGGTTTTGTGGATTTTTTTGAGGATTTTGATCCTTGTTCCAAGAGAATCCTACTGAAGGATTTAAAGGAATGCTGTGACTAGATTTGTATTTAAGAAAGATGACTCTGATTGCCTATTAAATAAAAGCTTAGGGTGGTAGAAGAAATAACCAGGAAGGATTGGTCATTTTTAGGAATGGCCGGTAGTACATGTCACTGGTATGTCACCCACGGATGAGGGAATTCATTTGAGGTGACTGAGAGAAAACTAGACACCGGGGAAGGGGCTGATGTGTAGAGTTCCCCAATGACAGAGGGCACAGGGGAGGGCTCTGATTGCTGCAGGTCAATGAAGTGGGCAGAACCCCACTTCCCCTAGGAGAGAGTGTAGAAGCTCTAACCAGTGCTTGTCCCCTTAAATCTGCAGACAGTCACCATGAGTAACCTAGCTGTCCTGACCAGAGTCACATTAAAGAGCACTGGAGGTGTCCATGTTACCTAACATCCTTGCCCATCACCTCCTCCCTTCTCCGTTAGGGCCTGCATGCTCCCCATCCCCTTTCCTCCATTTATTTAAGTAACACATTTTGTATACAGTCCTCACGTCAATTTACTTAAATTAACAGATATTAAGAGCCTACTATGTGCCTAAGGTAACAATCCATGTTCAGTGTCTGTTTCACTAGCAGCAGGACTTTGGTGAAGTTATTTACTGATTCTCAGCCTCAGTTTTCTCATCTGATAATAATCCTACTCCCCCATAGAGTTGTGAGTATTAAATAAATTTGTGCATGTAAAAGCATTACCTGGTGAATATTCTTAAAATTATTTGTTCAGAACTAGAGATAGACAGATGAATACAAATGGTGCCTGTCCTCAGTGAATGTACAACTTAGAGGAGACAGAGAGTACACTTATAATTTCAATAATGTGATTCATATGACAATAAGACATAGATACAGTTTGCTATGGGAAGTGCAGGAGAAATGCATCTTTGACAGGGGTCTCTACCTCCAGTCCAGGTCATTCTGCTGAGCACTTGACGTGTATAGCAATCTGCTTAACGGCTATCACCCCTGGATGTTCCAAAGGAAACTCAGGCACCATTATTTATCCTGTTACCTGAGGGATAATTCTGCCTGTCATTCTAGTGCCTCAACCTCATTGTTGCCCAATCAATCACCAAGTCTGGCAGCTTCTCCCTCCCTAATCTCTCTCACAGCCAGCTGCCTCTCTCCAGCCTCACTGCCATAAACTCTGTTCATAACAGCTTCATCTTCCCCTGGAATACTGCATTGCCTCCGAATTGGTCTTCCTTCTTCCAATATTGTTCCTTTTACCTTGTTTACTCAGCAGCCTGAGGGATCTTTCTAGAGCTCAGAGCTGATAGTATTATTCCCTTAATGAAAACTCTTAAATGGCTCTCAATTGCTTTAGTATAAAGTCCAAGCTTCGGAGGCAGTAGAGGATACTCTACGCCTGTGGCTTCTCAGTCTTGCTTCCTGTTGCTGCCCTCTTTTAAACAGACATTCCTGCGTTCTGAACAGTGGTCTGTCCTTGAACATGGCTAGGCTCTGCTTCTCTCACCTGTGGGCCTTTGCAAATGTTCCTCTGATCTTTTTATTTCTGATTTGACAAGGACATAGTAGTGACTTCCTTACTCAAGACTTGGAAGCCTGTGGAAAATGGCAAAATGCAACAACCCACTAATAGCATTCTCATATCTAAAGAGTATACACAAGACCCCATGTTTCTCTTCATGCTTCCTCCCCATACATAGATTCTTTTCCTTTTGGGGTGGACGTGGGGGCCCAATCGCAGGAAGAAGTACTAATATTTAAACTTCACAACTGCTATAAAATTTTAAGGTAATTATGGAAGAGCTACAAAAATACAGAATTTCAGTTCATTAAATTCTTTTACTTATAGGAAAAATATGACATGCTTTGAACATCTGTATTTCTTATTTTGAAAATATTGTGCTAATAAATCCTAGTGCCACTCTGTTAAGGGTTTCAGTAAAACTATAATCACTCCAATTTCTCTGAAGGAGCAGAGTATGTAAATGCCAGTCATTCCTTATTATCCCACTCTTTGATTATCTCAAATACAGTACGCTTTATTTTTTATTACAGTTCCATTTTCTAGGATAATTGATGTGTTCTTTATCTCCAGTTCTTTCACATTGGATTATTAACTGTCTCTGTGACATGCATATATGACTTCAACTGATTTCTTTTTTCCTTATCTCTCAAGAGACTAGAATGATTATTGCTTATTTTGGTTTTCTAAATTTCAAAGAGAATCTTTTCTTAAAGCAAAACTACTGTAAAGAGTATGTCAGCTAATAATCTGTATAACTATAAATTTTTAAAGAATAGTTATGTCAAGAAGTTTAACCTTTATATTTTGGACTTAAGCCAGCAGTCTGATTAGATTTATTAAATAAGAACCTTTGACAAAACAATTTTAAATCACACTACTACATACAATTTTGATGAAGTACTTAATAGAAAAAAAGTTAAAGCACCTGAAAATAAATACTAGAACTCCTCTATGGGTCAGAAATCTAGTTAATGAGAATCAAAGTCCTTTCTCTAAAGGACAGTTATCCTTAAGTAGCTTGCTAAGTAATGATCATGGGAATAATACACTGGTACACTGGACTATAAAAAGGAGTTAATTGCATTTTTTCACCTTCAACTGAGCAGATACACGTATAAAATCCACCACTGTATATTTTTCCATGTTAATGTTTCAAGTATCTTGCTTAAAAATTCTGTGTGACTCATGTTTGGATGTGATTTTGATGATTAGTGTGATGATCATGTTGTCATAGCTTCCATTGCTGTTTGTGTGTGTGTGTAAAGAAAGTACTAATCTAACCAAATTTTAGCAAATCATAGAAGTTATATTTTAATAGTAATACAACCCAGGTGGCTGAGGGAAGATGTATGTACAGTAGCACCGTCTAGTGGCTCTGGGAGAGGGAGAAGGTGGGGCTGAAGAGAGTGGACACCTGTAGGTGAAAGCAGCTGTATGTGTGGAGGGAAGGAAAATGATGGGCCTCAGTGGTGGTTTTTTTTTAGTTTCCTCCTGAAAGAGGACACAAAGGATTAGTGAGCATAATCATTTCTTCCTCAAAGACCATTCTCTCTCATATATGTGAGTCATTGGTGTTATTATCTGACTTAGACCCCTTTGCTTAGGAAGCACTGCTCCTGTCTTAATGTTAATACTAAATGTGCCCCTTCTTGCTTAGTATTACATTACCAAGCTCGTATGCATTAGCTCACAGCACATAGCACTATGACCTAATAGCGTTTCTTTGCCTCAGACTTCTCTCCAGGTTTCACAAGGTACAGGAAAAAATTCAGTTTTCCCTGACACAATAAAAAGAAATAAAGGAGGGAGGTATTGCAAGCTGTGTTTCTTCTTCCCTGTGAAGTTTGTCTTTGCTTTGCCCTTCACTATGGCCATGGCTTCATGTAACTGCTCTTTCATTAGTGTTTACCATTATGACATTAACTCATTTTATTATAATTATTATCACATTGATCGCTGATTTTACTAATGTTTGAAAGTTCAGTACTCAGAGATAACATATGGCATATATGAGATACTCAGTACATTTTTTATACTGAACAACCTTGGTATTTTTGGCACTAGAAATATTGTTGGCACTCAATAAATACTTTTAAAAAATAATAACAATACAAATAACAACAGCTAATTTTTTCAGCACTTACTATGTGACAAGCACTGTACTAAACACTAAAATGATTTTCTCATTTACATCTCATTAGTAGCCCTCTGACTTGGGTACCAACATCATCCCTCTATTGTAGATCAGGAACCTGAACCTCGGAGAGGTGAAGAAATGTCCCCCTGGTAATATACAGCTTGTCAGTGGCTTGTATTGGCATTCCAGTGCCCATACACTTAATCTCTGCACTAGATAAATGGATATGGATGTAAATAATTGTAATACTATGATTAATTACAATGATAGATCCATGTACTTGGCCCAATTGTGGCACAAAAGATAAATGATCAGATTTACTCGAACAGACAGGGAAGGTTTCCCAGAAAGGGTGAAAAATATTGGCGGGCATGCACAATAGGCAGAATGCTTGGCCTAGTTCTTTGTGGTGTTGCCACCAAGTTTTAATAATTAGGCTGACCTCATGCAAAACATCACTAAACACATTTGTTCCTGCTTTCAAATCTGTAAAAGAAGGGTAGATTAGATGACATGTTAAATACTGTGATTCAAAATGAATTGTTTCACTGGAGTGTATGTGTCTCTTTTGTATACAATGTAGACTCCATAAACACAGAACTGAACTACTTTGAACTAAAGGGGATGCAGTCAGTGGATGGTGTTGCTGAAGGTAAAACCATCATCTGTCTAGGCTGTTTTTCTCTCATTGTCTTCATAGCTGTTACATGTTAGTGGAATTTGTTTGTGTCAAAATAACTTAATAGGTTCAAGATGGATCTGCTCCTGCCCCGGGGTGCTGTGTCAGCAAACGGAAACCTCCACAACTTTCATGTCCCTGTAAGTGCTCTGCCTGACCAGAAATGGTGTATATCACATGGATTATCACTGTAATTAATCACAATATTACAATCTTCTTACTTCCTTGTTCATCTCACCACTGAGTAGCCTCTGCCCATCAAATATTTTCTATTTTGCTCTCCCTTATTCTTTTAAAAAATATTTTTTAAGATTTTATTTATTTTTAAAGAGAGGGGAAGGGAAGGAGAAAGAGAGGGAGAGAAACATCAATATGTGGTTGCCTCTCGTGTGCCCCCTACTGGGGAGCTGGCCCGCAAGCTAGGCATGTGCCCTGACTGGGAATTGAACTGGTGACCCTTAGGTTTGCAGGCCCACGCTCAATCCACTGAACTACACCAGCCAGGACTATTCTTTTTTTTTTTTTTTTTATTGAAGTTAAATTTATTAGGATGACATGATGAATCATTTGTATATCACATTGAGCGTTTACCACCCAAAGTCAAATCTCCTTCCATCACCATATGTTTGACCCCCTTTACCCTTTATTATCCCCTTACCCACCTTGCCTCTGGTAACCACCATACTGTTGTCTGCATCCATGAGTTTTTGTTTGCTTGTTTGTCTTGTTTATTTGTTGCTTTCAGTTTTATATCCTACATATAAGTGAAATAATATCATTCTTGACTTGTTCTGTTTGACTTATTTTGCTTAGGAAGTCGTTCTCAAGATCCATCCATGTTGTCACAGATGGCAGTATTTTATTTTTTCATTCCTTTTCCCATAAAAGGTTCCTACCTTCAGCCCCATTTTGCAGTTGTCTGAATGGCGACTGTTTCATGAAGTGTTAAAGTTTGTTTGTATCACTTAAATTGTTTTCTTTAATTAATTTTCAACAGTTTTTGGCAAAGAGAAATGGGATCGGAAGCTGCCTGTCATGGCCTGCAGGACCAGGAGCCGCACAGCCCAGGTGTCTGCCGAAGCTTTGCATCCCCTGTTCGTCATCACCAAGGGCTGCAGGGTAAGTCACTGGGATTTGAGCTTCGCTCTCTTGGGTGCAGCTCTCCAATCCAAACAAACTTTATTAACGTGTTTGGGTCTACATAAAATTAAACATTTATATAAATCAAGTATGTTTTCACCTATTTACAAACTAACCCACATGTTTTTCGAGTTCCCATAATTGAGAATAAACATTAAAAATAGTACTTTTATTCTATTTTAGGTTTACTAAATGTCAAATAAGCTCGTGTTATCTGTGTTACAAAATTGTTCATTAATAATGATAAAATAATAGTTAACTGTTTAATGTCTCAAAAATTTTTCATCAGTAATATAAGCATGACTTTTAAGAATAAGTAAACTGAACAGATGTAAGATGGAAGTTTATACATGTAATTTTCAACAATAATTGTTTTTTATGGTATTGTATTTCTACTTAGTTTATAAAATATTTTTGGTAACTTGAAACCTTAAAGTTATATTGAGGTAAGTGATCGATATTCATTGAATATTTAGGACATTTCTGAATAAGGTAAAATACTGAAATATTAATTATTGAATATAGGTCTATCCATTTTGACTTCCTTTTACAGAGAAACTAAAGATATTTGTGTCTATGAGTAAATATATTTTGTACGACATTAAAAAATTTGCTATGAAGAAAGGTATATTTCTTGAAATTATGAATTGTACTTAAAAGTTTGCCAGTTCACAGAATGCGAGTGTAACAGTTCACAATTTCTTACTTCTTAGTTTTCATTAGAAATTGAAATTAAGAATTCTAAGAGTTAAGAATCTAACATATATATAGTGTGTCAAACTCATTTTCACTGGGGGCCACATCAGCCTCACAGTTGCCTTCAAGGGGTTGAATGTAATTTCAACTCCTTAACTGTTAAGGAGTAGTTACATTTATACAGTCCTAAAATTATTTTGGCCCTTTGAAAGCAACTGAGAGGCTGATGTAGCCCCTGGTGAAAATGAGTTTGACACCCCTGCTATATATGTATGCATGTGTATGCGTATACATATATATGTATGTATACATATATATAATTAAAATTGCTAGAAATAAAAAGGGAAACATATTTATGCAAGGAAAGTAGGATGTGCTTTTGGTAAGACAAGTTACGGGGTATGAAGATGTGCTCTTGTTAATGGAAAAAGAGAGTGACTTTGTCCTAAAATAAAATAACTAATTGTTCCAGAATGAGAAAGATTTAAAAAGAAATAGGAAAAAATTGGAATGAATATAAAATAGTCATAGAAGGGTTGTGGAAAAGGAATCTTAGGAAAAGAACTTTCATTTCAATTATCTTTTAAAAGTTAAAAAAAATTAATATCAAAGGTACACTGATGCAAAATTAGAATTTGGTTTTCTGTCTGTTAAAGGGCCAGAGTTCCTTGGACTCCTCATCTGCACTAGATAAGAGATTGTGAAAGGTTTTTTCTTTGTTTTACCTTTTGGGGATTCTAAAATTTGCTGTGCTTCACATTGTCACCATTAGGTCTTTGATTATTTGGGAAAAACGAGTCTTTTCAATATTAAAAATCTAAGTTTTCTTTACAACTATGTAAACTTGTGCATCTGCCTCTAAAATCTTCTGTCACTATGGTTAAATACATGATTAAGTATTGTTTCATAATGATCTATAATATTATTTAATCAAATGTTCAAATGTTTGACACTTTCCTAAAGTCAAATTCCAAAGAGAGTATTTATGACTCCATACTAAACTTTGAAATTTCCCAGTGGGCCCCTGGAAAATCTCAAAGGATTCTCTCTGGCTTGGTAGATGTTTAATTAATTAGGTCTATTTGATATGTTAAATTTCATGGGAAGCATTATCAAATAAGAAATGATAGTAAGTCATGTTATGCTATATTTGTGTGGATGCATATGATTAATACCAGTGTTCTAGAGAACGTATGAAATTCCTGGAAGTCTATTATGCTCTGGTGTAATGTTTCCAATTATCTTAAATGTTTTATGTCACAGAAATAACAAACTTTCTTATCGATTCCATTAAAATGAATAATCATCAGATTTTTACGATGGGCATTTTTAAGTCTTTTGTTATTTACACACAGTTAGTGTTTTACTCTGATGCTTTTGTAAAAGTGAGATTCAATGAAAGGGTCCTACCAAGTACTCTTGTTTTTTGATATGTGAAACATTTATTTGTCTAAAATCTGTCTTCCTGAGTTCTCCCACATAACAGGAATAATTCAATGTAAATTTTGATTTGGAACAATATTCTGGCATTCCCATAGTTCCTTAAAATAGATATACTGATTCTAACATTGAGAAGCATACATATATTTCTACCAGGATATGTACAGATATCTAGATACATTCCTGTGCTTCAATATGTGTATTAAACTTCAAACATTTATTTAAAATATTTTGCTTATTTAGTACTTTCATTTTTGAATGGATTTTAAATTTGTATTTGTATTTTTAAATTAAATTTATTGCCATGACATTAGTTAATAAAATTCTATAGGTTTCAAGTATACTATTTTATAATACAGCATCTGTATTTTACAATGTGTTTTTACCACCTGAGGTCATATCTCCTTCCATTGTCATATATTTGGCCCCCTTTACCCTTTACAACCTCTCCCCTACCAAGTACTCTCAACCACTGACACAATGGTCAAGCCTTGAGTGTATATTTCACAACTGAAGGATCCACCTGACATCTGGTCCTGTGTGCTAGAGACCTCAAAATCAAAGTGACTAGAAAGAGAAGTAGCTGACATTAGGGTGGATCGCTTCTTCCCAAGGCATTAGATTAAGACAATTTCCTTCCATTCCTTCTTCCCCCTCTGATCATCATTTTCCTAATTCTTACATAATGAAAGTCTTCGTGATTCTTTTGTTCACTTTTTCCTTGCCTCGACCAGAAAGGACAATGCCATTGTTCATATGTCTCCGGTGGTTGTGAAAGAGGGTATCCAACCTCTAATGAACTGTTGGATTTGCCATGATCCTGGTGATCCTGTGGTTCTCTCTGATCACTACAAACTTCTCCCTGATTTCCATTTCCCTGCTTTTCTGAAGCAAGCTTACTGGATAAACACTTCTGGGGAACTGGTGATACAGTTACATGAAATACATAAAGAGACCAGCTGGTTTAAAGAAGTATCCTCTCTTTGGGATCATTTATGGACTTACTTAATTCTAGTGGCTAAACAGTGTCTTGATTAGCTTCTAGTGTGAGAGGGGATGGTGTTTGAGGTGGTGCTGCTGTGGTGTGAGCTTCCTAGGATTCAACCGGGGAGAAGTTGCAGAGTTGAGAGTTCAGGTGGGAAAGGTTTCATACTTTTATTCTTGAGATATGCTGTGTGCTTATTTAATGTCTGTCTCTCTCACTAGACTGAAACCTTTGTCATGGTATAGAATGTGTCAGTTATACTCACCTTTTATCCTTAGGACCTAGAAGAATGCCTGACATTCAGTAGGAACTCAAAATATTTGTGAATGCATGAATAAATCTTACTTTGGAAGAGGTTTATTATTATGTTATTTTGATACTATATTAATCTGTATTAAATTTAAAAAATTAAAAAAAATAACAGCTTCTATAACTTTTCATTACTTAGTGCTCCTCAATTTTTTATTTCTCAAGTGTATGGATCCCAGAATTGTATGTATGTTTTAAAACTCTCCTGGAGGTTCTTAACTGGGCTACACTGAGCTCAAAGTAGTTCACACTTAGGCTTCAGGGACCTATGAATATGTGCATGGATATGTTTTTCTGGGGAATGGACTGCTAATATTCATTAAGTATCCAAAGAGGTCACTAACCAGCCTTTCTCCCAATGTTAAAGCCAATTAGATTAGCCAATGATGGGCATATTTGAAATGGTATTTTGTAGTTTTGTAGAAGGGTGCAGAGTAAAGATCTAGGGATCTAGAAAAACTAAAACTAAGTTCTGTTGCCTACTTTAAGTTTGTAATCTTACTGGGCCCCAATATTATGATATATGAAATGAAAATATTAAAGACATAAAAAGATGACCTTTACAGGCCCTTGTAACTTTTATGTTCTTATGTTTTACAACCTAAGTGCTGGTCTCCCAATAGGCTTGTGAAACCTTGTGTTTGTTGATTTGAAGCAAATCTGCACTGTTAAGTGAATGAAGTTCAATTTCTGGTCCTTCTTGAGATTCAGATTGTTATCCACCACACTTAAGAAGTCATTTGTCAACTTGTATTCTTGTAGGCAATTTTTTTATTTTTCCCACATACGCTTCAACTGAAGAGATAGTTTATTTCTTACTTCCTTGTTCTATCATAGGTAATTTGAATTCTCAATCTTATTTCCATGGTACTGAATTGGCTTGGTGACCCTTGAAAGTCCCACAGATCCCTGCAGGGGGTCTGTGAGGTCAAAGTTATATTTATGACAATATTAAAATCTTATTTGCCTATTTTCACTCTCATTTTTCATGGGTATACAGTAGGGTTTGATATCACAACAGATGGAAAGCAGAAACACTTTTAAGGATCCAACTGTCTTTTATTAAGCTAGACATTAAAGAAATTTGCAAAAATGTAAATGAATACTACTCTTCTAATTCTTGGGGGGTATATAGTTATTTTTCATAAAAATATGTAACTTACGTTGATGTACAATGGGTTTATTGTAGTGTTTGAGTATAAAGAAGTTCTGAACAAATTGATGAGGTGGAGAAACTATAGTTACATAAGAGCAATATTTCCACTCCAGGCTTTTATCTTCCTCATGCTGTCATTTAGAAGGGAGACCACATGGCTCTATTGCTCTTGGTGTCACTATTTGGGTCTCAGAAACATAGTGCAGGTCAGCAAGGTGCCATGGTTGAGTCAGCAGAGGAATATTTCAGGTAGAGAACATGCTGGAAACTCACTTTATAACTTTTGAGGCTGTAATTTCCACCCCTCCCAACTTTTTTCTGGATTAGAGATGATGAATGGGTCTAGTAGATGACCCACAGAATATGCTACCATGAAATAGATCCATGTTACCCCCTTTTCAGGACAGTTGCCAGCCCAAAAGGGTTTACACCATGAAATTCTATAGCAGACTACTTCCTCCTTCCCACCTCCCACCCCCAGCCCTGAAACAGCCCCTTGTCTCCTGAGGTAGTTTCTCTGAGCAGGAAATATACATGATCTTTTCACAGATATTTTATTGAGGAATATTTGAACCATTTTATGTAATCATTTAAGAAGAAAAATAAAATTCCTAGAGGCTTTCCTGCCAGGCCAGCCCCATCTATGAGCAATTACTCTCAGGTTCTGAGGACTAGCAATACCCAAGTGCTTGTTGGAAGCAACATTTCTATTATTGTTAATGATGAAAATGTTTGGCTAGGGAGTATACCCATTTTCCTTTTTGTCATTTGTAATAGATTACTCACAGTAATCCTAACTGGAGAGTATATTTTTATGACAGTTGTGCTTCAGAAAGAGAACGGAAATCCTGAGTTATTGGTTATTAAGCTTTGCCTATATGAAACCTGCTCATTTCAAGGCAACTGTGAAAGTAGAATGTATTTTAAAAAAATCATTTAGTTTTTCTATCAAATTATTTTTACTGTATCTTAACATAAATGGAGGGGAAATATGTGTTACTACTAGATATTGAAAACTCAAAACTGCAATATGGTAGATATATATATATACACATATATGTATAATTACAGCATATCAAACCATCATTTTGAAAATTAGACATGTTTTAGGTGAAGTTATTTTCTTTTGGAGCTCTTCTTGAGGAAAATACAGAAACTTATAACTACCTTTTCTGTCTTTTTAAGAAAATAAAGAAAACATTTGAAAAAATTAATGTATTTCTTTTGCCTTATTGGGTTAACATCTCAAAATCTTTGAACTCAAAGGTTCAATTAGAAACATTTTTTACTCTGGTCAAGATGGCAGCATAGGTAAACACAGATCACATCCTCACATAACCACATCAAAATTACATGTAAACTCCAGGGCAACCATCACTCAGAACTATCAGAAATTAAGTGGAAGTACTACAACTATGTAATTAAAGAAGAAACCATATCAAGACTGTAGGAGGGGTGGACTTGCAGAAGAGTCTGCTCCCACACCCATATACGGTGATAAAAATTGGGAGGGCTATCTCAGGAACAAGGGGTCCCAGTACCACAACAGGTTCCCCAGCACAAGGTTTAAGTGCCGAGGAGATATGTTTCCCTAACTTCTGGCTAAAAAAAATCAGTGAGGACTGGGGCTACGAGGAGACAAACTGCTGGAGTTTCAGGAAGTCCCTCTTAAAGGGCCCATGCACAGACTTATTCAGACTCACTCCCTTTGAGCTCTGGTGCTGGGCAACAGCTTCAAAGGCATCAGAGACATATGGGTAGGAACTGAAGTGTCTAGCATCAGCATGAGAGCTGGGAGGGGCAGCTTTTTCCCAGATAGAAGTGCTGGCAGAGGCCATTATTCCTTTTCTGAGCCCTTTTCTCACAGAGCCAGCAGGTGAGCACCATATCTGAAGTTCTACTAACCTGGCTTGTACTGTTTGCCCCACCCTGGTGATTCCCTGAGGCTCTGCCACACCCAATTTCTGGCCCATCCAAGTTGTTTCCAGTGGCTTTTCTACACAAATGGCTTGTCTTGGCTCATGCTTCAGGTTTTCCTAAATTATCTCAAACAAAAAACATCTGGCCTCAGCTAGTCCTGTACCTCTCAATAAGTGGCCTTAGGCCTGGCACTGTCAGCAACTGGCCTTGGTTCACAGTTTGGATTTGCTTTGGTACCTCCATGTCCAGTACAAGTAGCAGCCATCTGCAGATCACTTTGTAGCTTATGCTGGGTGGCCCCAGATATAATATAGACAGTGGCTGACCTGTGCCTACACCTTCTGGGTGGCCCCAGAGCCTGGTCATCTAATGGACAGCTACAGACCATATAAGAGCACCACTACCCAACCACCACCATAAGTGGAACACTCATGTGGCAGATTCAGTGAGCACCAGGGCCCTGCTGAAGTAAGTCTTGCTCTGTGGAGTGGGCCCCTGCACAGCTGATCCTCCACGGTGGTTAGAGGTTGGTGTTCAGTGGTCACAGATAGTCCTTGCAGCTGATTGGCTTGGGTAAATCCCTCCCATTGACCTGCTAATAGCAATCAAGGGTCAATTACAAGAGGCTATAAACAACCCATACAATGGATGCACCTTGAGTAACTCACCTTAGGTGACAGGGGAGGCTGTGCCACTGGACCCTAAAGGACATCTACTACATTGGGTCACTACCAAGTCAGGGAGTCAAAACAGCTTTACCTATTACATAAAAACTAACATAGGGATACTGCCAAATGAGGAGACAAAGAAATGTGGTTCAAATGAAAGAATAGAATAAGACTTCAGAAAAAACAAAACAAAACAGAGACAAGCAATCTACTAGATGCAGAGTTCAAAGCACTGGTTATAAGGATGCTCAACAAACTTTTGGAAAGAGAAGATGAACTTAGAGAGAACTTCAACAGCATAAAAAAGATCAGAAAACCACAAAAAATAACAAGTCAGAAATGAAGGAAACACTAACTGAAATGAAGAACAACTTATAGGGAATCAACAGTAGAGGGGATAAAACCAAGAATCAAACCAGTGATTTGGAATATAAGGAAGAAAAAACACCCATCAGAATAGCAAGAAGAAGAAAGAATCCAGAAAAAGTAGTGTGAGGAGCCTCTGGGACAACTTCAAGTGTAACAACATAGCATCATGGGGGTGCCAGAAGGAGAAGAGACAAGGCAAGGAATTGAAAACCTATTTGAAAATAAAAAACAGAAACCTTTACTAGCTTGGTGAAGGAAATAGACATACAAGTACAGGAAGCACAGAGAGTCCCAAACTAGATGAACTCAAAGAGGCCCACAATAAGACACATCATAATTAAAATGCCAGAGTTAAAGACAAAGTGAGAATCTTAAAAGCAGCATGAGAAAAGCAGTCAGTTACCTATAAGGGAGCTCCCATAAGGCTGTCTGATGATTTTTCAAAAGAAAATCCAGGCTAGAAGGGATGGGCAAAAAATATTCAAAATGATGAAAAGCAAAGACCTACAAACAAGATGACTCTACCCAGCAAAGCTATCACTTAGGATAGAAGATAAAGAGCTTTTCAGACAAGAAAAAGCTAAAGGAGTACACCACCACCAATCCAGTATTATATGAAATGTTAAAGAATATTCTTTAAGAAGAAAACCAAAATATGAACAATAAAATGGTAATAAATACATATCTATCAATAAATGAATCTAAAAAACAAAGTAAACAAGCAGAACAGAAACAGAATCATAGATACAGAGAATGTTTTAATGGTTACCAGATGGGAAGGGGTTTGGGGCAGTGAGTAGAAAAACTGAAGAGATTAAGAAGTACAAGTTGCTAGTTACAAACTAGTCACAGGGATGAAATATATATGCATGACCCATGGACATGGGCAATGATGTGGGGATTGCCTATTGGAGTGAGGGAGTATGGGTGGAAGGGTGTGAAAGGTGAAAATTGGTACAAATATAATAGCATAAACAATAAAATATTATTTAAATAAAATATTTAAATGAACAAATAAATAGAAAATATGTAGTTGTCAAAAAAGAATGAGCACTAACCCACATGAATCTTACAGAGCACAGGAAAGAATTAAACTCTAAGAAAATAAGAGGAATAAAAACAAATAAAGAGGTAGAACTCAGAAACATCACTAGCTAGTGATGAAGATTTCTAAGTGGTTTATTTGAGCAGAAGATAAAGTGGAGGTGTATAATGTACTTTTAGGGTACATCAGTGTTAAACTTTTTGAATTTATTGGGGTGACATGGGTTAATAAAATATATGTTTCAGATGTATATTTCTATAATACAACATCTGTATGTTGTACTGTGTGTTCACCACCCAAAGTCAAGTCTCCATCTATCACCAGTTATTGCCCTTTTTCTCTTTTCTACCTCCCTCACTACCCTCCATTCCCTCTGGTATTTACCTTTATTACCCAGTCCCCAAATCCCTATCACCTCTGACAGCTGTCAGTATCTTCTTTTTATCTATGAGTCTGTTTCTTATTTTGTTTGTTAGCTTATTTAGTTCATTAGATTCCATATATCAGTGAAATCATATGGCATTTGTCTTTCTTTGACTGACTTACCTCATTTAGCATAATACTCTCCAGGTCCACCCATGCTGTTGCAGTGAGTGGGTAAACTTTTCTTCTTTTTTTATGGTTGATAGTATTTCATTGTATAAATGTACCACAGCTATTTTGTCTACTCATTTGCTGGTAAGCACTTGGGCTACTTCCAAATCTTGGTTATTGTAAACAGTGCTGCAATGCACATAGGGTATATATATTCTTTTGATTTAGTGTGTCGGTGTTTTTTGGATGTATTCCTAGAAGTGGGATCACTGAATCCTGAGGCAGTTCCATTTTTAATTTTTTGAGGTATCTCCATACTGCTCTCCACAGTGGCTGCACCAATTTTCATTTTCCCCTAGAATGTACAAGGGATCTTTTTCCTTCACATCCTTGACAATACCTGTTTGTTGATTTATTGATGATAGCCATTTTGACAGGTGTGAGGTCATATCTTATTGTGGTTTTAATTTATATTTCTCTGATGATTACTGACATTAAGCATATTTTCATGTCTATTAGCCATCATTATGTCCTCTTTAGAGAAGTGTCTATTAAGGTCCTTTGCCCATTTTGTAACTGGATTATTTGTTTTCTTGGTGTTGACTTTATAAGTCCTCTACAAATTTTGTATATGAAGCCCTTTTTAGATGTATTGATGAATATGTTCTCCCATCAGTGGAATGTCTTTTCATTTTGGTGATGGTTTCCTTTGCTGTGCAAAATCATTTTAGTTTGATATAGTCCCATTCGTTTCTTCCCTTGCCTGAGGTGATATATCAGAAAAAGTATTGCTGTGAAAATTGTCTGAGATTTTACTGCCTGTGTTTTCTTCTAGGGTTTTTTATGGTTTTAAGTCTTATATTTAAGTCTTCAATCTATTTTGAATTTATTCTTGTGTAAGATGAAAGAAGTTTGAATAATTTTATTTTTTCACATATCTGTCCAATTTTTTAACACCTTTTATTGAATAGATTATCTTCACCCCACTGTATGCTCTTGTCTCTTTTGTCAACTATTAATTGACCATAAAAGTGTGGGTTTATTTCTGCTCTCTCTATTCTTTCCCACTGATTTATATGTCTGTTTTTATGTCAGTACCATGTTGTTTTGATTAGTATGGACTTGTAGTTTGCTATCAGGCAGTGTGATTGGTCCAACTTTGTTTTTCTTTCTCAAGATTGTCATAGCTATTTGAGGTCTTTTGTGGTTCCATAAAATTTTTTTTAATATTTGTTCTAGTTCTGAAGTACAACATTGGTATGTTTATAGGAAAAGTATTGAATATATAGATTGCTTTGGGTGATATGGGCATTTTAAAGATGTTAATTCTTCCACTTGTTTGTATCTTCTTCAGTTTTTTTCTTTAATGTCATAATTTTCCAAGAACAGGTCTTTTATAATCTTGGTTAAATTTATTCCTTGGTATTTTATTTTTTAAATACAATTGTAAATGAGACTGTTTTCTTAGTTTCCCTTTCTGATAGTTCATTATTGGTGTATAGAAATGGAGCTGATTTCTGGATATTTATTTTTTATCCTGCTATTTTACTGAATTCATTTATCAGTTCTAGTATTAACAGTTTCTTGGTAGAATCTTTAAGGTTCTCTACATACAGTATCATGTCATCCGCAAATAATAACAGTTTTACTTCTTTCTTTCCAATTTGAATGTCTTTTCTTCTTCTTCTTGTCTGATTGTTGTGACTAGGAAATTCCAAGACTATGTTGAATAAAAATGGTGAAAGCACACATCCCTGTCCTTTTCCCAATGTAAAGGGAAACACCTGTAGATTTTGTCCATTGTGTATGATGTTGGCAGTAGGTTTGTCATATATGTATTTTATTGTTTTGAGGTGTGTTCCCTTTATTCACACTTCGCTGAGAGTTTTTTTTTATCATAAATAAGTGCTGAAGTTTATCTAATGCTTTTTATGCATTTATTAATATGATCATGTGGGTTTTATCCTTCATTTTGTTTACATTGTGTATCGCATTTATTGATTTGCACATATTGTACCAATCTTGCATCCCTGAAATGTAGCCAAATTCATCATGATGTATCATCTTTTTAATGTATTGCTGGATCTGGTTTGTTAATGTTTGGTTGAGGATTTTACCATCTATGTTGATCAATGATATTGGCCTATAATTTTCTTTCTTTGTAGTAGCTTTATTTGGTTTTGGAATTAGGATAATGCTGGCCTCATAAATTGAGCTTGAGGGTCTTCCATCCTCTTGAATTTTTTGGAATAGTTTGAGGAGGGTAGGTGTTAGTTCTTTGAATATTTGGTAAATTTACTTGTGAAGCCATCTGGTTAAAGCTTTTGTTTGTTGGGAGTTTTTTTTTTTTTTTAAATTACTGCTTTAATTTCACTAGTTGTAATCTCTCTAGTAAGATTTTCTGGTTCTTCCTGATATAGTTTTGGAAGACTGTGCATTTCTAGGAATTTATGCATTTTGTCCAAATTGTTCAATTTGTTGGTGTATAGTTGTTTGCAATATTTTCTTACAATCTTTTGTATTTCTTTGGAATCAGTTGTTACTTCTTCTTTTTCATTTATGATTTTATTTATTTGGGTCCTCCCTCTTTACTTTTTTATGATTCTGGATAAAGTTTCTCAGTCTTCTTTATGTTTTCAAAGAACCAGCCCTTGCTTTTATTGGTCTTTTGTATTACCTTTTTAGACCCTATTTTGTTTATTGATGCTCTAATCTTTATTATTTTCTTTCTTTTACTCACTTGGTTGTTCTTCTTTTTCTAGTTCATTTAAGTGAAAAGTTAGATTGCTTATTTGAGATTTTTCTTGTTTATTGAAGTAGTCCTCTAATGCTATGAATTTTCCTCTTGGGTGTTCTTTCACTGTGTCCCATAGATTTTTATTTGTTGTGTTCTCATTTTCAGTTTTTAAAGTATCTTTTCATTTCTCTTTTGATCTCACTGTTAATCCATTCCTTGTTTAGTAGCAGGTTATTTAATCTCCATGTCTGTGTGTGCTTTTCTCTTGTGACTTATTTTCAGTTTCATACCATTATAGTCAGAGAAGATACTTGATATGATATCAGTATTCTTAAATTTATTGAGACTTGGTTTGTGTTTTAACATGTGTTGTATCCTAAAAAATGTTCCATGTGCACTTGAAAAGAATGTGTATATTTTCCTGTCTTGGGGGAATATACTGTAAGGAATCAATTAAATCCACTTGATCTAGTGTGGCATTTAAGGCTGCTGTTTCCTTGTTGATTTCCCATCTGGGAAATCTAACCATTAATGTAAATGGGGTGTTGAAATCCCCTCTATGACTGTATTATTGTCAGTCTCTCCCTTTATGTTCATCGAGGTTTGCTTTATATATTTAGGTGCTCCTATTTGGGTGCAGAAATGTTTACCAGGTTGTATCCTGTGTCGGATCGATCCCTTTAATATTATGTAATGCCATTCTCTGTCTCTTATTATGGCCTTTGTTTTGAAGTCTATCTTATCTGATATAAGTATTGCTACCCCAGCTTTTTTCATTTCTATTTGCATCAAATATCTTTTTTCATCTATTTTCATCAAATATCTTTTTTCATCTCTTTGCTTTTAGTCTGTGTGTATCTTTCATACAGAGTTGGGCCTCTTGTCGACAGCATATATATGGGTCATGTTTTCTTATCTATTCTTGTGGGGGACAGTGAAGGCTGGAGTCATAGCCAAGGTTGAGTGCTTAACAAAACTGCACTTGATTGCTTGCATCTGCAAGGCGGATCAAGCCAGCAGTTGATGACAGCTGAACCTTTGGGGGTTGAACAGGAGATAAATAACCACAAGCTTCAACTGTATGCACTGTAACTTTTGTGGAAGACATATATATCAGTTAGATACCCTGGGAACAGAACAATGTGTGCCTGCAGCATCTCCCTAAGTTTGCAAAACATCCTTGAGTTCTATCTAACCAACCCCTATAAAATAAACGTGGAGACCATGTTCATGGTTCATTGTTTCTCCATCAGAGGACAATGTCCCACCTGGTCCCTGCTTTTCCTTAAACTGTCTGTGTTGTGTCTTTTGTAATCTCCTGTCACCCCCACTCAGGTACCCCCATTCCACCCTGGTCATGGTAATTCTACTACTCTATGTTTTTTTATTAGAACATTTAAGCCATTTACATTTAAAGTGGTTATTGATAGGTACATATTTATTGGCATTTTCTTCTTTATAATTATTTGTTTCTCTGCTGTTGTAGTAGTTGTTGTTCTTTTTTCTTCTACTCCCTCCTCCTCCTCCTCCTCCTCCTCCTCCTCCTCCTCCTCCTTCTTCTTCTTCTTCTTCTTCTTCTTCTTCTTCTTCTTCTTCTTCTTCTTCTTCTTTTCTTCTTCTTCTTCAAGAAGACCATTTAACATTCTTGTAATACTGGTTTGGTGGTAATGAGCTCCTCTAGCTTTTTCTTGTCTTAAAAGCTCTGTATTTCTCCTTCAATTTCAAATGATAGCTTTATTGGATAAAGTAGTCTTGGTTGCAGGTCCTTGCTTTTCACCACTTTAAATATTTCATGCCAGTCTTTTCTGGCTTGAAATGTTTCTACTGATAAATCATCTGAGGGTCTTACTAGAGCTCCCTTGTAGGTAACTGTCTTTCTGTCATTGCTTTTAAGATTGTCTCTTTGTCTTTAAGCTTTGCAATTTTCATTATGATGTGTCTTGGTGTGGGAGCTCTTTGAGTTCAACTTATTTAGGAATCTCTGCACTTCCTGAACCTGTATGTCTCTTTCTTTTACCAGGTTGGGGAATTTCTTTGTCATTATTATTTTTTTTAATTTGCTCTGCATTGTATTTTTTTTCATTTAGTAGTTATCTTCAAATATGTTCTGAATCTCTTGCTCTCTTTCTTCTCCTTCTAGTGATTCTATGATGCATATCTTGTTATGTGTCATGTTGTCCCAAAGGTCCCTTAATTTATCTTTATTTTTCAAAGAATTCTTATTTCTTTTTGATACTCTGCTTGCGTGATTTTTTTCTACCTTGTCTTCCAAATCACTGTTTCAGTCCTTTGCTTTATCCATCCTACTCTTTATTCTTCTAGTGTATTCTTTATTTCAGGTAATACAGTTTTTATTTCTGACTAGTTATTTTTTATGATTTCTATGTCATTTATTTACACTTGCTATCTTTGTTGAAATTCTCACTTTGTTCATTGAGCATCCTTATAACCCCCTTTTTAAACTCTATATCTGCTAAATTGCTTGCCTCTATTTCATTTAGCTTTTTATTGAGATTCTTTTAATTTTTTTCCAAATGGAGCCTGTTTTTTTTTTTTGTCTCCCCATTTTGGTTGCTTCCTTGTGTTTGTTTCTGTGTATTAGGTAAATCTGCTATGACTGCCAGTCTTGGTAGGGTGGCCTAATATAGTATATATCCTATGGGACCAAGTGGTACAGTCTCCTTGATCACCTGAGCTGGATGCTCCAGGAATGTTTCATGTATTGGTTCTGATGGCCCTCCTATTGTAATTGTGTCTTGATTACTATTGGCACATTTGTGTGTCGCGTCAACCCTCTGGCTAGCTGACTGTGAGATTTGAGCTTGACCAGAGTATTGGCCTTTATGCAAGTGCTGAGCACACAAAGCAGAATTTACGTCAGCAGGGTCTGGTGCCTTCCGAAATCTCCTTTGGGATATGCCATTTGTGAAGCTAGTAGGAATCTGCTTTGACATTTTTAAAAGCTGGCCACTGGGTGTATTGGTTCTGGAGCCTCTGGGGTAATAGTTTGGTGTGGGCCAGTGTCAGACACTGCCTGTGATGGCTCTGGGTAACCTGTACGGAGCTACAAAATGATCCATAGTTTGTAGTTGCCTTTGCTGGGCCTAGGTGTGTATGGGAAAGACTAAGCTATGCACCAAGGTTGGCTTCCACTGGCACCAAACTTGGGGGCAGGTGCCAGTAGAGACTCAAGATACTCCAAAATCTGCCCCCACTTGTCTTTGCCTGCTGGCTGCCTGTTAGGCTGAGTGACTGATATAGGTTTTAAACTCGGTGTCGGTTCTGGGCCTGAACCCCCTCAGCAAATGTTCCTGGGTATACCGACTCTAGCTGCCACCTGCTAGGTGCCCTCATACCTTTGTGTGTGTGTGTGTGTTGGGGGGGTGCTTCTCAGTGAGTCATTAGGCTAAGGCCAGCAGAATTGATCAGACCTAAACAGACTAAGATTTGATCATATAAAGGGAAGGCTCTGCACTGGTTAGCATGTGAGAGAAAAATGGCCCCTGTTTTAGAGCCACACAACTCACTCTGTCCTGGATTCTGCACAGACCTTGGCAGTGTGGGGCCACCGGGATTCTGGAGGTGGGGTTGCTGGGAGTCCAGAGATGGGGCTAGTGGATCTCCCATGATGGGGAGGCACCAGTAATATATATGGGAAAGTTGGCAGAATGGCCCTTGCCCCAAAGCCACACCACTTAGTTACTGATACCTCCTGAGTCTACTCAGACCTCTACACCCCAGGCCAGGTAGTGGATTCCTCAGCAGGATATGAGCACCACAGGGTTTTGCAACAGGGAGTCCAAAGGTTTGGGCTGTTGCATTGTCTCAGGTTGGTGCCTTTTTGCATGGAGTGCTCCATTCTAGAATGATGGCATCTGCAGTGTGGAAAAGTGACTCAACATAGGGTCCTGGCACTCTCCCCTTAGCTCTCTCCCCAGAGCCACAAATCCCAGTTTCTTCTCACATGACTTTAGTTCACTCTGTACTCCCTTTGCCAGAGCCCAGGGTAGGTGGCTTCAAATGAGATTTTGTGCATTCGCCCTTTAAGAGGGCACCTATGTCTTTAGCAGACTCCTGTCTCTTCCTGGAAGACAGAATTTTTGCTGATTTTCACAGACAGGTGTTACATGGGTACCTCTTCCTGGCTCTTGTACACTGGACTCGGGAGCCTGGCTTGGGGTTGAGATCCCACACTCCTCAGAGGGGAACACTTGCAACCTTAATATCCCTCTGGAATCTCAGCCACTGCCCGGTGAGAGTGGAGCTAGCCTTTTTTGTAACTCTGCCCTTCCTACCAGTCTTGATATGGCTTTTGTAAATCCTTGATTATAAAACTTCTGATCAACTAGTCTTCAGTTGGTTATTCAGGGTGATTGTTTTATACATTAGTCATGTTCTAGTTTAGTTCTGGGAGGAGGTAGATGTATCATTCACCTACTCTGCTGCCATCTTGGATTCTCTATCATTAAAATGTGACACATAGTTTCTTGGTGCTTTGAGTTGTGAAAGCTGATACCAAGAAAACTTTAATCATTTGACTCATTTTGGTGAAAGTAGACTTTAGCTGAAGTGATACTGAACTGTGAAGGCAGAACACCCTTGTTAATACCCTGTTAGGGGGAAAAACAGTTATTTCAATATGGTTTATATTTAAAAAAGAAAAGCAAAACCAAAACTCTGTTGAAAAGAGAGTAAACCTGGGAAAAGAAATATTATAGACATTTCATTTGAATGTTACTCTGATTAGTAATATTGCTGGTTTTGGAAAGTCTACCCTATTTTCCTAAGGTTTATGCTTCTAACTGTATGTTTGTATAGGTGTGAGTGTATGTGATTTTTCTTCTGTCAATACTAATAGCAAACTTGGAATTTGATAGTGGTTGGCTACTTAGAACTAAAATCCAATTATAGGCCTCTGTAGCAAGCATAATCCCCTCATAGAAACCATAACAAAGTGAAATAGCAAAAAAAAAAAAAAAAGAAATAAATATTTGTGTAATCAATAGAGGTGATTTTGTTGTCTTCTTATAATATGTTACCTGGTTGAATGATGAATAAATAAGACCAAAAAAACTCCACAACTTTAAAGCAGTTTCTGAAACCTTGGAGAAAATATTGGATGGTGTCTATGGGAAGATATAACAAACAGCAATGAATTCTAAATCCAGATTTTTTGAATGCAAAATTCATAGATAATCTCAGGAAGGAGTTGAGAAAACATTGAAAGAGATCAATGTGTCTATAATAGAGAGGTCTTTCAACTCAGACACAAAACGATCATGTACAAAAGAGGCATATGCCATGGGCAAACAAAAAGGGGTGGTACATATCTAAAGAATAGGGTCAGAAAGTCTAAAGTCCAGAAAGACTTTGTGAAAATGCTAACGGCTACCAAAGTCCTGAAAGCTATCTTTGGAGCAAGGTGAAAAACAAGAAAGAGATTCAATTTCAGGGAAAATAATATAGTGACAAAAAATGTCAGAGAGAAAGCAGAATTATCCATTTTTTCTCTGTTTCTATGTTCTGTATAAAAGACTAAATTTTATTTAATGAGCATAGGCAGAGTTCTTTCAGAGGAAGGATTTGTGAAATGGTGCCCTAAACTATAAAATTACTATTAAAGTATTAATTGCTATGTATATTATTATTAATATTTTTCAATCCTCACCTGAGCATATACTTATTGAGTGGAGAGAAAGGGAGAAAGAGTCAGAGAGAAAGGCAGAGAGAGAGAGAGACATGTGAGAAACATTGATCAGTTGTCTCCTATACATACCCCAACCAGGGATCAAACCTATAACCCAGGCATGTGCACTGTAACCTTTTGGTGTATGGGATGATGCTCTAACCAACTGAGCCACTGGGCCAGGGTGTTATGTACATTATTATTAACTAACCTAGTCTACCTTAGAATCTAAGAATCTATGCTAATGCTTAGTTAGACTCGTATCACCCATTAAAGAGTAATACTCTTGCTTATCCCATATAGAATTCTCTATTACAATGTCACAAATATCACACCATTTATCTGATCAATAAGTGTGTCCTTTGGCTTTCTCTTCAACATATATTTACATTCTCTGCCTATGCTCATATTTACACTACTTCATACCATTTTTTGTTATCACTTCTCATTGTGCCATTGCTACCACCATAGTCCCAACTACCATTATCTTTAACTTGAGACATTTTCATAGCTTCTTAATTCTTTTCACCCTTGCTCACCTCTACAACTTGTCCCACCCTCACCCCTTCTATTCTCTACACAGCAGCCAGGATAATAATTCTAAAACATAACTCGGATCATTTACTTTCTCTATTCAAGCCTCCAGTGGGCTATAGAGACTTACATACAAAGAAAAAATAACTGCCAGTCATCATGTTCTTATTTTCTCCAGTGTTCCCTTAGCTGATCTTTCCCACTCTTGCCTCTCACAGGTCTCCCTTAGCTTCCCTATCATTTGCTTCACCATTTCTTCAACAATATTGATCCCATTGATTCACTATAGAATCATGGAGCTTTGCTAAACTTCAATGTTCTGATTTTATCTTGCTACAAAGGTAGATGAATTTCAGTGTGGTCTTCTTCATTTACAAGCAGTGTGTACTCAACAACTATTATCATGTCACCACCAATCTGGTTTTGTAGTTTCAAGTGGACTTACAGTTAATATTATCATAATAATGATATTTTATAACGAGTTTGATGAAAGTAAGACTTTATTTTTGTTTCTCACTTCTCCTTTAAATTCATTTCTGGATGAAAAATTAGTCATGATCCTTGGCTTTTCTTATCTGTCTAGGATAGATAAATTGTACTTACATTAGAAATTAGAATGTCTTGCCTTTGATAATAATCAAAACCCTAAACTTGCTTGAAGTCAAGTATTTTGTATTCATTGAAATAGACCCACATGGGCAGGTCATCTGTAATAGAGAGGAAGAAAGCCATTCTCTTTTTTTTCACTTCTATCTCAGCTGAGTGTATAGGGTTTCAGTTTCCTCTGGGGTGGGTACCTGAGGAGATAAGAGGGGAAAAGACATTAGGGTGGTTTTAAAACATGGCCACAAATTCTTGGTCCCTGTTCCCATTCAGAGTTTTTGTTTATATATAGTATCTTAGGATTTGGGTAGGTTGGTGACTGTCTTAATCAAGGGAGTGTAGTGGATGTGATGTGTGAAATGCCTCCAGTCATTTGAGTCTTCCCAGCTGAGGGTCCAGATAACATAGGATAGAAATAAGACATTCCTACTGTTCCCTATCTGGCTTCCTGACTCACAGAACCCATGAATATAATAAAGTTACTGTTTTATGTCCCTAAGTTCAAGATGACTTGCTGCATAGCAATAGATATGTAGAACAGAAGGAAGAATGTTTTTTACTTGTATTGAACTTATACTTGTTAATTAAAACATTACTTTTGTGGGTTTTGGGCCTGATTTATGTTTAGACTCTTTCCCTCAAGTTATATTTTTAGGGACTCCCTTTAGATCCTTTCTAATGGTAATGCCTAAGATGTGAGAAGCGAGTTGGACTCACAACACATCTCTACAGAAGTCTGGCCTTACCAGATTATTCACATTTGCCTTTTCATCCTTAAAGATATCATGTTTCTTCCTTGTGTTTTATTTTATTTTTTAAATCCTTACCTGAGGACATGTTTGTTGGTTTTAGAGAGAGAGGAAGGTAGAGGGAGAGAAACATTGGTGTGAGAGAGAAACATTGATCAGTTGCCTCCCTAGGTGACCTGACTTGGGATCGAACCCACAACGTAGGTATGTGCCCTGACCACAGATGAAAATCATGACCTTTTTTGGTGTACAGGACAATGCTTCAACCAACTAAACCACTTGGCCAGGGCTGTTCCTTGTGTTTTATGCATAGTTTTGATTTTATAATTATGTTATGATTAGTTGTGTAGGCATCTCTCTCTAGCTAAATTTTGAGTTTCTTAAAGGCAGAGACTGTTTTCTTTCTCTCAAAATTAGTGGAAAAAACTATATTAGACATGCAAAAATGTTATGGCCAATTGTAATAATCTCCTTGGGAGAAGGTCTGTTTATGAGGTACTACAACTGTCCTTTTCATTTTCTCTTCTAGAATCTCATTTTCTAAAGTCAGAGTTGAACCTTAAATGAGGCTGAAAAACACTTTTTTTTTATCCTATGAAAAAACCACCAGGTATATAGATATTTAGAGTTGTCACATCTAAAATCTCTCAACAGTTCCTCCTGACACTGGTAGAATTTTCATTCCCATTTCCTGTGCTATGTTCAAATCTATTACACTTCTCAGACTTCATTGAATTATTCTTCACTTACTTTTTCTACTAGGTTTGGAAATTCTGAAGGGTATCATATTTTATTGTCTTAGTATATTGTCATAGTAAATGCTCAGAAACTTTTGTTGACCAGATGAATGGATGAATGAATGATTAAGTTCCCAAGGAATATTCCTATTGAAATCAATTAAACCATAGTGTTTATGCTGAAATTTAAACCATAGTTAATATGCTGAAATTTCTTTCTGCTTCTAAGTGTCAAACAAGTGAAAAAACTAGCTATTTAATATGACAATCATTTTCAAACATTGCTTTATATTATGAACAGCTTTAAAAAAAATCCTGGAAACTAAACAAAAAGCATAAAGGAAAGCAATTGATATGAGAAGCTGAATCACTAAAGAAATAATGAGAAGCAATGGGAGAATTATTTTATGTGAGTAGATGTTTAATGCATAAATGTCAGTCTGTGCCAACAGCTTACCATTCTGCTCAGCTTGGAATACTTATGATGCTGAGAAGTACAAGATGCTGGGGAAGCAGGAGATAAACAGATGAACTACTGTTTGTTGTTTCAGTAATGTTCTCAGATTAGCCAGATATAAAACTTTAATTATGACTAGTCCTGTTTACTTCACATTTGACAGAAGTAACACATGCCTCAGAAATTTCTATTAAAATATACTTGCCATTTTTTTCCTGTGAAAGACTGAATGTTAATATTCTATGTAATCCAATCCATACAGTGTTATTTTTGGTTATAAATGTTATTTTTAAAAAAGAACTTTTTTTCTATTGTATGGTAGCCTTTAATCCATGTCTTTAGGAAGCCTTTTTTTTCTAAGTAAATGATAGATAACACTATGATATAAACACTATGATAAAACTGTTACCAATTGAAGAATTTAAATGCTCATTGTATTTTTTCTAGCATAGAAATATAAATAAATATGCTTTGATAAAATTTGTGACAATTATTTTAAACAGTTTGAAAAAAGTATTTTGCTCCTCTTCCTTTGTCCTTTACTGGAGATTGTCCTTTCTCAAGTTTAGAAAGTCAGCCTTTTAAAATCAGATATTATTAGCAATTCTTGAATCTTTAAGATTTGATATAATTTATTTTAGGCAATAAGTGTCATCAAAGTTATTTTTCCAAAGAATTACAAAAATCACACAGGGCTTTGTGAACATCAAATGGTGCTCATTAAAAACAAACAAAGAAAAAGAAACCCAACAAGGACAAAGAAAAAATCTCACATACAAGACAAAATTTTTTTGATGAGCATGCAGGAGACATTTCAATAAAAGATTCTTTGTAATGACCAAATGATATGACTATTAACAGATAAATTAAGCAGTAACTCACAAAGTGAATTTCATATGGAAACTCACGCCTCATTTACCAATTAAGTGCTCTGCTCAGTGACATGTCATTGCTTTGTGACTGAAGTTATATCAAAAGCATTGTAAACACTATTCATTCTCTCAGAAAACTGAAGAGAGACCTTGTCCAGTCTTTCAGGTGGATCCACTGAGGTGACTGTCATCATTGTGAAGGAGCTGAAATACCAAGTCAAAGGTTGAGGTTGGCACAGTTAGAGTAGGACAGAGAAAAAGTGCTGTGCGTGCTGTCCGGAGATTGCTAGCACACAGCAATTTGCTTTGTCAATGTACCATACAAACAGTAACTCTTGATCTTTACTCTGTCTTAATAAGTAATTATATTTTCCTTTTTCAGAATTGTAAGGAACTGAAGTGTAGATATACTAAGCTATTTTTCAAGGTTTCTTAAGGAGTGATTGTAAACAACAAATCTGTAGGCCAAACCCTTGCAACTTCTGGTGTTAGGCTCAAGCACTTGCTCTTAAAAATGTCCTTATTAAAATAAGAACAACCTATTTTCTTAATTAAATTGCAGACATTTTTCTCAAATTGTCCCAAATTCAACCTTTTTTTTTAGAGTTTGCTGTGAAAATATTTTGCACAAATATGTTAAAGAAATAAGGATGTTTAGTTGTTTGTAAGAAACTGTAGATAATTATGGCTGAACTTGAAACACAGCCATAAACTTTAAGGTTGGCTAAGGACAAACTTGTGAAAGGTATAATTTTCTTCAGTGCCTTCTCATGTTTCCTCCTATGTCCCTTCTATCCCCTCCTTTAGCAATCCTTTCCCTCCACTGGGTTAGTATCTTACCCTAGTGAATCCTGACCTTATGCTACCTTCAGATACTTCTCATGCTAACCAGCATGCAGCAGTGGTTAGGTGTGTGGATCGAAGGTGTCTACCTACACATCAAAGTCTGAAAAATATCTGCTACTCAGAAGATGGGTGATCTTCAGCTTCTGACCTCTCCAGATCTAAAATTCCTCATCTGTCAACTAGACTTAATAGTATTTACCTTAGATCATGCATGTGAAAGATTTAGCCCAACTATCTGGAAAATTTTAAGTACAAAATAAGTTCTAGTTATTTTGTTGCCTTTTCTATTTTTGTCCCTGTTGCTGTCTTATCAGATTTTCACAACCTAATGTGATAATTAATGAAGATTTCATGGCAGATATACAAAAATACCTTTATTTAAAAAGAAAAGTTTGATGGTCTCTGAGTCCTTGAGTCTTAAACACAAAGGTTTAATTAATTGCATTTAAATCATTACACATGCAAAGTCTCTATTATTTACTTGTTTGTTTAGTCTTTTTCCATTTCCATTTTCTATACTCCAATACTAACCACTGTAGTGTATTTGATGTGTACCCTTCTGTTTGTATTCTTATGGATTATGTATTTTTATTTTACTTGCATGTTTTACTCTATGTAAATTGTGTACTGTGTACTAGATGTCATTCATTTTCATGCCCTTTTCACTTACAGGATGTTTTTAAGACCCAGGTAGGCTGAATATACTAGTCCCTCATGTTTAACTGCTGTGTAGATTTCAAAGGTGGGCATTGATCCAAAAATTTTCAAAAGTTTTTACCAAAGAACTCCTTTTGGTTGAGGAGAGTGGACTTACATCTTAATAGCTTCTCGAAGTGGAGCCCAAAGCTCTAGGGTTAAGTGGATGTTTCTTTGAAATAATTTGATTTATCATTTTAAAAGAAATCATGTGGAGTTTGCATTCAGTTTAATAATATATCCACGTTTGTCTATTATAAAGATAACCTTTTGGATTACAGATAAATTGTTTAATTTTTATTCTCACTAAATCAGTAAAATTGAGGCTCCAAGAAGATGTACCATTTTTTCCCCTGTGAGTTGTAGATTCTGCATACCATCAGGTGTTCTGAGTTTGAGAAGCATGATCTTAGTCTAAAATCAGCAGCTTGTAAGTGTGGGGTTTTAGGCAAAAACTTTAAGTTGACAGAGAGTAGTAGTTAAATCTCTTCTTAGTAGGAAAGGCTACCCTAATAAATATGGTTAGCTCCAAAAACTTGAAGCATGACATTTACCTTAGTAAACTGCTGAAGCTATTGGCTTCTGCACCAACTCAATCACAGTAATAATATAGGATAACCAGATGTGTTCCTAAAGGAACAATCTTTGAAAGAAGCCAAACCTTTAGGAGGTTACTTATGGAGTGGCACTAAGAGATAGATGTCTTATTTAGGGGTTCCATGAATTTCCCCTTCATTTCCATTAATGGTTCCCCAAGCCCCCAAAATACATGTATCCCCTAAGTAATAACTTCAGATGCCACTACTTCCAATCAGAGGGCTTCCTCCACCTACCTCTTGCCAGTCATTCTAGAGCCACCACTGCATTTCTGCTTTCATAGCTTTGTTAATATTGTCTTAAGCCTTTCTCCTCTCATTTACTGTTTATTCTGTATAGTTCAGGTCATCAAGGATTATCTATTTTCTTGTGCTTTCCTAGATTTTATTCATCATTCTGTCTCTCTGAAGTCCCTTACCACTGAATGACTCTTTAAGTTAGCCCTTTTTATTTATTTTTGTTTCACGGGTGTTTATCTTGACTGTAAACTCCCTGTTGGAAAGGATTACATTTCCTATATTTTTATGACCCTTGGCACCTCACATAAAAGTGGACATGCAGTGTACTCTCAATAAATACTTATTATTTAGATAAATTGCTTTACCTTAGAATATTTGGTTGAATTTTAATTGTTCATGGCTTTAAGCCTTGCCACACAAAGTATGGATCACAGACCCAAAGCATGGGCATCAGTCAGAAAACTTGTTAGAAATGCAGCAAAACTTTTGTTTTTGGTAAAAACTTGTATAAAGCCAACCGAAAACTTTATGTATTTATTGGCAGCAATATTCTATGCAGGTACAATGTAGAGGGAAGCATACAGCTTTATTATAAAATTATGTGCTATGAAAAAATTATTTTGAAATGTTGCAGGATTATTATTTTATGGGATAATAGGTTTCTTTTTAAACAAGTTACAGGAAGTAAGAAAAATAAGAGTGTTTGAAAATACCCAGTATGTCATTGTCATTTGGAACTCAATAAGCTATTACAGTTTTGTCAGGTCCAATCTCTAAGGAAGTGAATGAAAATGTATATCGTAGGCAGTCTGACCCCTATCAACACCATGCATCATGGTTACTCCGACATCTGAAGAAGAGCAATTCCGCTCTGTCAACTTGGAGCCTCAAAGTTACTGGCAGAGGTCACTCACTCCTTCGCCTTCAGCTACTGGATATCAGATTGAAATTAAAGTGAGAAGGTATGGAGAAGGTGTCCTACAGCTTCTGTCAAATTATCCTAATCTTCATTAAGATGTACTGCTAATTCAGCATGTTTTGAGGGCTCCTGACAACGATGAGAAATGTCACCCTACGACTTTAAAGGACTTAAAGGATCTGAGGCATCTTGATTTGAGTCAATTTCTCCCTGATACATCCTGGGCCCGAGAGGGTAGGTGTCTTTTTTTGGTGCCTGCATGATTGTTGTACACCTTTGTGTTTCTGGAACACAGAATGACAGCCACATTGACTGACTGAATAAAACATTAGGCAGCAGTCCGAAGGCTGCCTGAGGTACTGGCGCTCCTACACCCTTCGCATTCAAGATTCGTTAGAGCGAAGGAGTGAAACTGTAAAAATAAATGTAACGTAAAAGGTAATAAATTACCAGAGGCTTCACCCTCTAGGTTAACAAACAAAATCCCATGAGAAAAAGCTAATTGCTGAGTTTTAAGCTTTTGCTTAAAAATATTTATTTTGAAAGGCTATTTCTTGTAGCTGACAGCTTGCTGGATGACTATCAGAAAAGTGTGGAGTATGCTCTTCTCGCTTGTAAGATATGTTACAAGCCACTTTATTTCTTAATAATTGAGATTCTTTGTGGATAAAGTAGACTATGAATACCTGGCTTTTTAAAAGAAACAAAATCCTGTGGTGATAAATCACAACCACAACAGCATCTGGTTTACTTTAGATGAAAATCGAGAAATGTAATTAGCCATATAAATAAAAATACAAAAAAAATTAAGAAATGGAAACCCTCAACTATTTCAATTTTGTCCTGCTTCCTCTTTTGGGAATAATTAGAATGTGTAAAGAAAGGGAGAACTGACAGCGGATATACTAACAACCTTGAAGTGTACTGGAAAATATGACCCAAGTTTCCCTGGATTTCATGAAAGGGAGACTAGACAAGGGACCATGATAATAACCATGATAGCAGGAATGTCATTATTTCTTGCTTCAACCTTTAACATAGAAGCTCCAGGTAAAGGCAAAGTCCCTGCCTAGTGTCACTGCCCTCCTGTCCAGCTCCACTGCCTTTCTGCCAGAAGCAGGGTCTCAGGAGGCGCTGCCACTGCTGGATAAGGCACTGTCATGGATGCACTGCGGCCTCAGAGATACCACATTGTGCAGGGTCCATGGTAGCATGGGAAGAAATATCTCCTCTTGGTTAGACTGCTTCAGAGGTTTCAATATAGTACTGTTGTTCATCAATATTTTGTGATGTGAATAAACTCCTGCAGTTTTTACTTGTAGATTCTTCTCTCTCTAAGCTGGAACCCTGGTATGTCCATAGACCCAGCACACAGATAAATTTGATTGATAGCTACAGTGAGTTAACTCTCTAGTCTCTGGCTTTGTCACCAAGTCAGTTCATTGTGTCCTTTTCATTTACCCTCCATGAGTTCCTTCAGCCCCCCATGCCAGTTGATTTGAGAGATCTCACTTACTAAGTCCTAATGTGTGCTTATCCCAGACTCATCAGGCCTCAGCAATGAGACTAGCAGGTCCCACACAAACATGTCTTGGTTGGGCCCCCTTTCTTGTCCACTAGACATGCCCAGACACATCTGACTCACAGCCATGGACACAGCCTTAGTTTAAGCCGCTGGTTTTTGTGGGCTGGAGAATCTCCTACTGCTGTATATGTGCACACCACTTTTAGAAGGAAAATTGGGTCAGTGTTCTCTTATTTTCATTGTGAAACCTTGGAAACATCAGCTAGTATACGGAGTTGAGGCAGATCGTATATGAAGTTGAGGCTGTGGGAGGGTTCCCTTGCTCACTGAGTACCAACTACGTGCCGGGCACTGTGATGTGTGTTACTTAATTTAATTCTCACAACAGCCTGCTTTGTTTTACAGTTCACAATATTAAACAAAAGCAAAGAAACATAAAAAATATGCTGAGGCTGAGTTTCAATAACTTTCCCAAATTTATATAATTAGAAAGTGGTAGGTGCTTCAAACCATGGAAAATCAAACTGCACAGCCCATTAATTTTTTTCACTATAATATATTGAAGATATTTATATATCCTCCCTATTTTGAAAATTCATGAGATTCCTCTCTAAATTTGGACTCCCTTTACACATTTCTCCCCATTGCATTACTCTGAATGACATACTCACCTTTGTTTTTTTACCAGAAACTTTTCACAGTTATTGTTTCCTAGAAGAGTTGTGGCAGTATATTAGCACAATAGAGAAGGAGCTGCTACTAACGCAAACAAGTCTAAACAATGCTATCATGCTCAGCACCTTGTAGCTGACAAAACGTGGCTGCTCATATTCCTGGAAGGGTAGTCCTGGACATCTGCCATTTCCATTAGCGGAAGATGCTTCTGCTCAGTGATAAATGGGTTCCCGTTGTCTTACAGTATTCAGCACTTACCATGTTCAGCCAGGAGACCATCAACCCTTTATCAAATCAAGAAGTAAGAGCAAAGTTAATGCCAAAAGAGAACAACAGGGTGTGCAGTTTGGTTCACTGTTCTCTAAGTCTGTGGACCAGTAGGATTGTGTCATAAATACGCTCCCAAGAGCGCTCTGCCTGGAACTTCAATTATAGAGACAATGGGTGCATCTCCAGCACAACTGCTTTGTGTGTTCCAGTATTGTTCTATGTGTTGCAACCAAAAAAATAAGTAATTAGTGGCTTTTTATGCTAGGTGCTTTAGTTGCAATTGGGTCATTATTTTTGAAATTGTTTCAGTGTTAATAATGTATTTTTGGTAAACAATACTTTATCAACTAAGAGACTCTTACTGATAGAATAGATACGTCAACTTCCTGTTCTTTTTGTCTGTGAATGTTTTCTAACCTATGTGTAATGAGTTGTAAGATACTAAATATTATACTTTTTAAATATAATCTATCAAGGTCAAATGCATGAAATCAGATGATATGATTGCTAAGAAAATGGAAGTGTTTTACTAAATGTAACTATATTGTGCAGTTTTGTCACTTTACATGAATTTGCTACATAGCTGCTCATGGGATGAGTGGAAGGAGGCCCTGCTCATTCACTGACTCATTCAGTTTTCTTTTTAACACTTACTTGTTGGGTGCCCAGTCCAAAAAAAACTTTGGGCCAGGCAACGGGTATTCATCATTGAATTTACAGAAGTGCTCCCTGTTCTCAAGGAACTCTTCTCTCCTGACTTAGATGGCTCAGGAGTAATTCCACTGATCCATGTTTTGATAATTTTTGAAATTAATTTCTAAAGGTTTTGTATAGTTCTATTCATGTTTTAAAGATTCACAAACTGGATATATTAGTAATCTATACTTTCTTAAATAACTCAAACATGTATATGTTAAACTTACCAAAACAGCAACACGGTTAACAGCTATGCCTACAACTTTTATCTATTGGTTGACAAAGCATCTGTTAGCCATGGGGAGGCAAAGGAAGAAAAATGTTATATTCTTAGTTCACACACACACACACGCACTCACACACACTAAAATGCTCCTAATAAAGTAACTTAAAAAGACAACTTAGTCTCGTAGTACTTCTCTTTTAGATTCAGATAATCAGGGTTGTGAAATAAATTTTTGGAGAGCAAATCATGTGGATTAAATTGGTTCTAACCTTCCACATCAAGAACAACCTCAGAAACAGAGCTAAAATGTCTTTAGTAACAGACACAAAACAAAAAACTCATGTGCAGTGGCTGAGTATAACATAATAGGGAATGCTGGGACCTGTAGGGACATTGGTGATCCATGGAGTCTAAAAATTGCCAAGGGGTCAATATTTTTTTTAAAAAAACAAATGTTTTCTGTTGGCTAAAACAAAGCACCTTGATCTGAGACCCTTCTTACTGTGTTAAAGGCAATTCTTTCCATTGCTTTTCTAAAGTATCGGTCTTTAAAAAACAGGTATGACTTAAAAAAATAAAACTACTACTATTTTCTAGGTTTGAGATGGAAGCCATTAATTAAAGGAGCAATTTCACTTCAGAACGGTAGCATTTGACACCAAATCCATAACAAGTTTCACCAGAACAAGGTTTTCTTTCTGCTGGGAATCACTTATTCAATTAAAGGATACCTCACACTTTCAATTACCTAGACAAAAGAAAATGGAAGATAATCTGTTATAGCTAAACAATTAGAATTCATACAAAGAAGAAGGAAGATCACAAGGTCATATCAGAGCCTGGTTTTTATATTTATGGGAAAAATTATTTCCTTACTCTGAAGGAAATTGGAGATTTATGTGTCCTACTTTAAATATCCACAGTCTTTTTAAAATCAGAGAAAACCATGCCTCTTTAACCCAGCATTACAAATTTTGTGTTTGGAAATGTGATACTTTAAAACCCTTTTGCTTATAGGAGGCAGGAAATATAAGACAGACGAACCACTCAGGCTGCCAACGCCAACCCTTTTGAGAAATAACAAAATCTCTCTGAATCATTAAATAAATGCATTTATCCTAAAAAATCAGACCATCTCTACTATAAATTTTTATTTTCTTAGAAAATATACAAATCAAAGCATTTCATTTTATAAAGTGTGCATTAATGACCACGAAGTTATCAAAAAAGGGTTCCAGCCCCTGTGTCCTTGCCCTTGACAGCTTACAAAAGACTGCTTTTTTATGATGCAGTTCTCCCAGGAATCTGGTACACAATCAGTAATTGATTTTGCGGAGAGATCTAATTGTTTGATAAAAGCATTATTTCATCCTTTAGAATTGTAACCTTGGGGGAAGAGGTCTTGACTCTTCTTTTACGATCTGGAAGAGGTATGACTCTAGATTAAATGGTACTGCGTGGTTGACTGTTTTGAATTAATTGATTGGTCATTTCAACCAAGTAACCAGTTTATCCTTTTTTCCCCCCACTTTCATTTAAGTTTTTTTTTTTTTTCCTGAGAAAGTAGGCTTTAATTAGGCCAAAACCAGAGTTTACATTTTGCCCAGGTAGAAGCAAAATTGCTGAAAGCCTTAGAGACTGTTGATCAGAAAGTTTTTCATAAAGGAACATTTTTGAGGGGGTGTAATTCCCTTAAAATCATCCTTAACTTAGCATATCCTAAAGTGAACTTCTTTTCACCATTGAAGTGCTCCTTCCATGATCTTTTACTATCCATGACTTTCTTGAAGCTGAGCTATGATCCTCTTAGTCTTCTGCACAAAAATACTCATTGCCTCCCTATTGATTATGAGTCGCAGTCATCCTAGGATCTTTGAAATCTGGTGATTTGCTTATCATCCACTAAGAAGATACTTCTGTTCCTTCTGCAGCAACCGATTTAGACTACTTGCTCTTCTCTGAAATTTCCCTCTTCTACATCTTGGCTTACCTGGTTCAGCTGCTGCAAATGCAGGTCTAAGGATCATGCTGATAGTTAGCTCAGTGCATATTCTTGATTTATGTGTGTGAAGAGCTTCTCCAGGCCACTCTTGGAGAGGATCTCTTTTCCTTGTCTCTTTTCCTTCTCTCATTGCCCCCACTTTACCTCCAACCACCAGGCCATACCATAGCCTAGTTTTTCATGCAGGGGATCAGGGTTGCTGCCTGGATTTAAACCTGAGTTCACTAGGAAACACTCAACTAACTTGTATTCATGTCACTATTTTTAATCTCCAGGACAGAGTGTACTTTTTTGTGTTGCTTAGAATCCTGTTGGTATGTGTCAAGTATTAAGCACTCACATTAGTAGCAATGACAAAGGACTGCAGAGATGGAAATTCTCTGCTGCAAACGATACAAGTTCTCAGGAATGCTAGTCTCAAAATAAATTGAGATGCAATTATCATCACTGCTAAGATAATAAGTCTACAGTGGTCGTTATCTTGGACATAAATGAACTAGTGTTTCTGATTTGTTTATGCCTCTGGGACATAGTCTAGAGAACAGAAAAATATTGAACATCTGCAGAGATGTTTGCTTTGCGTTATGAGGCCTTGACTCAATGTTAGATTAACTTCAAATCCGCAAGTGTCCAGCAGCCTTGTGTTCAACTGCCTTTTATTTGTTTGTTTCTCAAAGGGGAAAATATTTGACTCTGCCCCATATGTTGCTTATGCCCAAGGATCAATCTTTCCTATTGAGTGTAGACTTAAACCTCTGCATCCAGGGACTGGTAATATTTTTCTGCTACCCCAGTAACCCAATATTAATCCCATCTAATTCAAGTGGCTTGTCTACACTGAGGATTCCATTCTCTGTAAGATCTAATGCCCCAGGCAAAATTTATCTCAAAACAATTAGTGTGGATTTGAATCAGTTATTATTTAATATGAGACTATATAAGATAATGCTATTTCTACTGTTAAGTAAAGAGTCTCTAACCTATTATATGAGGCTTAACTTGATGATCTAGAACAGTTAGCTACTACTGAAATCACTTGATTCAGGCAGAAGTTTCTATTGCTGTGGATACTGTCACCTTGGAAGCAGTAAAAAATTGAGCTGCTGAGCATTTGCTTATCAAGCTTGCCCTAAAAAGATAAGTGAATTGCACTGAGTTGATAGGATTTTTGTGAGACTTTTGAGAAAGCATTTTTTCCAATTATTCATAATTTCCAGCCTGCCAGTCTCAGAGTGTTTACAGGCTTACATTTGGAAATTTGGATAGTCTGAGTTTGGGTAAACTGGACTTTGCATGGTGCACTGGGGAAAATTTTTATTTTGTCAATTTGATTTCTACTTATTCCATACATGCATCATTTTAGCTGAAAATTATCAAAGAAATTTAATTCTGCAGGCATGAGAAAGTGAAGGTTATGTGATTTAAAATTACCAGGCCATAAACAATTTTGAGGAGTCAAATTCTGAATTTTAAAAACCCAAAAGCATTATTTTGATCTATTTGACTTGTTGCATAGAAGTAGAAGTTTGTTACTTGAGAAAATGTCAGCCTCCTCTGGATAAACAGTTTATATCAAACTCGAAGGCTTTATTTAGCCTTCAATAGCTGTTGTGTATTGAGGGGTTTCATCCTGTCAGTGGGTTGAATGTCAGAGGAATACCTCAGGGTATTTGAGTAATTTCGGTTGCTTAGAAGGAAGAAGTTTTTGTCCACTTAGAAACAGTTTATGAAATGAGATAAAAAGTAAAAATGCATTGAGAATTGCAACACACTATAGTAATATGAAATATGATTCTTTTAATGGGCATTTCATGATTTTACTACACATTGTGCTTACATACTTTTTCCATAGTTTCTATTGCCTTGGTAGAAAAGAATCTATATTTATAATGAACATAAGTTCTTATTTGCATAAAACATGGTACAGAATCAGAATTCATGATTCAAAGTGTCAAGAACTGTAAATAAAAACAATCACAGGCTTGTGGCAAATTTCACTAGTCATATATCTACATATGCAAATATGACTACATAGAGCTGAAATTATATTTTGTGCATTAGAAAGTAATATTATGTGCATTAGAGCATTTTCCAGTTTCCTTTCAGGTTTGACAGTTAACATGCTGTCACCACTTTCTCACTTTCTTTTTTTAATTGTTGACACTATTACAGATGTCCCCCATTTCCCCCGCTTTGTCCCTCTCCACCCAGCTCCCACCCGTCTCTTCACCACTTTCTCACTTTCCACTTACACCTCCACCCTCCACAGTCTTGCTCATGTCCCTGCAATTCTATTGAAATTACTCTTGTTTTAGCTTCCAGACACCTCTTCTTGCTCACCCCAAGATGTTTGACTCATATGCCACCTTTTATACGTAGCCTGATCTTGAACCCCTGCTCCCCTCATCCCTGGCTTTACAACAACATATTCTTTTATGAATATTCTCATTTGTTTTTATTTGCCTGCCTCCCATCCATTTCGTGGTTCTTTTTCAATCTTTATCAAGACAACTTTTTCTCTTGTCACTAATGTTAGACCTTAAAGCTCTTTTTTCTCTGGCCTTCTCTTCCGTCTATGCACATTTTCCCCACATGATCTCCATCCCCTTCCATGGTATCATTACTATCCATATGCTGATGGCTGCCAAACCTGAATGCTTTCCTGAGTTCAGACTTAGATGTCTTGAATAAATATCTAAGTGGCTATCTGATGACAGACTATTTTCTGGAAATGACCTCCCTTTCTATCCACATGTTAAAGTTTATGTTGTCATGACTTCCCTGTACCACAGTTAGTTTGCCCAAGGATAGGTGCTTGATCCGAGGTTGGCCAATAAATCTGTATCTTGAGATTTTGGGGTTGAGACTGGGTATCAGGACAACCTGTCTTTGAGATCCGGCTGGAATCAGGGTGGCTGAATGCATTAGTGTCATGTGAGGGTTCCATCAGTTCTAGTTGGTTGTTAAATACTTTAGACATCTCCTCTAATTCTAGGATACAAAGCTTGGGATTTGTGGACAACCATGTGTGCTTCCGTGTAGACCACCTAAGCAGAGAAGGCCAGCCTGTCAGAGATGGTGAACTTTATTCTCTGTTAATTATATATAAAAAATAATATTTTTTAAAAAGAGGGGCAAGCTGAGAAATGCTAACAGTGTCCTGAGGGTGTTAGCTTCTGAATCTTCTGCTAAGGTACAGCTACATCCCTATCCCAGTACATTTATAATAAAGTCTGCTCTTTATGCTAAAGCGAGCTTGACAGAAATCTGTCACTTTTAACAAAAAAAGATCCTAGTTAATGAAACATCCTGCTGCCTACTGGACATTTCCACTTGTATGTCATGTACCTTTAATCCTCTCTTCATCCCCCATCACACCCTCACCTCCGAGCCTGCTTCTCTTTCCGTAGCTCAGTGAATGGCATCTTTACTTATTCAAGCCACTGAGACAGTAATTATCTTTGATTCCTCCCATCCAATTAGTCAAATCCTGTTATTTGTCTGTCCCTTTATTTCCATTGCCATTCTAACACATTAGTCCACTCTGCAGTTTTTTTAACTGATCACCTTGTAGCTGTTCTTTCTGCTTCTAGCCATGCCATCCTCAAATGAGTTCTCACTCCAGAGCAATCTTCTTTGGCTTCACAATGAGGCCCAATATCTTTTGCTTCATACTCAGAACTCTTCATCATCAAATTCAAGGATGTCTCTCCAGCTTTATGTCCTGCTACCACCTTTGTTCATAATACTCAGGATGCATGAATCGCACTGAAATGTATATAGCTCCTCTACGTTAATTTCTCTTTCTGAAATGACCTTCCTTTCTCTATTGCTTTCAGGGCACCCTGAACTGTTATTGCCTGTTTACCACTAGTCTGTAAGCTCCTTGAAGGTAAGGTGATATTCTGCATTGTGTTACTATTGTGTCTTAACAGAGTGCCTGTCTCATGGTAGATATTCTATAAATATTCGTTGGACAAATACATTTGTTAGAAAAATGAACCACAGCTGGGTACAAGTACAGAGTGCAGAAACAGAAATAGGAACTTGTAATCAAGGACAAAGTCCCTTTCCATGAACTGAATGTTGGGAGGGAAGCAGGACTGTAACTCTGAGTTCAGTGTTTCGTGAATTATCACTTAGTAATCTTAATAATCTTGAACACTCAGCTCTTCACGCACTAGTTCATGTTCATCTCTGGGGATAGGCATTGATTCTTTGACATGCAGCTAGTCAGTTAGAATAGATTTTACTGTCTACAGCTGGTGGCATTTTTTTCTGTGCTTTCAGTTTTTTTGTTCCTTGACATTTTTTTAGATATTACTGCTTTGGTTTTTCCTTGACACTGCAGTATGAGGACTATTCAAATATTAATGGCCATAGCTGTGCACATCCTAGAAAAATTAACTACCTAATTGCATTAATATGAGCCTCATAAGACTTAGTGCTTGGTTCATATTAGAGTGATTGGATGGGCTGGATGATAATGTAAATGTGGTAGATTATTAGAGATTTACTATTGTGCCTGATTTCAAACTACTCAAGCTAAAAATAGGAGGCTGTACAGAGATGTTTGAGAGCAGATGTTTAGGACTATAGAAAACTCAAATCTTGACAAGGCTCATAAGTCTTTGGTTGTACCCGTTACATAGAATGAGTAATACATGTGTAACTGAGATATAAGCTGGGGTCACCTTGTCCCTTAGGATTTAGGCAAGACTGGCTCATCCTCTTATTCTTTGTCTTCTAGCAAGTACATCACTTTTTCTAAGATTTCTATCAATTCTCAAAAGGTTTATACTTTTATGGTCACCTGTCTTTAACATTCTGCCTATATGACTTCTTGTCATCGTCTCTGTCTTGTAGTTGTCCAGTAATCTCTGACCTGCCATTGCTGTCACTGACCAATGGGCACACATACCCTTCTTTATTCCCTATCAAGGTAACTAGGGATACAAGGCAGACTATGTAGCAGAACTAAGTTGTTGAAAGTGTAGTATTGGAAGTTTGAATCCCATATTAGTCATGCTTGCCCTTAATTCATTGTGGAGCATTCTCGCTGGCCAGACTGCCTGCTGAAGGTCCCACTTTTCTCATTTTGTGCTGCTTCTCACCCTGTTCTAGATTATCGCTGAGAATTGAGAATTCTCACTCAATTGTACAGCACAGTTTATCTCTCTCAACTGTCTTCTGCAAATTGACCAAATGAAAAAGACATCGACCCCTTTAGGAACACAAAGAAAATCCTGTCATTTCATTTTTCCTTTATCAGGATCCATTTGCTTTAGAACCTTGTGCTTTAAAGTCTTCTTTCCTCTATCTTTTATATAGCACATTTATTCCAAGTTGGGAATAGAGAAGAGAGTTTCTGATTTTGGGGCAGTTTCTGCTTTTTTTGAAATTAAAAAAAAATGAGATCTTCTCCATTAGCAAGTAGCCTATCTCCAGGAGTTCTAACAGTGAGATGTCATAGAGTTCACTTCATCCCTACTGGTCCTTAGAGAGCAGAAGAAGCAACATGATTTAATTATAAATCCTTTGCACTCTGAAAACTTAGAATCACTGGAGTGATGAAAATGTTTCTCCTGCGGTATTCACCTTCCTGAGCTATGATGGATGATAGCTTGTTTGCTTTATTGCTATGCCAGTTCTTGGTGAGGCCTTTTCTGACCTGAAGAGTTCAGGCAAGGGCCAAGGAGAACCGAGGCATGTAACCATTAAATACTAAAATGCATTGGTATCTATGAAGAGTGTTAGTGTCCTTCTAGACACATTTATATTATTTTGCTCCCCCTTTGCTCTAGAATGACCACTATTCCCTCAACATTATCTAATTTTAAGTGGAATTTGTTCATTTAGTGAAAGTTTAACTATTTAGTATTTTTTAAGCCTTTCCTAGGATTTACCAACCAAATGACTTACTAAGGACAGAAGGATAACCCAAACAAAGAGAGTAGCTGTATACCTAGGGGACTGAGGTAAACGGGAGAGCTCATGGGCTGTGTAGAAGAGGAACAACTGGCTCTGAGCAAATGCCAAATGCTGAGTGTAGCACACAGGCCAGGGGTACCAGGCCTCCTTTTGCCTATGAAAAGCCACCCTGTGGCTCAGATAAAACAAAGGGTCACCTGTTAAGATTCATGCAAGGGAACCAAAAGGACAAATTTGAAAAGATAGATATACTCCTAGGTTTACTATAGCATTATTTCCAATATCTAAGCTATAGAGCAATCTAGGGGTCCATCAATACACAAATGGATAAAGAAGATATGATATATATTTATATAAAACTGAATATTATCCAGCAACAAAACAGAATAAAGTCTTGCCATTTATGATAACATGGATGGGCCTAGAGGGTGTTATGCTAGGTGAAATAAGTCAAGCAGAGAAAGATTAACACCGTATGATTTCCCTTAAATGTGGACTCTGAAGAAACCAAAACAAGTGAATAAACTACACAAAACAGATGCAGACTCATAGATATGGAAGATAAACTGATGGTTGCCAGAGGGCAGGGGGTGTGAGAATAGGTGAAGAAAAATGAAAGCTAAAAAAATAGAGAGATGATATTCTAGAAAATGACAGTGGTGGCTATGGAGATAAGGTGACAAGTGAGAATACATAAGTGTCACAAGTCCCAAGGGCCCATATGTACTAAAAGTTTGGTGGGGGGATTATAACAAAGTTATTACCAATTAACAAAACATAAGCAGGCAAAATACGTATAGTATGCTTTGAGACCAACACTGTGAGCTTCAAGTAAAACAGAGCTACGGGGGAATCTGACATGAGCGAGGGTCAGGGCTGTTTGGCCTCCACTTGCTGTTCGAGATTTGGAACTCCCATAGGTACTCTGTTCTTCTTTCCCTCCTTTTGTTTATAGCATCCTTCTCCACCAGTGAGACACCTGGCCCCCAGTTTTTCCTGTATACTTACACATTTGTTCAAGCCTAGAATACACAGAATTTAGTTTGGGAATCGCCACTCAAGAAGCAAACCTATGCACGTGCACATGCACCCACTATTAGGGTACCGAACATGTCCATCACCCCAGAAAATTGCTCTGTGCTCATGCTCCATGAACACATTATCTCTTAGTATATTTCAGCATGCTTTCCTTCTCAAGGTTCTTTGCAAAATTGCTTCACACTGAGCTAATGCAGGATTTTAAATCAAATGAATCTTCAGAATTGAGGGACATTCTACAAAATACCTGACCAATATTCCTGAAAACTGTCAGAATCATGAAAAATAAGGAAAGTATGGGAAATTGCCATAGCCCAGAGGAGACCAAAGAAACATGATGACTAAATGCAATGTGGCGTCCTGGGTGGGATCCCAATACAGAAAAAGGCCATTAATGGAGAAACTTATAAAATCTGAATAAGGTCCAGAGTTGAGTTAACAGTAATGCACCAACCAGTGTGGCTCCTTTGATTTATCAGATACAAAATGATAACGTTAGGAAAAACTGAAAGCGGGTAAGAAGTATACTGGAATTCTTTCTATAATTTTTGCAACTATTATGTAAATCAAAAAATATTCCAGGGCCTGGCTGGGTAGCTCAGTTGGTGAGAGCATTGTCCCATATGCCAAGGTTGTGGGTTCAATCCTCGGTCAGGGCACATGAAAGAATCAACCAATGATGCATAAAGAAGTGGAAGAACAAATCAATGCTTTTCTCTCTCTCCCTGCCTCTCTCTGAAGTGCATCAATAAAAAATTATTCCAAATAAAAGTTTATTAAAATTATTCAAAACATTGGGCACATAGAAGGGTCATGTAGATTTTGGAGATTAAGAAACCAGGACCTGAGTAAGACACACCTGAGGTTAAATATCAGCTCTGTTATAAACATAAGCAGGGCTGGTTTTGACTATATCACGATCACCTCCTTTCAAACATCTCCGCATCTTTTAAGTAGCAATAACAGTTTTAAATTAAGCATAGCAGAACATGTACAAGCTGGGACTATTCTGAATGTATTAACCTGCCTGAGCCATTGCTTTTACATCCCTGCAGTATACGAATAATCTTTGTTTCATAGGGTTAATTTGAGGGCTAAATAGAGAAAATCCATGTAGAGTGCTTAGCTGAGAACTGAATACATAGCAACTGTTCAATAAACAGTAGCCAATATTATTATTATTAGTTGGAAAGTTCCACAGTGTGTCACACACACATCTAGATCCCTGTATTTATCATAGTTTATTGTTTAATTGCTCAGCTCCCTCATTAACCCATTAGTGTCTTAGGGCCAAGGGTGCTTTCTTGTTCAATATTGTGTCTCTATAACTAGCATGACTGCATATCATGAATACATAATGGAAATTTGTTGGTAAATAAAACTTTTATCCACATGAAATGGAAATATCTCACAAGTTACTTTTCTAAAATCCATTGTCATTATGAATATTCTTTTCTGAGTGTGACATTTCTGAAGCACCATGGTATTTGTGGGCCATTCAACACTGCAGTATTTTGACCTCCTTGAGATATAGATGCAGCTGTGCTGTGGATCAGATCTTTCATATTCACTTTCCTGATGCAGGATGATTCTGCTATGTCTTCTTAATGACAAAGGTCATCTGGGCCCACGATTGGGCACATTTTAAAGTTACTGTGTCTCTCTTCAAAGTTTAGGCTTGAAAACCTTAAAACAGATGGTGGTACTTGGAGGGTAATTAATTTTCCTTTGGAGAAATAATCGCTTTCCTTAAAAATAAATTAATGCCTCCCTCTTTTTCTAAGAGGTAATGGTTTAGTAAATTGAGCAATAAACTAGGCTGCCCTTGACCGGGATTTAGGGGGAAAGGGGAAATCTTTTGTAATTCTGCCTCTGTCTGGTACGGACTGGGGAGCCTCAGTTCTTTGGGTGATTGGGAAGATTAGATAAAACAGAACAGTTTAAGCACTTAGCATGTGCCTGATGCAGAGTAAAGCTTTGGAACTCTTAGCCAGTATAATTATTGGAGGTAGAAAGGGGACATTATTAATGGATCTGGTTGACTTTGTGTGGACACTGAGAGTCTAATCAGAGTACTACATTTACAGCACCGTAGATTCTGGTACACAGACTCTGTTTGCACAGGCAGTACTTTTAAAATTAATTATTAATGACCAAATTATTCTCCTTTTTCATGCTATAGTAAATCAATGGGGAAGTAGTTGAATTTCCCTCTTTTTTCTGAACAGCAATGTATAGCACATCTCTGGCCAACCTGTCATAAAATACAATCTTACCTGGATGCTATGTTGTAATATTGTTAAGATGTTTCTAAAGGTTTCTTGAAATAAAACTTCCTATGTGTTTATACTTCAAAATTTTAAAATCCATCTTTGAACTTCCAACAAGTCTTTGATGCCAGGTATGCTGTGAAATGACAACATCTTGTTTTTTGTTTGTATCCATGGACATATATGTAGCTGTTTGCCATTTGAATTTTCACAGCTACTTAAAAAAGTGTAATCTAATGGTACTGAGCAGAAAGTTATTGGCAGAAAATTCTCATGAGCTTCTTCTAGGTTAAGCTGCTGCTGGGGGCATATTTGTTGGGTGGAATTTATCATGCTATTCATATTTTAACATAATGGGAGTCTTATTTTACTCAAAACAAGAAGTGATTATTTCTGTAAAATGTATTTTAACTTCACTTTCTCTTACTACAATGCACAGAATAATACTGGCCCCTACAGGGAGAATTGCACTGGAAAGGTACCTACAGAGAAATGCACTTAGCATTCAGCACAGATCGCCCAGGGCTACAGGAACAGCAGCTCTAATTTGCCTTTTGCAGAGTATTAGAGGGGAAAAATGCATTCTTTCGAAATTGTTTGACAAAGACTGTTTAAAGGTTTGCTTAATCAAGTATTTAAGGGAAGACATACTCAGGGAACCAGAACCGAGAAGCAGAGCTTTCAGTACAAATCATTACTGGTATTCCCAGGACCGGATAGCATCGGCCTGTGACACAGAGGAGAGGACCGGAGGCGAAGCTGAACTGTGTCTCTCCACGCATCGATTAAGGTGTATCTTCCTTATGAGGATGAATTGGAGGTTGATGGGAGATCCCATTGAATATCCCTTTAAGCTCATTTGTATATTGGCCTTTAGAATAAACTGAATTTAATTCTCATTTTCCTTTTCCCAACTATGGGGCAGTAATCCTCAACAAACAGCAAATCAATACCATTTGTCATCGTAATAAAGTTTTAGATCAAGGAGTCCTTCACAGATACTGTTTTATGAATTAACTAACACCTTGATGAATGAAAACTTGTAGAAATAGTAGAAATTCAATTGCTTGTTTGTTTTGTTTTAATTTCACCTTTCTTTAAAATGCATTCTATGAGGAAAGGTCTTGCTAGGCCTCTGGATGAGACTTTAGTCAGTCCCAGAATTTTTCTGAATATTCTTAGACAACAAAATCCAATGACTAATTCAAGATGAGAAACACAGCCATAGAAATTGGAATTCAGAAAACTCTAAATTAGAATTTCTAATCCTATATATGAACTAACTCTTCAATCTTCATTCAAAGGTAGGACTTCTGAGCCCTTTCGGCAGTGAGAGCCAGGTACAGATTCAGGCTTTGCTCTTTGGGGAAGTTGGGGTATGTAGACCTTTGTTTCTTCTCCCAGCTTGTTAACTGAGTATTCTGGTTTCATCAGGAAGGTTTGGATTGGGGGAGGGAGAAAAAAGAAAGGGGATCCCAAGACATCTTGAGTAAGACATTAATAAGCTGGCTTTGTTCTTTCTGGTCTGGTTGATGCGTTCAGTTGACACTTTCCCTCCTGGGTGATTCTTTTGGGAAGCTCACATTCAAGCCAGTCATTGACTGCTCAGAAAGATTCTCCTTAGAGCCTTTGGTGGGAACACAACCCTGCTGACACCTAGATTTTGGACTTTTGGCTTCCAGAATTGTGAGAGAATAAATTTCTGTCGCTTTAAGCAACCTACCTTGTGTTAGTGTGTTATGATAGCCCTAGGAAACTAATGGACACATTTTGGCAGGACATTACTGGTCTTGTACAGTTACTGCTTAGATACAGCCTTGTAGTCTGCTAACATAGGCTGCGTTAGCCAGCCTCTGCACTAGTGATTCCCAAGGCTTGCATCTGACACCTTAATGTACACCCCAAACTTCAGGGAGCAAATCTCACATTCTCCAAACGGTTTCCTTTGAACACCATCTCACCGAACTTCTGGTAAAAGGAAAGACAGCTTTCCTCACCAAACCCATTTCCTTGAGATGTTGGAATGACATTTATAGCAGAGTTCTATCTGACAAACTCTTCTCCAAACCTTTTCTCCATCTCTCCTTTCCTATTTATTCATTTGTTATTTATTTTTCCTTGAAATTTTATTTAGAGTTATTATACCTGTTCTTGGTCACTAACTTTGAAAACTGAATTTTCAAAGCAGTTGTCTCTTAGTTGAAACTACCAGTTCAACATTTTGGATTACATGTAGGTATCTGAAATGTATTAGTTTTACTTCCTTATCAAAACCCTAGTGCTAAAGCAGATAAAACTAGGTAGCAAGGGTCCTTACAGAATTCTAGTTTATTTTTTTAAAATACCTTTAAATTTTCTTATTGTTCAAGTAGAGTTTTCTGCCTCCCCCTCATTGTCCCCCACCTCAGGTATCCATTCCTACCTCCCTCCCCTGATTCCACCCTTCCTTAGTATTTTCCATGTGTCCTTTATAGTTGTTCCTGAACACCCTTCACCCTTTCCACCTCATTATCTCCTCCTCTCTCCCCTCTGGTTACTGTCCGTTTGTTCTTAGTTTCAATGTCTCTGATTATATTTTTCTTGCTTGTTTGTTTTGTTGATTAGGTTCCAGTTAAAGGAACCTTTATGGTATTTGTCTTCCACCACCTGACTTATTTCACTTAGCATAATGCTCTCTAGTTCCATCCATGCTGTCACAAAGGGTAGGAGCTCCTTCTTTCTTTCTGCTGTGTAGTATTCCATTGTGTAAATGTACCATAGTTTTTTGATCCATTCACTTACCAACGAGCACTTAGGTTGCTTCCAGCACTTGGCTGTTGTAAAGTGTGCTGCTATGAACATTGGGGTGCATAGGTCCTTTTGGATTGATGTTTCAGGGTTCTTAAGATATAACCCCAGCAGTGGAATTGCCAGGTCAAAAGGCAGTTCCATTTTTAGTTTTACAGAATTCTATTTTAAAGAGACCCTTTTCTAATTGCTATAAATATAATGCTTCAGAGGAACTGTCTTCTGTGGTGTTCGTCCAGACATTTTAGGTCAGCACTGGAATTCCGGCTGCAGACGGCCAGGTGCTCATGCATTCTGTATTCTCTTTGTCTTTGGTGGATGCACTCTTGCCCTATACATTTTCTGGCAGGAGACTTCTCCCCCAGTTAAACCACAATTCCTGACTCCTTCAGCAGCAACATTTGTGTCTCCCTTTTCAGGCTGCCTCTGCATCCCAACCTGCCTCCAGACTGGGGAATGCTAATTTGTGGTTGTACAGGAAACTCTGTAGGCTCTTCCTGGCTCTGGAGCAGCTGGAGGAAGACAGGAAAACCCTCTACTACCTGCCAAGCTTGCTTTCTTCTCTGTTGGCAGGGGAAGCAAGTAGCAGATTTTTTTTTTTTTTTTATGAGAAAGGCAGAATTGTAGCTGCATTGAGGTGTAAAGTGCTCTTTAAATAGCTTGATTTATTCCTAACCCCAGGGTCAAATTTGAAATATGAAAATCCATAGTAAAATAGCTTAGAATTGCTCTCCAGTGTAGACTTTTGCTGGCTTTATTTCCTTGTATATAAACTCTAAAGTTTAACCTATAAACAATACTCAAGTCCTGACAGAGCCGTCCCTTGGATCAGGCAACATTGCCTACTTAGGCTCAGGCTTTCCGTAACTTTCCCCAAATCTAAATAACAAGCCATTCTAAGATAAGCTTATCACATGGAGGCGAGAGTGCAAAAGGGAAGGGTGATCAGAATTCATCAAATTGCAAAGCAGAGTTCATCAGGTCACTTTTAAAGCCTGGCCCAATGAAAGTTGTGTTTTGATCAATAATATTACCAACTCTCTTCATTGGAGTAGAGTAAGGGAGTTTTGCTACAGATAAGAGAGGACATAAGGGTATTAGAAGGAAAAGACTTGCCTCCTTTGACAATTATTAATGCTGCTCACACATATCTGGTTGCTCAGGTCCCCTGGAATCACAGAGATATCACTTGCTAGTGATTTCTCATGAGGCAGAAGGAGTAATTCTTACTATTAGAGATATTGTTATGGTGAAATGTGGAGAATCAGCTTGGGTTTAGCCTGGCCCTGACATGAATGCCTCTCATCCACTGTACCCAGGGGGCCTTGGTAAAATTTCTTAGTCTCTCATGAGTCTCAGATTCTTCAGTATAATGGAGCAAGGATAATGTCTGATAGAGCTGGTATGATAGTTACTTGATGTGATTATTCATGAGAAATTCACGTAGATTGCTCGGCATGGAGTAGTGACTCAGTCCGAGATCACATTATAACTATAACTGCCTGATTGATGTTGGAATGCACAACTTTTACATCCCTAGTCATCTTCTGTGCTACTCCATGTAGCTCAGGTCTTTCCCCGTTAGGCCCAGATTTCCCATCATGAGCTTTGGTTCCTGTTAGCCCTCCCTCTGCCTTCCTGGAAACTATCTCTTCCCCTTTCTTGTACATACTTACCATTGCTCTACATCCTCTCATGCAAGGAGAGCCTGCAGAACAGCTGTGGACTGAAGACAGGACCCTGGGGGACCAAATGTTTGAGGTAGAGGAGAAAAGACATCTCATGAGGGATTCAGTGAAGGACCAAGAAGTAAGAAAAATTCAGAAAAACAAAACAAAACAAAACAAATAGGGCAAAATGTTAAGAGGGAGTCTATAATAAGGAGCAAAGTGTAGCCCATGGGTCTTGAATGAGAACTAAAAAGGAACTTCACTGGGGCCTGTGGAGGCTTTCCCTTCTGAGCCTGTGACCAGTTGCACACATGGATGTACAGCTGGCAGTTCCCCAAAGCTGAGGACACATTCAAATGGGCTGCTGAGATGCAATGGCTTGGGTGAGCATAGTGAGGGGGATGGCTCAGGCCTCCCAGACTGGGCCATGGAATATTGGTATCCAGCATATTTAAAATGAGGATATTTGTGGCATTTGTCACATGGCACAGACAATGCCCATATGCAGACTTCTTGCAAAAAGTTCCCTGGGGCCCAGGACTGTAGGGGCTCCAGAACAAAGATGCACTATAAAGGTGAAGTAGGTTACTCTAGGCTTGCTCTATAAAGACCCTAGGTTCAAACCCACTTATCCTTCTCTGCAGAGAATCGTGTATCCCAGATCCTAAACCAGTGGCTCAAGTGAGGCACCTATCTTCCATACAGCTTTATAAAGTCGGGCACGTGTACTACTTTGTGGGCTATAGTCTCTGCTTCTCTCTACCCAGTTTGCATTAATCATTTATGGCCTCTGTTAAGCCCCCATAGGCATTTGATCATTTATGGCTTCTGTTAGGCCCCCATAGGCATTTGATCAATTTGCAAAGCTTGATCTAGTCTAATCTCCTGATATACCTTTGCTTCTGCAAGCTGCAAGAGAAGGTCTTTTCTTACACCCATTACCCCTCAAGGCTGCTGCAGGTGTTCCTTTTAACCTCGTTTTACCCAGATAAAGTGTTTTGCCCTTGTAAACTCTGATTGGCCTCAGATGGTGACATTTCCTACCCTCAGGCAGCATTCACCAGAGGGGTGCTAGTGCTTCCTTCTCATAGGCAAAATCCTAGCCTGAATACCACACCTTTTTCTGTGAAAACATGCTGGCACAGGAATGTCTTCTGTTTTAACAAGAATTGTGCCTTGCTCTGTTTTGTGTTGTTTCTTTTCCCTTTTCTCAGAAATGCCATGGTAACGTGAGTCTATTTCTCACATTAAGTTATGAATTGATTTTCTTGACCTGCTGCTTTTATAGGAGGCACTGCTTATAACCCAATTTTGATTTACACAGAGTCACAGGAAAACAGAGCCATACTTAACAAACTCCATTTGTTAAGCAGTGTACCATACCATGTACACTGTTTGCTGGGAGGGGCCAGTGCTTAGAAAATCTCCATAGAGCATCTCTGGGCTTTCCATCTGTGTAGCAGGATGAGAGAGGAAATAGGACTTATCTCTCTAGGGACCAATTTCCAATTAATGCTGGAGCTCTGTGCTGGGGTGGGGTGGTGCTGCCTCACGTTGTTATTTAAAGACTGGAGTTTCTTGTGCAGCAAGATGAAATAACTCAAGGTGGGAACATTCCCCCCAAAGACTTTCTCTTCCCCTCCTTCTCCTCTTCTCCCACTTCTCCCCCTCTTTCTCCTCCTCCTTTTTTCTAAGTTGTTGGTGCTTGGTTTAAATTGTCTATATTAGTGGGAACTTTGTACATCTTAGAAATTGTGTCTCCATCATAAAAAATGCATATGGCAAATCTACTATGCTCTTAAGTAAGTGCTACTCTGGCCCCTCCATTTTCCTTGTGTAGATGCTATCGGAGAAATAACAATCCTCCCAACAAAAGACTTCTCTGTGGCATTGTAGATGAGAGCGAGAAAGAGAGAGAGAAAATAAAATTTATATAGAGTAATCATTAGAAGGATTACAAGCATTCAAGTAGCATGAAAAAGACTATGAAGTCTGGACAAAATCTCACGTAAGTGTATATAATGAAGTAGAAGAAAGACAATGAAAACTCTTTTCTTCTTGAGAGATGAATGGATACTCCTGTGTTTTCTGTAAACCTTCTGAAAGGGTTAATTTTAGAGGTACATGTTTATAGTTTCAAGGGTCAGAAGGCCTGGGACTTTGCACTATAAAATCAAAAGATAAGGCCTCTGATCGAGTCTATTATGATTTCATGGAGCACCTAAAACAGCAGCTTCCCTCTTCAAAGAAAATTTTATCATTTCACCCTTATAAGGCCCATGTTAGGTTTGCAAGTTGCTTCTTTGATTAGACACCAACATAAACCTTAGTATAACAGGGGTGATTTAGAGAATGTCCACATACTATACACCTGAAGTTTCCGTTAAACCCATTAGTGATGGTGCGTGTCTGCAGGATGTGTGGTGTCCAGAGGTCTCAACTGAATGTCATCCTAAAAATGTTTTAAGTAGAAAGATTAATACAATGTTAGACTATAGTCTGATCTCCTTTCTATTAGGTTGCAGTGTGTATAGATTCATCTAGTTATTCACCTACTGAAGTCTTCTTGGCAGAAGTTTATTCTTGTCATTCTTGAAGGACCGTTTTTATTCAGATCATTGACTGCACCAGTGATTCCATTGCTATTAAGTCTCAGGGCCTTGTCGGACTGTCAGGATCTTAACTTGGAGCATGCAGGCCAAATAATCTAATCAGAAATTATTTTAAAAAAGATCTTCTGGGAATGGTCATATGCAATTATAGGTGGAGGCTTTCTTTGGCTTATAGATGAAAGCAAGGAGATGGTAGCATTCATTAATTCATTTATTGAACTGCTTTGTAAGATGTAACAAAGGGGAACAAAGATGGAAATTAATTAATCCCTATTTGAAAAAAGCTTATAATTTAATAATGAATATGTTCTATATGCAAATAAGTATACTACAAGAAAGTCTGTCAAAGATTAGCACCTTAGTAATGCTACATGAATGGTCCAATGATGAAAAGATGACATTTCCCTGGCTATTGGGAAAGGCTTTGTGGAGAAGGAGGCATATGGGCATTGAATGATGAGGCTGGTCTCCTGTGGAGATGACAGTCAGTATGGGAGGAATCACCAGTATACAGCCAAGGAATGGCATACAGCAATTTTGGCTTGAACACAATCAAGGAGCCTAGAAAATGAGGCTGGAAATGTATTTTAGGGCTGCATTATGAAGAGTGATAGTCTAGAATAAGATGAAGTATCATACATCAGAGTCATCTAAAGAAAGGCAATGGCATCCTGGCCAGTGTGGCTCAGTAGGTTGGAGAATCATCCCACAGACTGAAAGGTTATGGTTTCTATTCCCAGTCAGGGCACATAACCAGGTTGCAGGTTCCCAGTCAGGTCACGTATGAGAAGGCAGCCAGTTGATATTTCTCACATTATTTTTTTCTCTCTTTCTCCCTTCCTCTCCCACTAAAAGCAATGAAAAAAAAAAAAAAAGTCCTCAGGTGAGGATAAAAAAATAAAGACAGGCAGTGGGAAGGACACAGTTTTTAGAGTTAGAAAGCCCTGGATTCAAATTTTAGTTCTTTCATTTTCTATCTATAGAAGCTTGAGCAATTACTGCCATAGCTTTCTTGTCTTCAAAATTGGGGTAAAATGCCTACATGGCATCTTTCTATAAAGTTTAGAAATTATAGTAATTTAGAAAACACCGTATAAACTATGTTATGATATTTAGACATTACCTATCTGAGACTTCCTCAATGCACAGACTCATTACTCTTCTTCATCTGAGAGGGCAGAGCTGTTGTGATTTATCAGTTTGAAATGAATCACATTAGAGGTTAGTGCTAGCAGAGATCGCCTTATGGTGTCCATTAGGAAACAGAAGTACTTTTGACTTGTTTCTCCATTTTCGCTAACATCTTACATTTTGGTCCAGTATATTTTTTTTTCTGTTGTTTAATAGTGTTCTTACTGTGGTTGAACTAATTTTACTTCTTATGGTTAATCCCAATGTGGTGTTACTTTTACTTTTTGTTTTTCCTACAAGTAGCTGTTTGAATGAATTGACTTTGGAATGAGTCCAATTCCTTTATTTACCTCTTAATCCTTTCATGTCACTCTGGAAGTACTGCTTCGAGACAAGTCCCTGCAGAGATGGCATTTCAAGCAGCCTATGAGGGTTAGCTTTGGGTTTATTTATTTTTTTCCCCAGCACACAAACTAATTTACGGAATTATCACCTCAGGCATAAGGATGATAGTTCTGGAAATGTCAGTCAGAAAGGCATGTGGAATAGTCCAGCTCCGTTTTACCAATAGTTTGGTGGGGAGTGAAATACCAACTCCATCAACTAGGCAGTGGGCGGACAGACCTTTGAAAAGTCTGCAAAACCCTCTACTAACTGCTAATCTTCTCTCTGTGATTTCACTGACATAAGCAATAAACCTTGTAATTATATTGCACTAATCAAGAACACTGACAATAATGGAATAGCAATCACAGCGCTCATATGTAAACCCAGTCAGGTTCAGAGCCTAGTGTTGGCACCATTTGTAGTTTCAGTTATAGCCAAACTAAAAGGAGCTGATGGATGCAAGCTGGCTGAATGAATCACATGTAGCTCAACTGTTTCTCTGACCTATCTTGAATATGCTTTTCAAAATGCATCATTCACTAAGTGAAATTTCTTGTGCTGATGTTTGAGCCTGTGCAGTTTTCTTCATTTAGAGTTTATAACAGCAATAACATTGTCGGCACAGGGCATTTCCTGAGGATTAATGGCCAGCTGGGGTTAATGGCTGAAGGTAGAGCCAAAGACCATCAATTCCTTCCCTTCAGTCATTAATTCTTAGGAGATGACCTGTCCTTTCATCATTATTGCTTGAGCCTGACCTTTATATGAAGTGATGTGGCACCATAGGAATTAATCCTGACTTGGGGGCTGCAAAAGACACGGCATCAAGCTGGAGGCTTCTTCCCCCCCGCCCCCCACCACCTAAACTCGTTTTTAGGACAACTGTCTTTTACCTGCCTACCAAGTTACATCACATCATGCTCGGAATCTGTGTATATCCCATACACGCTTGTCCGGAATCTGTCATTTACATTTTTTTCAAGCTTCTAATGAGTGGTCAGACCTAATATTCATAAGTTTCCTTATTGTATGATTGCTCCTTTTTAAAATGTTTGTCTCTGCCAGGCAGCTCCTTTTTTTGAGAAGTGTCTCATGACATTACGTTTTATCATTGTATGAGAACCGTTACATGTTCTCCCCAGAACCCTTAATTCAAATGCGCACAAAGACCCTTCCTCTGGGGTCTCTGTGTGTCTGTTTGTTCCGAGGAGGCGGAGGGAGTGGGTCTGCAGGGAATCAGAGGGTAGGAAACACGAACCAGGCATCCATGGAGAGCTCTCAGAAGATTTTCTTGTTTGCAGGAACAAGGAGGCTTCTTTCTAATCAGCTCTTCATTATTGTTTCCCTAATTATCACAGTCCCTGAAGATTTTCATTTTTGTATTTTCCTTTGAAAGAATAATAATGGGTAAATTATTTAATAATATTGCTTTGTCTTTTATCTGGTCTGTCACCCAAGCATCTCCAGGTGGTTCACAAAGATTAATTACGATTTACAAGGCTCACAAAGTGGATCTCAGTTTAAAGCATTTTGAAAGTGGTGAGGTCTCAGTAAATGAAGGAAATAGAAGCAGAAACCTGCAGTCGGAGTTCATTTGTTTCATTGTAGGAGAAAGAGATTTCCTTTTCAGTAATCCGGTGACATTTATTTTGCTCCAGAATTAGAATAAAGGATGTAAGGTTAGATTCATGAAAGTGAATTAACTTCTCCTAAGCACTCTACCTGTGCTATTTAATACTGGGGGAATGGTTTAGAGCAGTGAATTAATCAGGATTCTTTGGGTCATAAGTAATTGAAACCCAACTCATAATGTTCTAAGTAAAAAGAAAAAAAATGGCTGATGTAACTGGCAAATCTAACCACCGATTACAGTCAATGGTTCAAATAATTTCTTGTGAACTCTACCTCTGGGCTATGCTTTCCTGGATGCATTTTATTTTCAGGCTGGCCTTTTCCATTGGTACCCACAGCATCTTCAGACTTACATATATAAGTTTAGCAAACTTGGTTGAGCTTCTCTTTCCCAAGAGTTTGGCAAAAAAAAAAAAAAAGAAAAGAAAATAATTGTGTTAACCTGACTTCAATCTTGTACTCACCCCTGAATTGATTTCTATGTTCAGTACAATAAAATATGTTGATTTGCTGGGCTCATTCATGGTACTTCTCTTGAAGTCAAGGATAGGACCAACCATATCTAAATGGAGTAGATCAATTTGGTGGGTAATGATGGTTTCCAAAAGGAAAATCAAGGAATTATTTCAAAAGGAGAATGGATGGGTATTGTGAAGCCAGAGGTAAGAGATATACACAGAAGATAGCGTGATTTCAGCATTTACATTTGTTTTCAGCACAGGTAATTGAAGATTTTAGAGATATAACTCAAAATTGTTCTTTATTCATAGAATTTTTCATAACATACTGATTTCAAACTATGTACTCAGGAAACCAGTCCAAAGAAGTATTTCTTTAAAAAAAATTATTCACGATTATATAAATTTAAGAAACATAGAAAGCTATAGCCATCCTTAGGTGTATATTATTATTATTAAATAAGCCAGTAAGTATTCCCTTATAACACAATCAACACACTTCTCATTCATACCTGTATGAATCTATATGTATATGCATATGTATGTGTTTTACTTCCAAATTTGTTATGTCAGAGATCAAAAGTGTGATATAAGGTATAATGGTACTCCAAGAAAGAAGAAAGCACCAATGAAGGTGGGCTGTGGATGAAGAACTGGCTATGGAAAACTGGTCCAGCTGCAGAAACCTACATTGGAGATTAGTGGACTATGCCAGGGAGTGCCCTGAAAAGCACACTTCCAGAAGTGCTTAGCACTGGATTTCCCATTGGGAAGAGCACACATCGGCCGGGAATCTGAGGATCAGCCTTTGGTTGTCAGGAGAGAACGTGCTCAGTAACAATGAGTATGGAAAAAATATGTCTGTCTGAGAATAGCGCAGGTTAAGTCCAGACTCCCAATTCTAGGGAACTGGATTAGCATTAATTAAGAGCATCAGGGCCCTCTGACACCAGTTAGAAGTCCAGGGACCCCTTCCAGATCTGAGACTAGACTTGGAGGACAACAGTAGCTTATCAGATAGAGTGAAGGAACAGAAGTTGTAGGTAGAGGTTGAAAAAGAAGCCAAGAAAAAACCTACTGATAGTGTCTGTTTGGGGTGTGAGTATATGAGGAAACACTAATGAGAATATGTGTTTTTCCAGGAATCTAACCTGGTGCAAAGATGGAACTGAGAACTAGTTGAAAAAACATTGTATTAACACTATTGCCATGATATAGTGGATGAACCTTGGAACAAGAAACAACTGAGTGTGAATCTCAAATCACAGAAATTACAAGCTGAGCAGTTTAATTATGTGGAAACTTGGTCTCATTTTCAGTGAAAATTGTACAATAATATTATTTTCCTTGGAGGAATGTTGCATAAATAGTTGGTACGACATTTCACTGTTGCAATGCGGAGTATGCAAAGGCTTCCTGTTCTTTATTTCTTTATGACTGAATGTAACTGAATGTGTGTTTCTGCTCACGAGAAATATAATCAACTTTATCAATTCACAATAACTCAGGTTCTTATAGTTTAAAACTATCTATTTTGAATATATATTCAGGTGAAAGAGAGATTCTTCTTCCTTCTGTTCACTTTCCTTCCATCTCCCTGGGAGATTCTATGTTTGAGAGAAACTTATGTAACATAAAAGCATGCTGTTGATGGAAAGCGAAGTGTCTGGTTGGTGACCTTGCTGGCATGTGCTAGGGTGTAATTTGTCCCACTAGGTCTTAGTTGTTGCCTTCTGGTCCTACACCATCAGCCTCAAGTGTCTTCGGATGTTCCATAGCTTCCAGTTTTGGAGTCAGGTCCCCCATCATGCTAACTCTGAGGGACTTTCTGGTTCACCGGTCCTCTTTTCTACTTCTGTGTCCCTCTCACAGGTTTAAGAGCCCTTGGGTTCTTCTCTATGAGGTTTCCAGCAGGTTTTTCTTTTTTCTTTACTTCCTTCCTTTCTTGTTTTCTTTCTTGATTCATTCATCCATTTATTTATCCAGCTTCACTGAGATATAACTGACATATAACATTGTATTTGTTTAAAATGCACAGAATTTCTTTATTAAAGGCTGAATAACATTCCATTTTATGCAAATATCACATTTTCTTTATCCATTCATCCTTTGATAGAGATTTAGCTTCCTCCCATGATGTGCTTATAGTGAATAATGCTGCAATTAACATGGGGATGCACATATCTCTTACAGACACTAATTCCAGTTCCTTTGGATAAATACCCAGATGTGGGATTGCTAGGTCACATGGTATTCTATTTTTAATATTTTGAGAAACCTCCATACTTTTTTCCTAGTAGCTGTACCATTTACACCCTCAGAAACAGTGTAAAATGGCTCCCTTTCTCTTCATCTTCACCAGCGCCTATCTCCTTAGACACCTTTCTCAGCCACTGCTCTCTTTACTGCTATGTCAGATGCGAAGCATTTCTATAAGGCTTAAGTCCTCTTTTGGTATATCCTGGAAAGTCAGATAATTGCTTTTTAAAAAATTTTTAGTTTGTAAAATACACATAACATAGCATTAGCATCCCAACAACTTTAAGTGTACAGTTTAGTATTAAGTACAACTATGCTCTTGTGCACCAGTCTCCAGAACTCTTTTCTTGTGAAAAACTAAAATTCTATACTTATTAAACAACTTCCCATTTCTTCCTTCTGCCAGCCCCTGGAAATTATCAGTTTAGTTTCTGTCTCCATGAATTCACTATTCTGAGCACCTCAGATAAGTGAGATGATACAGCATTTTAATTTTTTTTTGAGTGGCTGATTTTACTTAGCATAATATCCTCCAGGTTCATTTATATTGTAGCATGTGTCATAATTTTCTTCCTTTTTAAGGCTGAATGATATTCCATGGTATGTATATACCATATTTTGTTTATTGAGTAATTATCTTTTTTATTATCTTTTATACTTTGATCTTTTGAAACCTATCTGACGATCTATTGAAGTTGCTATCATTTTACCACCAGAAATGAATTTCTGTGTGGTGGTGAAGGGGTCAGAGAACTGGATTTCCCACCTCATTTCCATCCCACCTCATCTCAATCCCAGGCATATGACCCTAGTAAAGCATTTATATCATCCCGTGTTTTATTTCCCTTCTAAACAATTTGTGGTTAATGAGTAAATTCTCAGCTACTAACTCTTTTGGATTTGAATCTTGGTAAGTAAAGCCAAATGGTTAGAATTTAAGAAGGAAGAAACAATGGGGATGGAGAGATAGAGGGGGGAAGAGAGAGAGAGAGAGAGAGGAAGAGAGAGAGAGAGAGAGAGAGAAGAGAATTTCTCAAGCACCTGGCTCCTGCAACTGAAAATTGTATGTTTCAATATTATTATCTATTGGGAACCATCCTGCCTGGTTTCAGAAGCTGTAACCCCTGCCAAGGCTAAGGCTGAGGGAGCGACCTTGAACCTTGAGCCACCAAGGAAACAAAGCTTATCCCCCTGGTAGGAGCGCAGCTTCTGCTCCTTTTACTTCATCTGTAACTGGACCCCAATGCTTGGTTAGTTAGCCAATGATGAATAAGATTCCCCAAGTGGGGAATGATGTAAGACAGGCATGATCATGTGGGAGGCTCCCAAGGAAGGACTTTGAGGGGTATAGCAAAAGGGGGTGATGAACCCTTGCCCCTCAGCTTTGACAAAGCCCCAGTCCTCATTGTCTGTGAGAAATCTCCTAATCTCTTGGCTGCCTTACTTCCCTTGCTCCACCTAAGCCTGAAACAATGACAGAGGGTGGTGCAGACTTGTGCTGGAAAGGGTGTATTCTCCAGGCAAACAGGCCTAAGAAAGAATATGTAAAATCCTTTGAAACCTGCTTTGTTTAGAATGCTCTCAATTAAATGATAAGGGTCCAAACAAGAAGTAAGTTTGTTCCTCAAAGTTTTACAGCTCTTTACCTATCTGACCCTGAGTCAAAATGGGCCCTCAGAGTTCTTTGCTATCTATTGTTTGATCCTTACTGCCTGACAATGATTAATGAGCTTTACCTGTATTCCTGTGCAAATGAACCCAATAAAAGGCCATTGAGGAAAAGGCTCTTGGCCCTTCTCCTTTGAGAGATTAGACACCTTTCCTTCCCAAGCAGATCATGTCTTGGTAGACTTATTCTCATTTGTGGCAGCCGGGGGGGGGGGGCACCCTGTGGGTGGAGTCCCCCCACACAATTATCTCTGTTATGTATTTATGAGTCTGTGGAAGTGCTTCAAAGCTGTGAAAAATTTTCACTAATTTTTCTTGTGTATCAAATGCATTGCTACTGTTTGAATGGTAGGGGGAAGACTGTGGGTAAAGGAGATTAATATAAACAAAAACAAAATAACCAATATATCAATTTTGAAGTATTGCCCTGTTATATAAAAAATGGAGTTAATGCACACAAAGCATCTGACACATAATAAGTATTCAAGAAATGCACGTCTCCAAGGAGGACATACAGAAGATTCAAAATCACATGAAACAATGTTCAATATCACTAGCTATCAGAGAGATGCAGATTAAAACCACAATGAGGTACCAACTCACACCAGTCAGAATGGACATCATAAGCAAAACAACAAACAACAAATGTTGGAGAGGTTGTGGAGAAAAGGGGACACTAGTGCACTGTTGGTGGAACTGCAGACTGGTATAACCACTATGGAAAACAGTATGGAACTTCCTCAGAAAATTAAAAATGGATCTGCCTTTCAACCCAGCAATTCCACTGCTGGGACTATATCCTAAGAATCCTAAAACACCAATCCAAAAGAACCTTTGCACCCCAATGTTCATAGCAGCACAATTTACAATAGCTAAGTGCTGGAAGCATCCTAGGTGCCCATCAGTAAATGAGTGGATCAAAAACTATGGTACATTTACACAATGGAATTCTATGCCGCAGAAAGAAAGAAGGACCTCCTACCCTTTGCAAGATCATGGATGCAATTGGAAAGCATTATGCTAAGCGAAAGAAGCCAGGCAGTGAAAGATAAATACCATATGATTTCACCTTTAACCGGAACCTAAACAACAAAACAAAGAAACAAGCAAAATATAGTCAAAGACACTGCATTAGAGGATAGGCAGAAAGTGACCAGAGGAGAGAGAAGAGGGAATTTCAGGGGAAAAGGGGAAGGGTTTACAGGAACAAAGTTAAAAGACACACGGATAAAAACTAGGGGGAGGGTGGTAATGGGAGGGAAGTTGGGAGGGGGATGGGTGGGCTTGATTGGGAGTAAAGGGGAGTAAACTGTACTTGAACAATCATTAAAATAAAATTGGAAAAAAATATTTGTAGCGAAAAAAAAAAGAAATGGTGGCTGTAGTTATAGTATATTCACATTGTTAGTGAGATTTTGAATGAATTTTAAAGGTAAATTTTGACATGGTTCAAGGTTATACCCTCAAATGCAGGCCTGATGCTTTGGAATTTTGAGCGAGTGACTTAAGTATGTGTATGTACTTTGAATAACAGAGATGATAGTGAAAAGGATGATGCTTTATTTTGAAAGTTGAGAGAACAGATACTCTAATCTTACAAAAAGAAAGAACTACCCAATTCTTTTCTATCTGAAAATGGTAATTTATAGTTACATGCAATATCATACTTTGATTATAATAATCATTTCATGCAAAATACCCATATGTATGATTAGTTAGGTTTAGTTGTATATTAATGGCTTAAATTCTTCTATGTAAAGGCAATACTACTATGTTCATATTTTTCTTGTCTAAATGGAACCCAAGGCTGCAATTAAGAGGCAATGAGTGTACAGGCTGAAGGTATGGGCTCTGGGATCAGAGACCTGTGGGCTCCAACTAGGCTTTGCTATGTACTAGCTGTATGACTTAGGGAACATTATTTGAACTCTTGATCAATTTTCTTATCTGTAAATAGGGATCACATAGGGTGTACCTTCTGGAGTTCATATGAGGAATAAATGAAACAGTAATAAAACATTTGTTTTAATACAACACGATATATGACACACGATAGAGGGCAAAGTTAGCTGTTATTATTCATAACTCCTACCATCAGTTTCACATTGCAGGTTTTAAAAAATATATTTTCTTTCTTAGATCTTTGCTCTTCAGAGTATTACATGAGTTTTTATTTCCTGCCAAGAGAGCCATCCTCCATTACTCCTGTGTAGGTCACCCTTAGCCCAGTGGCTGAAGTTGCCTACCCTTTTTATAAGACACAATTCTCAAGTTCAAGCTTGAAGGACTGTAAAGTACTCCAGTGGTAAGAAGTAAGCCAAGGTGATGCTGATAGCACATGGACTGCTTGAACTGATTTGCTTCCAAAGCCATTCTTAATCCTGGATAGCTCCTTTGGCTGGTGCAGTTGTCTCGGTTGTGACCCCTCAAGGTTGTGAGTTCTACTAGACAGTACTAGCTCTCTGAACAACTTCCTTGCTGGAATATTTTTCTCAAACTAGAGAAGCATTATGTACTCATGCTGTGCAATGTGGACTGTTGTTATTTGATTAGTTTGATTGAAACCTTCATTTTAGAATCTTTTTTTAGAAAAGGAATCTCTTCATTCTATTGAGTATTTAAAGAGAATCAGGCAAAACAAATAGACCAACAATAACAGTTAATATATAGAATTTCTAAAAGGTTCTTGCCAGAAAAAAAAGGCTATTAAAGATCATAAATAATTTATTAATTCTATTTTTTATTTTGGGGGGAACTATTCCCTGATATTTAAACTAAGTTAGGTCATGGCAATTAATCAAGCAAAGAGCAAAACATAGCCTGGGAATCAGCTTTTAGTAGGTACACATTATAGTTAATGAAATTTTTTTTTGTTGTTCAGAACACATATTTTGAATATCTACTATTTATGTAGTATTGTGGCGTTTGCTGAGAACTGCCCTAGATGAAAAGAAAATTTGAATTTCCAATAACTTACAGGGATGTAAGAGTATTATACCTGGAAGACAGCAAGTACATGGAGATTTAGTTTCACATCATCTCTAGTTGTAATCTAGAGCACACGTGATTCCACTTGTCTTTGCTTCTGCGTCAGCCTGAGAAGATACCAATGGGTCAGCAAAACTTAGTTCTTCATTTTAGCATAAAAAAAAACTTTTTTGTGTTCAACTTGTCATTTTTAGTTTGGGAGCCAAGTCTACTTTGCTTAGGTAGACAGCTACTGTTCTCATGAGTACCCAAAAATGAAGCAACAGATTCTGAACCTAGTACAGTTCAACTTGGAATAACATATTTTGAAGGAAATTATTTGAGAAGAGCAATATGAAAATATCTGGAAAGTTTCAAAAAAGATCGGATAAGGGAAGAAGACAGAATAAAATTGGCCACAGGGTATAGAGGCAAGGCAGAAAGCAAGACTCTTCTCATCCTAATATTTTCTTTACCTGTAGAGTCAGCTTTACTGAGTGAAGTCATAGGGATGATCAGAGTGGTATTTTATAACACTAGTTCAACAGAGAGTTTCTACTGCTCATATGAAGTGAAACTTAAGCTTCTTGACTTGAGTTCAGTTTCTTCATATTTGTTCTTGTATAGCTCTGTATATCATAATTTCCAGATACAATGATTCAAAAGCAATTGCTTGATTTGATATATGTGAGACATAGCCTGACATGGATCGGGAAAAGAAGTTTATTTTAGAAGAATACATCTGTAAATGGAAAGCTAGTTTATTTCAAAATGACCTCTCTGTGGGAGTTAGGTTTCCAAACATATGGAGAGATATAGTTATCTCAGCTAAATTGGAAGTTGGCATTTCCCCCACCCCCTATATACCTAAATATGCCTTGTTTTAAGGAAATACAATGACAAGAAGAGTGAATGGAGTATAAGATTGAGACTTAAGGGCTGAGTACAAAAATCTGCCTCAGTGATCACCATTTGAATAATCTTGGAAAAACCATTTGATATCTGTAATATTTTTAGTGCAAAATGTTCCCAATTCTTCCTTTGCTGCTCCTCCCATTAAGAAGAGGTGTCTATTTCCTCATCCATTGACTGAATTTGGCCTTGCAATTGCTTTGCCAACAGAATGAGGTGGCCAACAGAGTAAGTGGCTATGTTGCAATTCAGAGCTCAGACCTTTCACCAAAAGTAAAGAGACCTGGTGAAAAAGAGGGGTCCCCAGCTGATGACTGGCTATTCTCTAGATCCAGTCTCCTGGCTGACCTACAATGACAACAGACACTTGGAGCCCTGAAGAGATGAGGCATTCTGTCAAGTAAACCCAGCCTCATTATTGACTTGTAGAATTGTGAAAAAGATAAATTTTTATTGTTTTAAACTAAGTCGATTTAGGGAATCTCCAAGATTCACTTACCCCATCTGTAAAATTGAGATAATTACACCTGCCTCAGGGGGTTGTCATGAAGACTGTACCATGAGAACCGTTATGAGCCCATCACCTTGGCCGGCACATAGCATGTGATTAATTAATTACAATTTTCTTTTTTTTCTTTATTTTATTGATTATGCTATTACAGTTGGCCCATTTTCCCCCTTCACTTCACTCCCTACCACCCTGTCCATCCCCTCCCACCCTCATTTCCCCCTTTAGTTCATGTCCATGTGTCATAAGTTCTTTAGTGTCTACATGTCCCATACTATTCTTACCCTCCCCCTGTCTATTTTCTACCTACTGTCTATGCTACTTATTCTCTATATCTTTTCCCCCTCCTTCCTCCTCCTACTTCCCTGTTGCTAACTCTCCATTTGATGACTTTTTTTTTTTACTGTTCATATTTTTAATCTTCTTTTTCTTAGGTAAGTCCCTTTAACATTTCATATAGTAAGGGCTTGGTGATGATGAACTCTTTTAACTTGGCCTTGTCTGAGAAGCACTTTATCTGCCCTTCCATTCTAAATGAAAGCTTTGCTGGATAGAGCAATCT